>MU223742.1:2624680-2650546 GCA_018584345.1 Thuja plicata
TTATCAGGTATTGGTAATGATGTTACTCAATACTTAGATACTGAATATGTGTTGCCCATAGGACCATTAATAGTAGATCAATTGAGAGTGAAGCATGAGCACAATTGCATGGTCATAGAGCTTTCTTGCTCTCTCTCTGATGCTAAATTTGAAGATGTTAAAGATTACACAACTGCAAAGAAAATGTGGGACAAACTGAAGCTTGTGCATGTGAGTGATGCAAATGTTCTGAGAGCCAAGGAAGAAAGACTTAGAGGAAAATTTGATGATCTTAGAATGAAAGAAGGAGAAAAAATCACACAGTACAACACAAGAATAAAAGAAGTAGTCAATGGTATACAAGGTGTTGGAGGTACACTTGAAGAGGAGACAGTGGTAAGTAAAATCTTAAGAACCTTATTGCCTGTATATTTTATTAGAGTTTTTTCTATTCAAGAAATGAGAGCAGTTGCAAAAAATACAGTTACTCTTTATAGTTTGTTTGGTAGACTGATTTCATTTGAGATGAATAACTTTGATAATAATGTCTTACCAAACTTAGAGTCTGCATTTAAGTCTTCTATGAGAATAAGCAAATCCAGTCAGAGACACACATCTAGAAGAGATAGTGAAAGTGAAAGTGAAGAAGAAGATCTAGATGAAATAGAAGCACTCATGGCAAGGAGAATGCAAAGAGGCAAAGGTAAAAACAAAGGGAAGTTACCACTTGTATGCTTTAATTGTAAAGAGATTCGACACTTTGCTGCAAGATGTCCTAACAAAAGGAAAGATGATAGAAGTAATGACAGATCTTTTGAGAAGAAATCTGACAGAGGTGATAACAAAGATTACATAGGTTACCAACAATCAGACAGAAAGGATACCTGAGACTACAAGGATAAAGGCAAGAAGGCTAGCTAGCTAGCTACTTGCAAAGATGAAGATACTGACACTGAACCTGATGATGACATCGAGATGGTATTTGTAGTTGTGAAGGATGATTCAGATGAAGATGAAAGGTATGAAGAAATTGCACTCATATCTAAGGTTAGAAAGAATGATATCTGGATTATAGATAGTGGATGCACTCACCATATGACCGATGACAAAGAAAATTTTAACACTTTGGAGTACTATAATGGTGGTATAGTAAGAATGGGTAATGATACGCTTCATTCGGTTGAAGGTAAAGGAACTATAATGTTGAATAAATTGATTAAATGTGAAAATGCTTATTGGGTAAAAGGATTGAATTATAATCTATTGAGTGTTTCTCAGCTGAATAATTCAAGTCACAAAGTAGCATTTGAGAACAAGAAGGCAAAGATCTTCAATGAATCAGGAAAACTAATTGGTACCGGTGAACAGGCTAAAGGTAACTTATTCTATTTGAATGACACTAAAGCCACTTGCTTAATGACTAGAAATTAAGACATATGGTTTTGGCACAAAAGACTGTGTCATATGAATTTTGACAACATGATCAAAATAAGCAGAAGAAGAAGTGTAAGAGGCTGACCGACGATGACAAAGCTAGACAACATCATGTGCAAAAATTGTCAAAAAGGTAAAATGACAAAGTCTAGTTTCAAAAGTAAAACCCATACATCTAATGATATTCTAGAATTAGTCCATACTAATTTAAGTGTGGACCTATGAGGACAAAGAGCTATTATGGAGATATATATTTTATTCTCTTTGTTGATGATTACTCTACAATGATGGCAGTCATGTTTCTAAAAGAAAAATCTGAAGCATTCAAGATGTTTAAATGGTATAAGGCTATGGTAGAAAGACAAAGTGGTGAGGATCTAAAATGTTTAAGATCAGATAGAGGAGGAGAATTTATATCAGATGAATTCACAAATTTCTGTAATGAGCATGGTATAAAAAGATAGGTTTCTGCACCAAGAACACCACAGCAAAATGGGATTGCTGAGAGAAGGAACAAATCAATAGTTGATTGTGCAAGAACACTGATGATAGAAAAGGACATCACCCAAATATTCTGGAGAGAAGCTGTTAGCACTGCTGTTTATACACTTAACAGAGTACAATTGAAGAAGGACACAAAGAAGACACCTTATGAGCTATGGTATGGTAAAACACCCAGTGTAAGTTACTTCAAAATATTTGGTAGTTAATGTTATGTCTTAAAAGATGATAGAAATGGAAAGCTTGATGCCAAAAGTGATGAAGGTATTTTTCTGGGGTATTCTACCAAGAGAAAAGCTTTTAAATGTCTAATCAAGGCCTCTAACAAAATAGTTGAAAGTGCAAATGTAAAGATTGATGAATTTGCAGAAAAGAATGAGCTGGAAAGCACAAAAGAACCAAAGGACTACAACAAGTTTGTATATTGTGAAGAACCCATAACTCTACCCGAGCAACAGTGCTTAATTCTAGAACAATAGAATGTTGCAACTGATGGTCAGAATGCTGTTACTGACGGTCAGGATAATGATCAAGATAATGTGCAAGGTAATGAAGATCAAGCTCATACACAAAGAGTTGTACCTATACTTGCAAGATATGTAAGAAGGAACCATCTAGAGGACCAGATCATAGGAGATAAGAAAGTTGGTACAAGAACAAGAAGTAAGTCTTTAAACTCAAATTGTTTAATTTGTGAGTTTGAGCCAAAATCTATCAATGCTGCACTAGATAATGCAGAATGGATAAGTGATATGAATGATGAGATTGACCAAATTGAGAAAAACAAAACATGGTCACTTGTGCCAAGACTAGATGAAAAAAATGTCATCAGTACAAAATGGATATTCAGGAATAAGCTGAACGAGAATGGAGAAGTCACAAGAAACAAAGCAAGACTAGTATGCAAGGGGTATGCAGAAGAGGAAGGTATAGACTATGGAGAAAACTTTGCACCCATTGCTAGGTTAGAAGGAGTAAGAATAATACTTGCTTATGCTACATACAAAGGATTTAAAGTATATCAAATAGATGTCAAGTCAGCATTCCTAAATGGAATACTTGAAGAAGAGGTATACATTGAGCAACCAGAAAGGTTTGTAGATATTTCAAACAAGAGGAACATGGTATGTAGATTTCACAAAGCCTTGTATGGATTAAAACAAGCTCCCAGAGCCTGGTATGATTGACTTCATTCCTATCTAATAAGTATTGGATTCATAAGGACTAGTGAAAACAGTAATCTTTATTTGAAAAAAGATACTAATGCTAACACTTTGATTGCTGAATTATTTGTTGATGACATCATATTTGGAGGAAATAATCTACTATGTAAGTCATTTTCTCATGAGATGAGCAAAGAATTCGAGATGTCTATGTTTGGTGAGATCAAGTTCTTTCTTGGTCGATAGATCATTCAACAAAGTGAAGGTATTTTCATTACACAGTCCAAATACATCAAAGAGGTCCTGAAAATATTCAAGATGGAAGATTCCAAACCAGTTGGAACACTGATGGATACTGGAAGCAAGTTGACAAAGGAGGACAAGACAACAGAGGCAAATCAGACTTTGTACAGATCAATGATTGGAAAACTCATGTATTTTGTACACACTAGACCAGATATTGCACATGCAATAGGAATTGTTGCTACATTTTCTACTAACCCCAGGGAATCACATATGACTGCTATGAAAATAATTCTAAGATATTTGAAGAACACTGAGTAATTCAGCTTATGGTATAGAAGAGAAGGCAAATTTGAACTAAAAGTGTTTACCGACGTTGATTGGACTGGAAATCTTGATGACCGGAAGAGCACAACTGGAGGAGCATTCTTTATGGGTGACAGACTTGTCACATGGATTTGCAAGAAGAAAGGATGCATCTCTCAGTCTACTGCAGAAACAGAATATGTTGTTGCTGCTGCAAACTACTCAAATATTACATGGATCAAATAGTTGCTGGAAGGTATGGATATGAAGATCTCAGAACCAGTGATTATCTATTGTGATAACACCAGTGCAATAAACATTTTCAAGAATCCAGTCATGCATTCCAAGACTAAACACATTGCAATCAAGTATGATTATTTAAGAGAACAAGTTCAAGAAAAAGAGGTGATACTTAAGTATGTGCAATCTAAAGAACAAATGGTCGATATCTTCACCAAGCCACTGCCCAAGGATACATTTGAGTACTTGAGAAAGAGACTAGGGGTCAAACCCTTGTCTACCAGTCAGTAAAAGACTGAAAGCTGAATCGACCTATATATTATTAGAATATCATTCATGTTGATGCAAGAAACAAAATGAACTTCAAAGCTACATCTATATACAGAAAGGTATATATCAGAACCAAGCACTAGATCATATTGATGTATTGTTGATGGATAAGAGAAATTCAAGGAATATATTATGGATTGAGAGAAAAGATCAGTTGACATTAATGTCAGATATCTGTGAGAAATTTGTTTGGAATTGTTGTCAAAGGGAGAGAAAGTTTCCATATTATCACAGTCTTCAGAAAAAAAAGAAAGATTATCCATTATCAGATTAATCCAATAGGGAGAGATCATATCCATAGGGAGAGTTTCTGACAAAAGATAGAGACATCAAAGAACAAGAACAGTCAAAAAAGAGATATTGACACAAGGGAAGGACACAACACATCAGAACAAGAAACATAGAAAGTTGCAAGAATCAAATCTAAGCTAACACAAAGCTTACCGGCGGTCAGACATTTTTATCGGTTATCAAAACAAATTGTTTGGTAATCTAATGAATCTCAACTATTATATTTCATATTGTATTAGAAATAGTATAGTGTGATAATATAGTATGTTTCCATCAATGCCAAAGGGAGAGATTGATGACATGTAACTGATTGAATTTTTGATAATATTAAGTTGAAGATAATGCAAGGCATTAAATCAGTTAATGGTTTGTATTATCATTGATGTCAACTTGATGTAATTTGTATGGTCATGTACATAATGCCAAAGACTTTAGAGAATCAATGGAACAAAGGTTATGCTTTCAGCAATGCATAAAAGTCAAGTATTCACTAAGTGGCAGACAACACCTATGGAGTGCACACCATCGATAAAGGCAAAGATGAAGCAAAATCACAAGATGCCCGATGAGCTAAAAAAAGAGTTACCCGATGAGCAAAATCTAATGATTCCTGACGGACAGAGATCCCAAAGCTGACTGGAGTCACACCGACCGAACTGGCAGTTATCACCGACGACTAACTGTAGAGTTGACCGACAGAACATAGAGTTCAGAAAATGACAAAATATCTAGCTGATAGAGCTTAAGGATAGACTTAACTGGTTATTTTATTTGACCAAAGTTAAGTAATTGATTTAAAGAAGATTTTTACAGTTGGTAAGAAGATAACTATGAGATAAATTAGGAGTTATGCTTTAAATCAGATTGGTTGGATTTTTTTTCATGCCAAGAATCAAGAATTAAGGAATATCATGTCTATATAAGAGACAAGCATAATTCATTTCCGCAATCACATACACGGGAAGGGGAGTGAATAGAAAGAGGATGCTAAAGAGAAACTGATGAAGGATAACTTCATACAGTCCCGATCAATCAAGCTGAAGAAGAGCTAAAGAATTCTATAGACACCGACGGACAGTAAAGCACAACATCATAGAGCAGAAAGTGTGGAGCACAAAGAACTAAATTGATACATTGATTAGAGAGGTATTGTACTTAAATAGATCAAAAAATCTACAATTCAAGTTGCATTAGAAACAAGTCATTTTGTTTCATTTTAACCATTGAAGCATCAAGTCTCTTAATAGAGTAGGACTTAACAGTCTTCTATAATTGAGGTATATCCTAACAGATTGCCAAAAAGATTGTTATGAAGATAGCATTGAGTACTTGATATTGACACACAGTCTAAGAAGGAGATTGATGCAATTAGGTAGCACTAGATATGCCAGATACCTATTATTCCCAGAGAGGTTGATCAATATTGGTAGCATATACATGCCATATATCAAGTGACATTCTATTATTAAAATCCTCTAACAAGGTCACACCTAATAGTGTGTTTGTAACCTTTAACAAGGTCGGCTCCTAACAGGGCTCACTTTAGAAGAGTAAAAATTTGGGGTACACGTCCCAGTACTAGTTTTTCCCTTAATAGGGTTTCCATGTTAAAAATCCATGTGTTATGTGTGTATGGTTTAATAATTTACTATTTTACATTTCACATATGCATTTCTAGATTGATTGGTATACTCTGCATATTTACTAAGTATCGGTTATCAAGGAGAATAAGGTCAAAAAAGGAAAACCGACAGGCAGTTAATTATTATAAGTATTTCAAGGCATGCATCTTGTAGGAACTTAATAATCTGAGATTTATTTGATTGGTGGTTAGTGATTAAAGGATAAATTTTTGAGACCACTGATTCACCCCCCCTCTCAGTTATTACTAACAAAATATACTTTCATTAACACTCATGTGGTTACTACATTTGTTCTTCAAATACCAGACATCAGGGTTTCCTTCTTCACCAATGTTGCACATGATGCAAGTTGTGGAGTGAATTCCTTTAACCACATTCACATCAGCCACATTTTCCATTTACTTTGACTGGTCATTTTTCTTTATCTAGCACTCGCTTGCATAATGCCCAGATTTATAGATATAAAATCACTCCACATTGCTCTTGTTCGAGTTGTTGTTCTTCTTGCCTTGTTTGGAGCTGTTATGAGAGTTGCTTACTCGCTCATGGCTGCATCCTCATCCTGGACTTTCTCTTCAACCATTTCATTGTCTGGTGTTACCATGACCTCTACCTCTTGAACTCCATCTGGAGTTGTTTCTTCTTCTCATCTTGCCTCTTGCATTTTCTTGAGATTTGAAATATTTCTCTTGGGAAGATGTTGTAGACCTATTTAGGAAATTCTCATGGGTTTCAAGAGAACCCATGAACTCATCCATAGTCAACATGGGGAGATCATTATCCTCTTAAATGGTAATCACTATTAAATCAAACTTTGAGGGAAGAATTCTCAATATTTTATCCACTATTCTCTGGTCCTCCATGACTTCTCCATTCGTCCTCTTTTGGTTAACTAAACCAGATTATCTTGTGCTAAAATAGATTCACTCTTCTTCATTTGAAGAGTCTCAAAATCTCTTTGATGCATCTAGAGCTTCACCAAATGAACTTTATGAGCCCCTTTATATCTTTTTTGGAGGATTTTATAAGCTTCTTTGGCATATTTAGTTACTACTATTTTGTTAAATATTGCCTCTATCAAGGTTGCTTCTATAAAACTTAATGCCTTAGCATATTTCCTCCTTGACTCCTTCAAGCAAGTCTTTTGATTGTTTTTGAGGGTAGAAAACTAAGATGGATTAGTTATATCCACAAACCCATAGACCACAAGCTCCCAAAAATCATTTTCAACCATAATGGTCTTCATATTCTTTGCCCAAACATCATTGCTTTGTTCATTAAAGGATGGTGGTTGTTTCCATCTCTTTCCTTCATCTCAAGTCATATCTCCTACAAAAAAAACTTCAATGCCCAAAATTTTTTTTACCAAACTCACAAGGATTTAGGGCCAAATGACTCTGACACCATGTAAATATTTTAGAATTAATCTAAATCTTAAAATTCACAAATGCTCTGATACCAACAAAATAAAACCCCCAAATAAGGCAGAGTACAAAAAAAACTTGCAAACTCCAATTTCCCAATCACTGAGAATGCACAATAAAATACCAAATAAAATAGAGACAAAAAATAGTTGAGACATGGAATCTTGATTCTTGCTTTCTATTCAAATATAAAACAAACTTTTACAAATAAAAAATGAAACTTAGAAATAAACTAATCTAAAAACTACTGGATACAAACTAATGCACAACATTCTAGAGCTGCTCCTAAAAACAATCTGGAGCTTCTCAGAGCTCTTACAAACTAGACACTTGGAGTTACAAATATTTGGAGCAATCACTACTCAACAAATTAGACACACAATTTTTGCTTCTACAAACTATAAATCACATAGAGCACCAAAAATATTTTCATTCACAAACTGAATAAAATCTAGAAAGACATTCTTCCCTTTTGTCATTTTTTGTCCATAAAATCCCCTGTCAAAATTCAAATTTCAAACTTACCTACCCGCATTAACTAATTTTACTATTGGGGCTGCACAATCTCTATTGCACGTCAGGAGCTAGTCAGGGATTTCATTCTCCAAATTATGGTCTTAATTTACTCCATGTTGTTCACTTCTAGAAGCTCCTAACAGGTAGGTGGAAGTTAGAGTCTTAGGGACAGATTCAAAATTCCAACAACAATCACCATTTATGTGAAGATTTTGAAAGAAAGATATAACGACATGAAGAAAAATATGTATGGTAGACTGAGAAGTGCCACCTTCAATAAAGTAAAGACCAATATTTGTTTGCATGATTATTTTCATAGAAATAAGGAATAGGTTTTGTGTAATATTGGAGTAATAAGGATTTTGGTAAGAAGTTTGACTGTTATATAACTCTAAAATAAAAAAGGTTTGAACATAAATAAGTTTTAATGATATAGATTTTAGTAAGTGACATTTTTGTACAATCATTTTGATGAATTATTTATACTTTGGGCCTTCAATTTGACGACATGCTCATCAAATGAAATCTATGGCTGTGTGATGACAATTTCTTGTGAAGTTTCTTTCTCATAGGGAATGAGGGTGCATCACACTTTTGCAGTCTTGATTGGGTTCCTATTGATTTGTTTGATTGGGCTCCTTTTGATAATCAAATCAAATAAATTATCCAAATTTATGGATAATTGGAATATGGCATGGGAGATGAGATCATTGCTTCCAAATTGGAGGATAATGATAATTTTTTTATTGGTAGACCACTATTTGTATCTTCTTACAATCAAGAAAACTTAAATCATAGAATTATTATTATTTTTTTTTCAATTCATGACCCTTATAGAAAAATTAGAAAGGGCTTGACACTTCATATAGAGTCAAGGATGTTTCATTATTCAAGGTGGTACTTTCAAAGGATCTTCAACAATCAATTGTGCTTTGTTATAGAATGTGGGTCGAGGAAAAATCATTTATTAAACTTGGATTGTACATTATTCTTACCAACACATATATATTTTGTAAAAGGGACAAAGATATTTTTTAGGTTGCAATTCAAGTTTCAAATATTGAGAAATATCAAGAATTTACAATTAATCCAAGTTAATGCAACTAAGGTTATTTATGAGAAGTTTCCTAAGAAGATATTGATGATTGGGATATTGGAGGTTGTATTACTTCCTTTGGTTCTATTTTTTAAGGTTCAGATGTAAAAATATCAATTTGGAGGCTGGTGATATTTGGTGTATTACTTGTGATATTACATTTATCAAAACTGCTGAAATTACTATTGTAAACTATCATTGTTGACTACCTCTTTCCATTCTTAGATACCTAATTAAATACCTCCATTGTTTAAATATTGGGTATTCTCAATGAATAAGACATCATTTTTTACATTCACCATGGTCACATGGTATCAAATCTAATAAGATAGTGAACATGGGCACCACCTTCCCTCAAGGAGATGCAACTATTGGAGTTATTACTGCTATAATGTGTTGTATGTTTTTAATCTTCAAAGTAGATAACTGAAATAGAATTTTAGTTTTATTTTTTCAATCTTAAGATTTATACTCCAATAATACTAGTGGCTTCAAAACATTCATAATCTCTTCCTTGTGTTTGTAGTGCAATGATAGAGGGCCTCTTCTTCTCATGTGGGGTGGTCTGTGACTTCAAAGATTTATATTTCACATTTGCTTCCTGAGCCTATCGCTATAATGAATGCAATGTAATAGAGGATCAACATCTCCACCATCTATGGAAGTGAAAATCATAATAGATTTGTTCTAAGGGAGTTGGTTGAGCTTATGCTAATCGTATTCTCCGAATTGAATAGGTCAATGCATATGAAAGTTGGTGAAGACATGGATAGAGGGAAAGAATCATTTCCAAAAGAATATTTGTAGAGAAATAAAGGAAGAGTTAAATATAAGAAAAGTAGGAGGTAGGAGTGAATGTATTAAAGGAATCAATAATATGTTCAAAGTCATGATCATTTGGAGTCCATGTATTTGGGGAAGTTGATAATGATTATGCACAAATAGATTGAAAGAAAGGTATAATATCCAATTCTCTAATATTGTTGTAAATAGTAGTAGATTTCCCATATAACCTTCTCCAAGAAATTATTCATGAAATTATCACATATTCAATAATGAGATATACTTGGTCATCTTATAAAATAAAGAGAAAATGATGTATTTGTTAATGTATAAGAGAAATCAATGCTTAAAGTGGTCATACAGTTGAGTTCATGGTTATTTATCAAAATTGATTGATATTTTGGAAGAGTAGGGTTATTTTTTGGTTTATATTTCATAAAATGGAGATTCCATTCCTAGTTCTAAATTTCACATGTGGAGAATGAAAATTGAAATGAAATAGATGAATAATAATTTGTGGGTAATAGTAAGAGGAAAATAAAAACTACCTACAAATGGAAGTAAATTGTTGGATTGGAGTAGTAGAGATGATAAAGATAAGGCCTCTATTGGTCTTTCTCTTGTAGAATCTGAACTCCATCATATATATTTGGATGAATCTATTAGAATAAAGGAAACACACACAACTAAGAGGGGGGGGGTGAATCAGTTGTAACCCAAAACTTCAAATCATTAACCAACTGTAATATATAAAATTAAAGATAATAAATGTATGGTTTGAAATGTAAGATATAAAATGGATGTAAGGTGGAAGATGTTGTTGATGTTGAGGAGAAGATAAGATCACCTTCCTAGACCCAACTTTCACCAAGGAAAGATCCACTTTGATTAACCATAAGAAAATGGTTAATGCACAAATGCATCAATCGATCGAAAATAAGAAGAAAGAAGAAAGTCTTACAATCCTGAATAATGGATGAATAATATAATAGATTTGAAATGATTAAGAAATTAATTGAAATGAATTAGAAGACATAGACTAACCTCAAAATGTAATCGATATGAAGAATGCTATTTTTGAGTGTTTGCACTGAGTTTTTGGAAGTTCTGCAACTGGATCGGGCACAAAAACACAGAGACGGAGAAAACCCAAAAATATTTTCTAGATCTGACTTAGGTCAATTTTGACCCAAAATAGAATGTTGATTCTGACCCAAAAAAGAAATTCAATCCTAACCCAAAATAGAAATTTGACCTTGACCTGCATAGTCCGACAAAAAATCTATTTCTGGATCCTGAAATTTTTCCGAAAAGGGTATCCAGATCTGCACTTGAATTTGTTGTCCCAAACCTATACCTACAAGAAAAATGGTTTTGTTTATTGGGAGGAGGGATTTGTCTTGGTCAAACCCCAGTTTTGGAATTAACCTTAAATTATAATTGAAATTGCATAAATAAACAAAGTAAATAAACCAATTCACCTTACTTGTATAGAAACCCTTGTGGCAGATTCGAATACTTGGATCCACAAGTATGTATGCATCAAATGAATGTAGAATGTAGGATGTAGGATGTCTCAAATCAATTTATTTTAGATCTTCAACACCAATCTTGAATGGATCTTGGAATAGGAAGAGGCTTGCATGGATGTGGATGGAGAAATATTCAACAAGAGGGCTCCATAGAACTTGAATCCTTCAATGGCTCCCAATGGATCTCCTTGATGAATTGAATGCTTGAATGTATTTGAATGCTTGAATTCTTGAGAGTAGATTCTTGCTTCAATAGATCATTCATAGAGTTTTTGTGGATGAAATTGCTTCTTCCGCCTTATCTTAGCTTGTCTTTTTCAAGTCTTAGATGGTTAGAGAAAATGAGAGGAGAAGGATTCCTTATACCAATCTAGGGCACAATCTTCTAGAGGGGCCTACATAGGAGAATTAAATTCCAATTAGACCTATAACCTTAGAAGTGGACCTATATTAAATATTATTTCAAGGTTCATTTCCTCGAAGACCAAAATAGTTGACCCAGAAGTAGGAATTAAATCTTTCCGAAGCCTAACATCCAGAAACCCTAGAAACCTAAAATTTGGACCCTTGGTCAGGGTCAAGGTCAAATCTGACCTAGGTCAGGGTCAAGGTTGACCTTGACCTAGGTCAGGGTTGAGGTTGAACTTGACCTAGAAGGTTGACCTTGACCCTGAGGTCAAGGAACTTAGATTTGCAGATCAGGGTGCTAGAAATAGGCCGAAGAGAAGTGGAAAAGAGGGCAGAATAGGGGGAAAAGCTAGATCCAAGTTAGAGACCTATTCAAGGTGCTTGAAATGACCCCAAATCACTTACTCAAAGGGCTAAACAAGTCCAAAATGAAAGTTCTTCCATTTTTTGACTATACATTTAGCCCCCACTTTAGCAAGAGTATGGAGTCGATGCAAACTCTTGGTAAAGGAGATCATAAAGAAAAGATAATCTTATTGAAATAAAAAGGGACAAAGGAATCCTCAAGCCCCCAGGGACTTAATTCTTTATCAACCCTAAGATCACAATAAGAGAGACATCACCAGTCAAAGAGAAAAAGAGATAGGGTGTGATTACCTTGCCCAATGAGAACCTATGTCCCATTGTGAATCATACAAGGAAAAAGTGTAACTGGAAAGATGGAGCTGAACCACCTAGTGAATGTGGCTACTCACTAGTCAACCCATCAAGGATTTACCCTTAGGAATATTCTACTCCAAAAGAGCAAAGTCAACATATAGAAAGATCCAGTCTTAAGGACATCTTTCGTCCTTAAGGGATCAAAACATTGTAAATTGAAACTGGAGGGATCAAGAGATCCTATAAGGTAAAAATCCATGCTTTAAGGATTAGTCTCTAATCCATAATGGGAGAAAATTTTTAAGTTTTGAAAATATTTTTAAAGTGCGTGTGTGCAAAAAGGTGAGTAGAGCGTATTCCCCCATGTTAAAGTCATTGCTAACACTTTAACATGAGCAATGGCTTTGACAGAAACATAAACAACTCTACTAATTATGTTTACACTATGAGATGCCCCTAAGAGAAGATAAATCAAGGGAAATACCACATAAACATATAGAGAACACAAAAGGTATCTACCTACCCTAGGGTCATTATGATCATAAGATAATATGTACATATAGATATGATATTATTGCAAATGAATTGACATTATTCCCCAAAGAAAGTAGAACTACAATCATAATGGATGAAAGAAAATGTAAGATTTATGAAGAAGTCTTTTGAGACCACAAAATGGAGACCAAAAATAATCAGTGCTACCATGCTGCAAATCCAAGCGGACTACACAAGGAAAACATTTATGAAAAATAGCACAGGTACAAAATACTATGAAACAATATATAGAAGAATAGAGATACATATAGAGGAATTGTACAATGGGTTCAATTCCTTTATCACCTTGAACCAACAAAGTAACAAGGGTCATGTAAAAGAATCTAACAAACATTTAGAAAATACATTACGGGAGAAGTACAATACAACATGCAAACACATAAAATGCTACTATGAAGGAAAATCCAATCAAGCGCATCGCCTACTCTCCCCATCTCAGTGTATATCATTTAGGGAAGGTGGGAAAATCACAAGAGAAACTATATTTAACACATTAGGAATAATAGCCAGTTCCAAACAAGGATCCTCTTGAGAATCATGAAGTTTGATACTAGGTGTAATTATCAGTTGTGTGGAAAGCATATGAGGTAAATCAGTATCAAGATCAATAATCTCATATTCATCCTTGGCATCAATAGGATCATCAAGAGTATCTTCCTCATCAAGATTAATTGAAATAGAATCTAAGATGTGAATAGAATCATCATAATCATTCATCTTAACATCATTATTAACATTAACTTCCTCCAACACATCAGGCATAGGCTGGTCAAAATAAGGTAAAGAATTTTGAAGAATAGAGGCACGGGCCCTAGCATGAGCTTGACAATTCTTATGACGTTCATTGGCAGATTTGTTATGTTTTTCTTATTTGAAATATGTTGAGAAATAGGAGGAACAACAATTGGTTCCTTCACAGGTTCTATGGGAGGATTAGTAGGACTCTTAGTAGGCTGAAAAATGATACTAGGAGTTTTATTAACAGAACTAGAAGTAATGGATAAAGGAGGTGTGGAAGGCGTAGGAAAAAGACCATGGTTAAGATCCATCTGAGACATGCTTAACTCAAGAATCTTGCAATGTTTATAGGCTTTATATGAAGGAAAACTGTTATCAGGTCGAGGAGGACATAAATTGGGTAATGAAGGCCAAAAGAAGTCAAGGTTAGCACAATCCCTAGGCCTAGAAGTTTGATATAAAATATTATTAATCATCTTAACCTCTTCATCATGAATGAAATTAATACACTTGTGGATAGGAGAAGCAATGAAATGCATGGAAGTCAACCAAGGCAACCCCAGCTTAACTTAAAATTGATCAGTAGGGACAACAACAAAGGTAGTATCCACAATTTTACCACAAAGTTCAATAGGTAAGGTAATAGAACCAAATGATGGATAAATAAAACAATTAAAAGTTTGAATCCACACATTAGATGTATCATAATAATCACGTTTTAAGTTCTTCATAAAAAGATTTTCTTCAGTGATGACATTGACTAAGGAAGTAGGATCAACAAGACAAGAATGCGTAGGTATCTTAGCAATCCTAGCATAAATGTAAAGGGGACCATCATGAGCTTCAATGGTCTCAAAATCATCAAAGGTGATTGAGAGTTCCCGAGGTATTTTATCCTTAGGTTTTTTTGGAGGTTTAGATTGAGGTTTTGGTTTAGGTTGAGGTGGAATTTGAAGTTGAGGTGGAGGAAAAGGATCTTGAATAGTAGGTTGAGATGAAACATCACACTCCACATGGTTAACAATATGGTTGAGATCATCCATCTTTGAATCATAAACAATATCCAAAGAAGATGGTTGAAAATGGTATTAGTATCATGTGTAGGTAAAGGATTCATATAAATTTGGAGATTTTGATTAGGAGGAGAGACAAATTTATTCCCACTACCATCAAAATTATCAATAGATAAAGCATTAGAATCAATTAAGTCTTGAACCTTATGCTTTAGAGAATAACACTTCTCAATATCATGACCATGCTGACGATGATATTGACAAAAGGATTTAGGATCAAAATATTTGGATGCCATTGTAGTAGGGAGAAGAGGTCAAATAGGAGGCAAATTAATCATATTAGCACTTAACAATTTAATCATAATAGAATGTAAAAGAGGAGTAAACATACGATTTAAATGAAAAGCAGTGGATGCAGAAGTGACATTATGGGATGCAACAACAACTTGATCAACAACTGCATTTGCTTGTTTATTTATTTTGACATAGTTGTTAGGATTCTAAAACTTATTGGGATTAGGAGTAGCATCACTCTTATCAAATGGAATAGGAGCCATTGGATTGTTTCTCTCAAATTGAATCACTTGTAATTGATAATGATGAAGCACTACACAAAGTTGTTGAAAAGAGGTAAATTTAGTAAGAAGAATCTTATCTCTAATATCCTTTTGAAAATTTGAAATAAACATATGTTGAATATCAATATCAAAAATAGGATAAGAAATTTGAGCATACAAATGCTTAAATCTACCAATAAATTCAGTCAATTTTTCCTTAGTATTATGTTTACAATGCATTAAATCAGTTAAGGAAACTTGCAGACCAATGTTATTTTGGAACTATTGAATAAAGGTATTAGCAATTTTTGGAAAATAATCAATAGAATAAGGAGGTAAAGAATAGTACCATTGCAAGTCCTTATCATGAAAGGTTCTAACAAACAAATTATCCAAAATTCTATGGTCATGAGCATAATCACTAAAAAGGATTTGAAATGTTTTAACATGAGTGACAGGATCTCCCTTACCATTGTAATTCTCAAGGTGAGG
This sequence comes from Thuja plicata, assembly GCA_018584345.1. Taxonomy (NCBI): domain Eukaryota; kingdom Viridiplantae; phylum Streptophyta; class Pinopsida; order Cupressales; family Cupressaceae; genus Thuja; species Thuja plicata. Next base: position 2,640,585 of record MU223742.1, read on the forward strand.
CATATCGGCTTGCTGAGGGATAGGAGCACAAATAATGTCTAGGGATAAAGGACTACCCATGTCACATGTATGAATGCTAAATGTGGATTGAGTTAAAGATGCAAGTTGTTGTTGTAAAGATGATACAATTTGAGCCAAACTAATGATTTCTAGAATCATTAATAGAAATAGGTGGCATAGAAACATTAGGAACACTAGGAAAAGTGTATGAAGTAGCTGGAATAGAAGACACAACTAGTGGAAGACTTGGAACCATAGTTGGAAGAGGATTGGAATAAGCAAAAGGAACACTATGGTATGAAGGTTGTGAGGTAGGTAAAGACATCGGTGGAACACTCACATGAAGAGATGGAAGTGGAAGATCTAAAGTTAGAGGATTAGAAAATGTAAGAGATGTAGTCACTTAGGAGGAGTGTAAGTAGGATTCCTAGGTAAAGGAATCGAAGAAGGTCCCACACTAGTGACCAGAGGAGTAAATCATAAATCTTGAGCCTCTTGAGCTAAAGGTTTAACATTTAAATGCACAAGGTGAGTAATACCATGCAAGAGCTTAACACCTTGATCACTATCATGAAGGAATTTCTTAAGAGCCTCTATAGATTGAATATAATCTTGATTATGGTTTTCTTGAATAAGACAATTTCCATTTTTATCAAGTTCAGTTGATAGTTTTTGGACTTGTTTAGGAGGAACTCTTAAAGAATCATCCTCATCATGAGATGAGTGAGAAGAGTTATGCTCTGTAGAAGGATTAGAATCATGAGTGATCAAACTGTCATCCAGGATCCTAAGGAAAGGAGAGGAAGACTCATGATCAAAGGAACCCATAAGTTTGTGACTTCTTCTAACCAGAATATTATAAGTAGGACTAGAGGTAGTAAAGCTCATACACCAGTGCAATGTAAATGAGCTAAACTAAGAAAATGTAAATGCAAGAACATAGAAGAAGGATAATATAATATGTATGCAAGATCTAGCGTGAAATGTAAATCTAACACCAAAAAGAAAGAGTTGTCTATCACGGGTTCACCAAAATATAATATATAAAAAAAGATAATAAATGTATGGTTTGAAATGTAAGATATAAAATGGATGTAAGGTGGAAGATGTTGTTGATGTTGAGGAGAAGATAAGATCCCCTTCCTGGCCCCAAATTTCACCAAGGAAAGATTCACTTTGATCAACCATAAGAAAATGGTTAATGCACAAATGCATCAATCGATCGAAAATAAGAAGAAAGAAGAAAGTCTTACAATCCTGAATAATGGATGAAGAATATAATAGATTTGAATTGATTAAGACCTTAATTGAAATGAATTAGAAGAAATGTACTAACCTCAAAATGTAATAGATCTGAAGAATGTTGTTTTCGGTGTCTGCACTGAGTTTCTGCAAGTTCAGCAACCAGATCACGCATAGAAACACAGAGACAGAGAAAACCCATAAATATTTTCTAGATCTAGCTCAGGTTGATTTTGACCCAAAATGGAATGTTGATTATGAACCAAAACATAAACTCAATACTGACCCAAAATAGATAGTCGACCTTGACCTGCACAGTTTGACAGAAAATCTATTTTCGGATCCGGAAAGTTTGCCAAAAATGGTATCCAGATATTCACTTGAATCTATTGTCCCAAACCTGTACCTACAAGAAAAATGGTTTTTTTTGTTTGGGGGAGGGGTTTTCCTTGGTCAAACCCCATTTTTGGAATTAATCTTAAATTATAATTGAAATTGTATAAATAAATAAATAAAATAAACCAATTCACCTTTCTTGTATAGAAACCCTTGTGGCAGATTCAAATCCTTGGATCCACAAGTATGTATGCACTAAATGAATGTAGAATTTAGAATGTAGAGTGTAGGATTTAGGATGTCTCAAATCAATTTATTTTAGATCTTCAACACCAATCTTGAATGGATCTTGGAATTGGATCTTGGAATAGGAAGAGGCTTGCATGGATGTGGATGGAGAAATCTTCAACAAGAGGGCTCCATAGAGCTTGAATCCTTCAATGGCTACCAATGGATCTCCTTGATGAATTGAATGCTTGAATGCTTGATAATAGATGCTTTCTTCAATATATCATGCATAGATTTTTTTTGGAGAAATTGCTTCTTGCGCCTTAGCTTCACTTGTCTTTTTCAAGTCATAGATGGTTAGAGAAATGAGAGGAGAAGGTTTCCTTATATACCAATCTAGGGCACAATCTTCTAGAAAGGCCTACATAGGAGAATTAAATTCCAATTAGACCTATACCCTTAGAAATGGACCTATATTAAATATAATTTCAAGGGTTGTTGCCTCGAAGACCAAAACAACTGACCCGGAAGCAGGAATTAAATCTTTCTCAAGCCTGACATCCGAAAACCCCAGAAACTTGAAATTTGGACCTTGGGTTAGGGTCAAGGTTGACCTTGACCCTAAGATCAAGGATCTTAGATTTGGATATTAGGGTGCCAGAAATAGGCTGGAGAGAAGTGTAAAAGGGGGCAGAACAAGGGAAAAGCCAGATCCAAGTCAGAGACCCATTCAAGGTGCTTGACATGACCCCAAACCACTTACTCGGAGGGATAAACCAGTCCAAAATGGAAGTGCTTCCATTTTATGACTATACACCAACTTACGAACTTAATATCATATCTGAATACTAAAAATGAATGCAAGATCACGATACATTTTTAACACATAATGTAACACCCCAAAATTGGCACCTTACAAGTCTAATCAATTTTGGTGCATTTTCTCATCATCGAAGTCCTATTGTACTAGGAAAATTCTCCTCCTAATTGACTTTAATTGACTTAGTCTGAAATGTAGAAAACCTAAATTTGCATAAATCTGACACTATATTTAATTCCTAAATTATCAAGGTTTATTAGCTAAAAATCCCTATGATTAATTAATTTAATTCTAAAGTCCTAAGTTCTTTTAAATTAAATTAATTCCACCCTCTTTAGCTAATATACATCAAAAGGAATTGAATAGTTATTTAATTATTTGAATGGATTATCCTCAAAAAGAATTCCATAATTCTATATGAAAGGTCACTCATGTGGCAATAATCCACTCTTTTAATTAAATAATTCATGCTTTTTTTGTCTCAATCTCCATTCCATGAAAATGAAGAGGCAACCGTTTCTTTTCAAGAAACTCTTCACCCTCTTTTCACGGTTTTTCTATATATTGGACATCTTATTTCCTCATTTGAGAGGATGAATTGGAGAGCATCAAAATTATAGTTAAATTTACTTTCTAGATTAATTGCATTTTCTTTCATAGATTAATTGCATTTTCTTTCATAGATTAATGGCAATTTTCTTATCTCTCATGCTTTAGGAATCCTCCATTTTAGCAATGGTCAAGGTTGTTGGCTCTCATTCTGAGAGTAAATTAGACATCCCCAACTAATTAGGAGGCAACAAGTCACTTCAATCAAATTTGCAAAATGAACAATTCATATTCATCTTTGTGAATTGAATGATTGAGTAAGGACTATGTTGGGTTTGTGCCTGATTTAGAGGTCACATTCAAGCACATAACATTTTGGCGCCCACCGCGGGGCAGAAAAAATGATTTCTAACCTCATTCTTGAACCTTTTTTTACAGTGATTTGAACTCTATCGTACGTCCGTACAACACTGGTATGGAATATTGCATGACATTTCATATCAAACCGTGTGAAGTTTTGCTCTTTGTAGCACTTTCTCACATGAAGAAAGAGAAAGCTCACGGGGATCCTGCACTTCCTCGCGCGCAGCAAAATACTTGCTCGCATAAAATTTTGCAGATAGTCATTTAATTTCCAGAATCTGCAATTTATTGTTATCTTTTTTTGACATTTGCTCTCTGTTGTTGATTTCCTGTTTCTAATTTCTGCTGTAGCATAATAGTGGTTTGCAGGCTGCTTGTCAAAGATCATAAAAACTTTCTAACAGTTTTCTTGCAGGACGATTGTCAAAGGCATATTAAAAACGTTGTGTTTGTTTACTGTTTTTCATTCACATAGTTTAAATAGGGATTTGTTAAAATTTCATAAGGATCCCGATAGAAAAGTAGGGGAATAGGCTCTTCATTACATGGAAGTGATGCCCATGGATGAAACTGAGACCCATATGTTGCTAGCATGATAGATACTTGGGGAAGCAAAGTAAGATAGTGAATCTTTAGCACTTCTACTTGTTAGGGGATTATGCTCTTCTCTCTTTGAGAGAATCAGAAACCCAAAGGCTTGTGGATTTGGTGGAGTGAAAATATCTCAGTGATGAATATGCTTGATGTGTTTGGGTAAGATGAAGAGGTAGAGAAGTATGCTCTTCTCTCTTTGAGAGAATCAGAAAATCAAACCCTTGAATCCGAACCAAGTTGTGTCACCTTTAGACGGCTTGTCAGAAGTTGAACCTCCGGGAACGACCCAAGTGAGTACACACCTATCGCCGATGATTCCACCTCACTATAATAAAGTCTACTTTGTTGACTCCAAAGACTCCAAAGCCATGGTAACTTCTTTCTCATGATTTTGACTATCATCTTGAGAAAGCCTTATTTGTCGTACTAAGCGGTGTCGCTCCCAGCCTTGCTTGCAAGGGTGTATGACTTTCAAGTGTTGGTGTGGCTATGAGGCCCCAGCTCTATATCAGAGGAACCAAAGGTTATGGTGAACGAAAGCCCACTAAACACTCTCTTAGTTAGATACCTACCCGGTTCACGTCTGAAAGAAGACATAATCTATGTGCAGGGAGAGGGAAGAATCTCTCCCCTAGATTCTCGACATAGGTATGCACCTAGATGCTTGAAGTGGTATATGATGTTGGCCCCTAATTTAAGGGTAACCTTCAAACATATATACTTAGTCCTTGAAAACACCAAAAACATGGGTGCTCTTTTGAGGGTGGCACTACTATGTGAGGTGCACACATACGCATAAGACAACGGGGCACAGATTTTGTCTTCTCCACCATTTTTGTAGGGATAACTAAGTGTTTTTTTTTGAGTCTTAAACTATCCAAATCATGATCAAACAAAGACTCCCATGATTCTACCAAGTTGCTTTGTCCTTGGTAGAACTGTTTACGACTTCTTCTTGTGTCACTACTGCTTGATTGAAACTTTGTGTTTTTTTAACAAGTGCTTGTCACCTTGAAACTGAGATTGCTGATTTTTATCATCATAAAATTTCCCTAAACCTAGAAATTCTATTAGAGAACAGTCCTGACCATGTCTCAAAATCTAGTTTTTATCTTGAAAACTGAGTCCATTTATCGAAAGCTAAAGTTTTCTCACGCGAGCTTTTAGAAACCTAGCACTTTCTCACATGAGCTGACATTTTCTCACATGAAGTTGAGCACTTTCTCATGTGGTGCAACACTTTCTCATGCAAATTTGTAGCCTGGTGTTCAAAATAGTGAGCTTTTTCCTGTTAACTGGTATTTTTCTGCCTGATCTAACTTTTGTTTGGGATCTGATTGCTCATTTCCCTATTGTCTGTAGTCTAAAACTGATTGTCTCAAGTTGTGAATTGACTGATTCTTACAAGCAAGCACATCAAGACAATTTTACAATGTCTAAAAGCAAAGAAGAGATTCTTAGGGAAACTTTATGGAAATAACTTCAAACTTTGGGATCTGAACTACAATGATTAAAGGGGGAAAGGATACTTCATCTGATGAATCCTTATTAAGATCAACCTGTCCTTTTCCATTTGATCATGATTCTCACATCTCTCCACTTTATTCCAACATGGATAAATCTTGGTATGATCCCAACTTTGATCAAGAGCAATTTGATGACAATCCCAATTTTGATCCAGACCAGTTTTACTACAATCCCAACTTTGATCAAGAGCATGTAGAGGAAATCATGACAACATCAAATGAGATCCCTTTCTATCCATGAAAGAAGGATATTGTAAGTCAAGAAGTGTCTAATTATCCTTCAGAGAGAATCTTTACTCCTTTGGGACAATCTTATGAATATGCATTGGAATAACTTCTTGAGAATGACCTCATCACATTGCCTAAAATCATGTTAATTGGATCCACATTCTTCAGTAACTACTATGCATATCATCGACACAATAAGAATGAAACTTCATCTTGCATGGAGTTGAAACATAAAATCCAAGATCTCATAGATGATGGCATAATCAAAGTTGAAAATCCTAATGATTCATCTAATCTCGAGCATGATCAATATCAAGAATCCATGTCTAGCAATGGTTCACAGATCACATGTACTTCTTCTTCCATTCCTCCATCTCCTAAAGTTTTAAAACCAACCACACCATCTCCATCAAGAAATGAGCCTAATGACGACTATGTCTACCCTCAAGGACTACCTCTAAAATAGATCCATGCTAATCCGCATATGACTGCAAGTCCTTCTTAGGATTTAAAGATCATAGACCCCAAGATTCCATGTGCTTCAACGCTTATCATTCCTATTCCAAATAACTATCCATCAGCATGTCAAGAATCCCATATGCAGATCAAAACTCCTACCTCGTCCTTAGAAGTGGCTTCATGTCAAGAGGAGAATCCACAATGTGTGGAAAAAAATATCAGTTATGATCAAGATCAAGACACTATCCATCTTAATCCAATGGTTGACTAGTGCCGCATATCTCAAGAATCCCATGATAATTTTGTCATCCCCTTCCATCTCTTCCAAAAACATCCTCTATCTCCCAAGCAAGATCAAGATATCCTTTCCACCATCTCTAATGAACCTATTGAAAATGAAGAAGAAGGTACCTTTTGTACACCATCTAAAGATCCTTGTCAAGATTAGAGCATCCCTTCATCTCCATGTCATGCTCTTCCATATCTAGAAAACATTTTTCTTCCAAATCCCTTACAGAAAAATAAATCCCCTCAAGCTTCAGCTGCTCCTATCAAAGCTACTCATGCACCTATTGAAATAAAGGTGAATTCAAAAGAGAAGAGCCTTGGTCATGTAGCTCACTCTAAAGATTTTAATATCCCCTCCACACTTTATATCCCTCCATTCAAATGTAAGCATCAGTCTTCTCCATCCACCAAATCTATCCTTGGTCCTTATATCCCAAAGCTTAGACCGTCAAACCCTCCATTTATATTGGGTCCTTATGTCCCCCCATCTACCATGCCTATCAATACTAGCTTGTCATCCACTTACCCTATCTCCTATCAAGACCAAAAAAGACATGCATCTTTGAAATCTCCCTATCAACCCCTCCATATGAACCAGTCATATCGTCCCTATTCATCCATAATTCCTAAGTCTTTCAGAAGCAATTTGGATGTGCCACGCAAAAATCAAAAATATAAGAATCCACTTACATATGAAGATCACTATGTCCCATCTAATTGACATGTGACTACAAATAAAAAGTAAATATTCAAGAGACCACAGAGGTCCATTGAGAAAAGAACCAAATCAAAGAAAATATGGGTTCCTAAATCCATTATGAAATAATTGTGTTCTAAGTCATCTGATGCAAATAGAAAATCAAATGCTATATGGATTCCCAAGTCTCTTCTCAAGGACTTGGATACAAAAATAAAACCCAAATTTATGTGGATTCCAAAGTCTCTCTTAAAAGACTTACACCAAAAGGAACAATCAGAGTTGGCATCCAAGCTTCCAAAGTCTTCCACTTCATCTCCATCTAAACATCTCCCATCTTCTGACTCTATCTTGGGTCCTCACGTACCAAGATCCATATCCACTCATCCATCAATGTCTCAAGCTATTCCATCCACTTTTCCTCCATCCGTCCACTACCCTTCAAGGGGTGTGTCAATGTTGATCTTGTCACCTACTATCCTTCCATATTGGCTCCTTACATTCCTTCTTTTTCTCTCATACAATCAATTGCATAAAATCTTGGCCTCCATCTTCCTTATCCTCCATTTCATCACCCTATCAACATCTTTGAGCATACTTTCAGTGACGTCAGATATCTCACAATGTAAACATCTCTTGATAGAAATCAAACACAATGCACTCACAAGCACAACGATGTTTTTCAACACCCTAAACATAGACGCATTCGTAAAATTTGAAACATGATGAGCTATGATTGAATCTTTCTTTGTATGTTGTCTATTCTCATGAATTTCATTGATATTTTCTTTGTCTACTGCTTGTGGGTGTGGTTTCGATGATCCGACAATGCCAAATAAACAAGGTGTATCTGATAAGAGCTTTTGCATTAAGGTGGAAAAGCCTCACATCCCTTGATCTTGTTTATTTTTATGCCAAGGGGAGGTTGGAACTATCTCCTTGACTGTTATTGCTTTGTTTGTTTACTTGTGTGCTCTTACTATATCAAACTGGAAACAATGTTCAGGTCATCTTGGCTTTTGTGCCTTGGTGCTTACATTTGTTTCCTACATTTTATCCGATGAAAGTCATATTCATATCCTTATGGATGTAGTGGCACCAATAAGGATTGTATTGACTCTGATGTTCCAAAAGTACTAGATGATGATAATTACGTGATGAGTCCAAAAACCAAGTCCTAGGGTTGCATTTAGCTTAGGCTTGCATTTGCATTTTAGGCTTGCATAGCAACAGTTTTGGTGCTCTCTTCATTGTCTTCTCATTCTTCGAAGGTTCTCATCTTTTGTCTACGATTTCTCTTGACTGCACATGTGTTTGATCCTCGCTCTCTATCTTTAGCTATATGTTCAATCCATTTTCATGATCGAAATCAAAAATCTGACACTCCTAAGTAGCTTGTGTAGTTGACTTTTTCACATTGCTTTCTTGTCAGAATCATCTCTCTTCATCATTTTCTCAGCTTCTGCAATCTTTTCCTCAAAGTCAACTCTATTCAATTCTAGTCAAACTTGGTCAACTATGGTCAAATCTTGTCAACAAGACCTTTCGATCGCTCTACATCGATTCTACCTTCTCTTGATCTATCTTTGATTCCTCTAGATCTTTGATCTTAATTCTATCTACAATTTCTCGCTCTCAAACATCATTATGATGTGTCATCTTTTGATTTCACTCCCGAGGGGGCAGGATGATTGCATCATTAAATCTTTTTACATTATTCTCAAATCATTCTGATCTGAATCAAAATCCTCATTGCTAGGGGCATCTCATCACTTGGGGCGTATTCAATTTTTCATACCTTATGGTCAAAATTGGATATTCCATGATCTTAAATCTCTAGGGGCATCTTGATGCCTCGCATCTAGTCATCTTGTCATCTATCTTTCTAGGTATCTGATAAATCTAACTCGGATCCTCAAGGATCAAGCTTCATTTTGGAGATGATTCTTGAAATCTTATTAGGTATTGGGGAAATCTAACCCTAATTCCTGAAAGTTATGCTTCATTCTGAAGATGGCTCTCAAAAAACTCTTTAGACCATTATCTAGGCAAATTAACTTGGATCTTAGAGGGCTAACCTTCGTATTGGGGAAAGCTAACCTTGATTCTAGAGATAGTCCTAAATCTTCATCATCTATCAGTGGACATTGGGGCAATCTAACCCCGATTCTGATCTTCTGTCAAGTGGTGTTTGGATCGTTGTCTTCACAATCTAACTTAGACTTCGGAGAATCATGCTTAGTTCTAAAGATGGTTCTAACTCTTGATCTGATCAGTGTCTTGGCAACCTAACCTAGACTTCTGAAATCTTCATTTGCCACATCAGACTATTCTTTGAATCAATGCGTTGTTCACACATCAATTCAAAGAGGGGCAAAATGTAACACCCCAAAATTGGCACCTTACAAGTCTAATCAATTTTGGTGCATTTTCCTATCATCGAAGTCCTATTGTACTAGGAAAATTCTTCTCCTAATTGACTTTAATTGACTTAGTCTCAAATGAAGAAAACCTAAATTTGCATAAATTTGACACTATATTTAATTCCTAAATTATCAAGGTTTATTAGCTAAAAATCCCTATGATTAATTAATTTAATTCTAAAGTCCTAAGTGCTTTTAAATTAAATTAA
>MU223742.1:2650907-2673499 GCA_018584345.1 Thuja plicata
TTAGTTTCATTTGGATTGGTAATAATATGTTGCATCTTAATGTAGTTTGCTTACATATTTAGTAGCTTAATTCCATCATATTTTCAAGCTTTCTAGATCAATATGCACTTCAATTCTAGATTAATGGTATTTACTTTCTAGATTAATTGCATTTTATTTCATAGATTAATGGCAATTTTCTTATCTCTCATGCTTTAGAAATCCTCCATTTTAGCAATGGTCAAGGTTGTTGGCTCTTATTCTGAGAGTAAATTCGACATCCCCAACTAATTAGGAGGCAACAAGTCGCTTCAATAAAATTTGCAAAATAAACAATTCATGTTCATCTTTGTGAATTGAATGATTGAGTAAGGACTATGTTGGGTTTGTGCCTAATTTAGAGGTCACATTCAAGCACATAACACATAACACATTGATTTTTGATGAGGAAACCCAATTAAGGGAAAAACCACAGTGGGGATCAAACCCACAAGATGAATGTACTCTATTATAATTACTATACCCTGTTAGGAGTATTACAAAGGGGAATTCATATGCATTCAGACACTCTTCCTAGACCTTACTACTCAAGTACAAAAAGGGCTTCAACCCCAAGAAGACTCACTACCTTACAACCATCTCTGATTACAATTCATAACGGACAACAATCCATATCTCATGAACTAATTGAAAGCATCTCTGATTATGAAAGTATTGTTCTAATGAAGCGCATCAAATCTCTACCTCAACTATAGATTCCACTCATACATCTCTCATTCCACTCAAACACTCTTCAACTTTTTCATTCTCAAATGATTACATCTTTTATACATTACATCAAATTTATCTCAACTAGGTTGGTTAAGGACCTAATTAAAAAATATTAATTCATTACAACTCAATACATAATGTGATCCATTTAATTCCATCTAAGACATAGAAATGATCAATAAAAACATCCTTGAACACGTTCCAGATCCATAAATCATGCTACAATCCTTTACAACATGCTACGCCAGCATGTCTTCCAAGAGAAATTAAGAACAACAACATGCCACATGAAATTCACCAAATCCAATCACATAACCTAATGTGATCTAGCAACACAAATAAGACATGACCTAGAAACATCAGCAAGTAATGTGAAATGCCAAAACATCAATAGGAAAAACTCTGTCTCATAATTCATACTCATCTCTACATTGTTCATCAAGAAAACTAATGAGAAACCACTGTCATTAAAGAAAAATAGATTTCCAATATCCAAATCATGAGCTATTCAAGTTAATAACACATCCATGTCCTAAACTCACCGCCAGGTTAGGAACCAAGAATATTACATAATCGATCCACACCAATTCAATAACTAAAACACCATTTTTCCTTGAAAAACCAAAATATTAGTCTCTGGTAAATCCTTCATAGATCACTCTAATCATCATGTGAACCTATGTAAGTTGACATAGATCAACTAAAAAGATCAATGAAACCATCTCTACCTTCACAACATCTAATATTCAATACAATAGTAATGTACCAAAGTAATCTTCTTACTGAACATCTTATGAACACACAGGAACACTATCACCAACAATATGAATGTGTTGACATCAATGAAAAAAGATCAATGTTAACACATATATTCACAATATCGACCAATATCCCAAAAATCTCCCCCTTTGGCATTTATGTCAATATACGATGTGAAAAACCAAATCAATGCACAAAGAAACAATGTCAATAGTACTACCAACAATATCCACAATATATCTTTTAGAGTCTCTCATACTTATTTTTCACATGATTATCTCTCCCCTTTGACATCAATGACAAAGGCACATTTATGCACTAATTCATAGAATCCAAAAATATGAACAAATATCTCTCTCAAAACTGAAATAAGAATCACTTTCATACCTCATAAGTCTAACCACTCCTCCCTAAGGAGTAGCCACCAAAATATCAATCCAAAATATTGCTAATCTACAAGTACACTACGGAAATTAATGCATCTCTATCTCTGATCAGGAGAGACAATCACCCCAAGCTTACCTTAAAGATACTCAAAAGTATCCTTTGGCAAGGGTTTCAAGAAAATATCAGCAATCTTCTATTTTATACATACATATTCTAATATGACTTCTTTCTCACTGACCTTATCTCTCAAGAAATGACATTTGATAGAAATATGCTTTGTCTTTGAATGTAACATGAGATTCTTTACAATATTGATAGAACTTAAATTCACAATAGATAGCAACAGGTTCATCAATAAATACCCTAATATCTTTCAACATTTTCTTCATCCAAATCACTTGTGTACAATTAATAGTAACAACAACATATTCAACTTCAACAATAGATTGTGAAATACAATTTTTTTCTTACTAGCCCAAGAAACTAATCTCTTAGTCAAAAAGAGTGCTCAACAACTTGTGATTATTCTATCATCCATATTACATGCCCAATACACATCAATAAATGCACTCAATATAAAATCATCATCCTTTGCATACCATCAACCATAATCAAATGTCCCTTTCAAGTATCTAAATATCCTTTTAACAACAACAACATGTGATTCCTTCAGTTCTAATTTCAATATATTGCAACAATACACACAACATTCATAATATTTGGTCTAGCTTGTGTCAAGTATAGTAAACCTCTGATCATTGATCTATATTTCAAGTCTGATTTACTTTAGGCGAATCATCATCTTTTGTTAATTTGAAACCAGTAATCATAGGAGTACCAACAGGTTTTGAATCATCCATACCAAATTTGTTCAACAATTCCTTCACATACTTGGACTGAGATATGAAAGTATCTTTATCAGTTTGTGGAATCGGTAGACCATTAATTTTTTTTATCTCACCTATCATGGACATCTCAAACTCTTTCTATTTCTCATCAAAAAATTCCTTTCTCAACCTTTCATACTAGGATTTAGGTGCTTATTTCAACCCATATAATTCTTTCTTCAACCTGAAAACCATGTCATCTTCATCGGTCAAAGGAAAACCATCAGGCTTCTCAATATACACTTCCTCTTCCAACTCTCCATTAAATAACCTAGACTTAACATCTATCTGATATACCTTAAAATATTTTTAAGTAGCACATGCAAGAAATATCCTAACAAATTCACTTCTAGAAATAGGAGCAAAGGTATCCTCAAAATCAATACCTTCCATTTGTGAGTATCCCTTACAAACAAGTCTAGCTTTGTCCCAAACTATTTCACTTTCTTCATTCAATTTGTTTCTCAATACCCATTTAGTATTGATCATATTCTTGTCTTTAGGTTTGGGAACAAGAATCCATGTCTTATTTTTCTCAATCTGTTCCAACTCTTCTTCCATAACTTTAACCCAACTTTAATATTTGCATGACTCATCAGCATCCTTAGGTTCAATCTTAGAAATAAATAAATAAAAAATTTCTAGAAATTCTTCCTCTAGTCTGATCACCATGATTCTTATCACCAATAATCTTTTTTTTTTAATTATTTAGCTTTACATACCTTGGAGTCTTCATATTAGCATTTGTAGAAGATTCTTGTGTTTCCACTTCTTCCTCATTTGTAACTTCTTCAATCTATTCTACCGAACCATTCTGATTCTATGCTTGCACAATTTGATTATCTTCTTCATCATCTAATTTATATCTACAAGATCTATTTTGTTTCTAAAAATTCTCATCCATTTTGACATTTTCACTTACCTTCTTCAAACTTTTTCTATAAAACTTGTATGTTTTTCTTTTTGTAGAATAACCAAGAAAGATTCCTTCATCACATCTAGGATGAAATTTTCCTAAATATTCATCTCTTCTAATATAACATTTTCTTCAAAAAATCATAAAGTATTTCACTTTAGGAACATGACCATACTAAAGTTCATAAGGTATCTTACCAATACTTTTCTTGATTTGAACTTGGTTCAATGTATAGGCAGTAGTACTAGTTGATTCTCTCCAATAGATCTGTGGTACATCTCCTTCAATCATCATAGTTCTTGGAGTGTCAAGGATAGTTCTACTTCTTCTCTCTATAATGTCATTCTATTGTGGGGTTTGCGGAGCATACATTTTTCTCTTTATTCCATGATCTTCACAAAAAGTTTTAAATTTAGTGGATGTAAACGCTCCACCTTTGTCCAATCTCAAACATTTCAACTTCAGACCTGTCTTAGTCTCAACCATAGATTTGAAAATCTTTAATTTGTCAAAGGATTTGGATTCCTCTTTCAAAAATGTAACCCACATTATTTTAGAATAATCATCAATGAACAAAATGAAATACATGTCCCCATAATAGCTTCTATTTCTTTCCGAACCACATAAGTTAGTATGCACCAAATCTAGAAATCCACTTGAAGAATAATTCTTGCTCTTGAAAGTAGATTCAGTCAACTTACCCAATTGACATTCCTTACACATCTCATTAGCAAGCTTCAACAATTTAAGAAGATCTCTAACTTCTCTTTTAGTGCTTATCTTCATAATTTTATCAAAGTTCACATGAAAAAATCTCTTGTGCCATAACTAACTATCATCAATCTTAGCAATTAGGCATCTACTATCAGAATTATTCAAATGAAATATATTACCTTTAGTCTTTCTCCTCAATTCAATCTCAATTTCAGAGCTTCCAATAATCTTTCACATTCCATCCTTGAATTGTAAATTGTAACCTTTATCAACTAGTTGTCCAACACTCAAAAGATTGTACTTCAAACCTTCAACATATAAAACATCATCAATATTATTCTTACCATCAAGTGTAATGGAACATCTACTTATGATCATACAAGGACTATCATCACCAAATCTGACAACACCACCATCATAATTTTCCAATTTCACAATTTTTTTATTCTCTTCGGTCATGTGTTGTGAAGAACCACTGTCAATAAGCTATTCATCATTTTTATCTACCTGTGAAACCAAGGCTTTATCTTCATTCAAGAAACTAGGATCTTCATCTTTGATAGAAATAAACATAATCTCATCTTCACTCTTTTTAGACTCATCATTAGTTACACCTTCATCAGTAGAATAATAACACTTCTTTTGATATTTAGACATGAATTTATTAGGCCTATACTTAGATTCTTTATTTGGACATCTTTAAGAAATATGACCAATCTTATTGCATGGAAAACATTTCAAAGGTAATTTTCTTTATACTTACTAGATCCCTTAGGTAATCTCTTTGCAATTAGGGCTTCAAGCTCTTCACGCTTTCTTTATTCTTCTTCAATTTCTTCCCATTCCTTAGCATATGTAGATAGATACTTAGATGAAATTTATCTAGGGTCATATCTTTTCTTATCCTTAGAAATAGTATCTTTAAATTATATTCAACTTTAGGTAGACTATCTCCAAATTCTCTCATTTCAAAATCAGACAACTTACGAATCAATGTGTCTTGTGTTATGATTGTCACGGTTTGTATTTCTTCAATAGAAAAAATTTATGATTGTAGGAAGGAGGCAAGGATCTCAGTATCTTAGAAACAAAATTATTCTCATCCAATGCTGAACCAACACATCTAATTGAACAAACTAATTCAATCACCTTCTGAACAAAGGAAGTAATATTCTCATCTTCACATCTTCAATGCTTCATATTTCCCTTTCAGAATTTGTAGCTTTTCTTGTTTCACAAATGAATATCCTTTATGTAATGTCTTTAATTTTACCCATATCTTATTTTAAATCTCTAATTCCATAACATTAGTGTACTCAACTTATGACAAGGTGCTCAACAAGGCTTCTTTTTCTCTTATATTATAATAAAAAATATTCTTCTCATCAAGAGTCGCAGCAGAAAGATCAGTAGGAGAAGTGTAATACTTCTTAGTGATATCACAATATTATTCTCCAATACATCTCAAGTGTAATCATCCAACCCTTCCATATAGCATAGTTTTCACCTTAAACTATCAAACTATCCTTCTTAAAGGTTTCCATCAGGATCTCCTCAAGCGGTCAAGCTTCAAAAAGAGGAATTAGCTCTGATAATAATTGTTAGAATAAAGGAAGCACAATGGTGCAGAGGCACCTAGACCTTTGAATATTTATCAATATATTTAAGTCATTTTAGAATTTCATTAAACTATGTCCAAATTCTTTTTAGTTATTGAACTATATTGTAATGTTCCCGGAAAAAGGATTATATGATATTTATGACAAAAAAAATCTGAATGGAATAAAAAGGCTTATAGGGTAGATGGACGATTTTGTAACTATCCAACAATCTCTATAAATGGAAAAAATGTAATTGCAAAAACATATAGTGGAGAGAGAGTAAAATTTTAAAAGGAATCAGGCTCTCTCGGAGTCAGCTAGAGAGCCATTCAGGTCGTGTATGAACTAGGATTTTTAATGTAATGTATTGGGACAGATTTTATAAAATGGTGTTCATAAATTTCATCGAGTCATTTTCTTGGATGTTAATGTTGTATGTAAACCAATTTTGAAGACTTCCATATTAACTATTTAGTATTTAATTCTTGACTAAATCAGGTTCTTGGGTTATTGGAAATCAATATTGAATAGTTTAGTTTGGTTTATATCTTAGTTTCTATAACAGTCCCGATTTGGGATAATGGTGGATGTTTTGTGTCTTAGTTATCTTGTCTGAAATGGTTTTCTAAGAAATCGTTATAAAAATGTTAGGTTGGTTTCAAAACATGACATTTGGAGGTTGTTGAATTTGTTCATGCCCGCAAAGAGTATCACTCCTACATGACCGCAGAAGGTCACCGTACTTTGAACTCAGCCTATCAAATGGAAAAGGTGGAAAACATACAAACATAGTACCACATGCATGGTGATGGAGTTCAATCTTAGCCATGGACGGCCTGCAAAGCATGCAATGATCAGTGGAGGTAAATTTACTTGGTGAAGCGATGATTATGGAGCATAATGTTAAGTTGATATTATTGTTTTTTGGAATATTGAAGGAATTGTAAACCTCCAATCAATGTTTACAAAGAAAGACACTAAAGTATGCATATTGAAAGGATATTTTGATGCCTCTCTGCATCAAATTGGTATTAGAGCTCAGAATATTTTGAGCGTGTAGATAGAATCTACACTAGGTAGCATTGGGTTGTTTTGGGTTCTTGTTATGAAGTTTTTGGTTGTATATTTGTTGTCGGTTCAATCAACTATAGTAGGTGGGCAGGAAGGTCTACCAAAGGACCATAGGAGATGGTCTTGTGTGTTTCCTAGAGTCTGGGGAGAGAGGTATGAGGGACTCCTAGGTGAGGGATAGAATTCATGGGTGTTATAGAAGCATGAAAGAGTGGACTATGGAATGGAAATGCACCATTGAAGGTGACCAGTGTAAACTCCATTGATAGGAGTCATAGTTGAAAGAAAGAGAGAAAGAAGAGGAGGCATCAATCCAATGATGAAGAGGTGAATATTGTTGCAGATTCTCACCAAAGCATTTCCATGCGACATGGAAAATTTTAAAGCCCAGGAGTATGGTGCAGAGGAACCTCAACCTTTGAATATTTATCGATATATTTAAGTCATTTGAGAATTTTATTAAACCATAACCATAAATTTTTTAGTTATTAAAATTTATTGTAATGTACCCGAAAAAAGGATTATATGATATTTGTAACAAAAAAAATCTGAATGGGAATACAAAGGGTCATAGGGTAGATAGATGGTTTTGTAATTGTCCAACAATCTCTATAAATGGAAAAATGTAACTGCAAAAAAATATAGTGGAGAGAGAGTAAAAGTTTAAAAGGAATTGGGCTCTCTGGTAGTCATCCAAAGAGCCATTCAGGTCATGTATGAACTGGGATTTTAGATGTAATATATTGGGACATATTTGATAAAATGATGTTCCTAAATTTCATCAAGTCATTTTCTTGGATGTTAATGTTGTATGTAAACCAATTTTGAAGACTTCCATATTAACTGTTTAGTATTTAATTCTTGACTCAATAGATTTCTTGGGTTTTTGGAAATTGATATTGAATAGTTTAGTTTGGTTTATATCTAGATTTCTATAACAGTACCAATTTGGGACAATGGTGCAAGTTTTGTGTCTTAGTTATCTTGTCTGAAATGGTTTTCCAAGAAACCATTATACAAATCTTAGGTTGGTTTTGAAATATGACATTGGGAGGTTGTTGAATTTGTTTATGCCCACGAAGAGTATCACTCCTATGAAAACCACAGAAGATCACCGTATTTTGAACTCGGCCTATCAAAAGGAAAAGGTAGAGAGCATACAAACATAGTACCACATGCATGGTGATGGAGTTCAACGTTAGCGGTGGATGACCTGCAAAGCATGCAATAATCAGTGGCGGTAAATTTACTTGGTGAAGCGATGATTATGGAACATAATGTTGAGTTGATATTACTATTTTTTGGGATATTGAAGGAATCGTAAACCTCTAATCAACATTTATAAAGAAAGACACTGAAGTATACATATTGAAAAAACAAAAGGAGGTTAAGAGTTCTAATCTGAGATATTTAAATTCATTTGAGTCATTTGTAATGTATTTGAGTCCATTAAGTCAAGATGTAAAGGCTAGAGAAGCCATTTGTAATAAGTTGTTAAAATTGTGCAATTAGGTCTTAATGTGATCAATAATGTCAAAATGATTATTTTATAGGTGCATAGACCTATTTTATCCATATAAATTCATTGGATTCATAAATTTAGTTTAGGTTGGGTTTATACAAAATTTATAATGCAAAAATACAAAAATACATAAAATGTTGTCCAAAAAAATGCATAATGTTGAAAAGGGGGGATTATTGGTTTAAAAGGTGGTTGGGAAGTTGTAAACTACCACAACCACTATAAAATCATTGTATTGGTCATTCCAAATAGGAATGGGAAGGAGAAGATAATTTTTGAATCAATTGGTGTTTTCAAAATTTGTTGTTTTGACTGGTGATAACTATTTTTATGTTTATTCCAGGTCTTGCATACAAACATAGTACCGCGTGCATGGTGATGGAGTTCAACCTCAGTCGTGGATGGCCTGCAAACTATGCAATGATTAGTAGAGGTAAATTTACTTGGTGAAGCGATGATTATGGAACATGATGTTGAATTGATATTATTGTTTTTTGGGATATCGAAGGAATTGTAAACCTCTAATCAACGTTTACAAAGAAAGATGCTGATGTATGCATATTTAAAGGATATTTTGATGTCTCTTCACAGCACACACACAACTGCGGGGGGGGGGGGGATGAATAAGTTTTAACCCAAAAATTCAAATCATTAACCAACTTATGAACTTAATCTCACATTTGAAAGATAAACATGAATGCAAGATCAAAACACATTAATCAACACATAACACCAAGATTTTTGACTTGGAAACCCGGTTAAGGGAAAAGCCATGGTGGGGATAAAACCCACAAGATGAATGTACTCTTTTAGAAGCACAATGCCTTGTTAGGAGTATTATAAAGGGGAATGTACATGCATTCAGACACACTTTCTAGAGCTCACTACTCATAAACAAAAGGACATCAACCCCTATAAGGCTCACTACCTTACAAAAATCTCCTATTACAATTCATAATGGACAATAGTCCATATCTCATAAGCTGACTAAAATAATCTCTGATTATGCCAATACAATTCAAATTAAGCACATCAAATCTCTACCTCAATTGCATGTTTCAATCATACCTCTTCTCATTCCATTCACACACTCTTCCACTTTCACATTCACAAACGAATACATCTTTTATACATTACAACAAATTTATTTCAAATAGGTTAGCTAGAGACCTAATTAAAAATATTAAATCATTAAAATTGAATACACAATGCGATCCAATAACAACATCCTTGAACACATTCCAAATCCATAAATCACACCACAATCCTTTGCAACACGCTACACCACCATGTCAACCAAGAAAAATTAAGAACAACACACCACATGAAATTCACCAAGTCCGATCACATAACCCAATGCAATCCAGCTACACAAATATGATACAATCTAGAAACATCAACAAGAAACATGAAATGCCAAAAAATCAACATGAACACCTATGTCTCAGAATTCATACTCATCTCTACACTATTCATTAGGAATACTAACCAGAAACTACTTTCATTAAAGAAAAATAACTTGCCAGAATCCAAATCATGAACTATTCAATTTTAGGACAAACATCTATGTCCTAAACTCATAACCAAGTTATCAACCAAGAATATTGCATAACTGATCCACACTAATTCAATAACTGAAACATTGTTTCTTCCCGAATAACCAAAATATGAGTCTCTGGTAAATCCTTCATAGCTCACTCAAATAATCATGCTAACCTCTATAAGTTGACATAGATCAACTACATACATTAATGAAACCATCTATACCTTTGCAGTATCCAATATTCAATACAATAGTCATACCAAAGTAATATTCTTAGTGAACATCCTAGGAACACATAGGGACATTGTCACCAACAGTAGGAATATGTGGCATCAATGAGAAAACATCAATGTCAGCACATTTATGCACAATATCAACCAATATTCCAACATAATCATCTACACATATTTGGGATAATCTAAAAAAAAATTTAGATAAAAATTAATTAATGCAAAATCTTCTTGAAAGATTCATTTTTTAGGTTCAAAATGGAAGATGGATCACAATGTCAAATCATATAAGAAATTTGAGATCCCACATTAGACAACTACCATAGGTTAAGGCTCTAGTAGAAAATGATGTTAAGGATATCCTATTAAATAAATTGCCTTCAAAATGCAATAATGTTATCTTTACACTCAGTCAAATCACTTCTCAGATTCTAGAAGATGTGATTTTGGCTCGTCTAGTAAAAGAAAAGAGGACAAAAGAAGATTTTCAATTAGGTAAAACACTATATTCATAGAGAAAAAAGAAATAGCTAGACAAAAACAAAGGAGACAATGCATGTTTCTATTGTAAGAAAAAGGAACATACAATAAAGTTTTGAAAAAATTGAGCTAGTGACCTTCTTAAAGAGAATCTCAAGGATCAATTAGTAGGAAAATTTGTTTGCATTGAGGACAAGGATACATCAAATTATGAAGCAATCATTAAAATGATTATGATCCTTCTCTTAATCAAATTTTTTTTCTTTGAGCCTTCATGTTTGGTGGATGGAGCCACTGAAGGATGGGTGATTTCAAATATCTCAAGTTATTTTTATTTCATTGCGATGGTGCTTGTATGAGAAGTATTTTTGGATTTTCTTTCATGCTTTCTTTTTTCTTCCTTTGTTGATGCTGAAAATTTTTAAGAATACATGTGTTATAAAGATTTCATTTAGAGATATGTTTGGGGTTTGGTGAAGAGCTTGAGCATGGATGGTTTTCCAAAGATTTCACAAGACAATGATAAATAATTATCACCATTCCAAGGGTCAAGAGACAATATAGAGGATTTTTAATTAGTATAATTTGGTGTTTGTGATCCAAGAGTTAAGGAATCAGAGGTCAAGGATTCAGCTCGAGGCTACACCATTATGAGGGTCATAAGGAAACTTGGGAAAGCTCCACTTGATTTAGGATTTGGTTCTTCAAATAAATATCTACTAAAAATATGTATTCATATTATGTAATCGACATGTTTTTTATGTAATCCTTAAGCGGGTTCACTAGGGAAATGGGAATTTGATGTTTATAGGATCAATGTAATAAGGGGAGGGGAGATTTTGGTGTATTACTTATGATGTTTGTAGTGCCTCCCTCATTTCCATTCTATGTCTGACACTCTGAGGGTCATAGATTGAGTTATTATTGCATAGATGACCATGTAGTACTCTCGCAAGAGAGTACCCTATTATCTTCATACTTATGTTGACTTCTCTAGGAAGCATTATGTTGCATTAGGACATATTGATTTACGGATTATTATGACTAGTAGTTAAGTGCTTGAATATCATGGATTGAATTAGGATAAGGAAATTCTAGGATTTTGATAAATGATAGGTGCTTTGATGATTAATAGGATAATGCAATTAAATATTAGATTGGTTAAACTAAAAGGCTAGCAAGGTAATGTTATGATTTATTATAATTAGAAACAGTTTGGTTAGTCAGATTACATTTCTATGTTATAGTTATGGATACTGATCTAGAGAATGTTAAGATTATGTGAAAGATTAATTGATTCTTATGTAACATGACTTTTTCCATTTTTTAGATTTTTTAGAGATTAAACGATCTCAAGCAAGATCACGTTGGTTTGCCCCCAATGTCTAGTAAGGTAGAGGTCATTACAAATGGATTAGAAAGATAATGGATCAGGTGAAAAGAGAATGATGGATGAAGAGGGTGAATGCAAGCCTCAAAGACAGTCTCCTCAAGATTACCCAAGCTAGGGAAAAAAAGAGTATAGCACTGTAGGCTCATGGAGAAGTGCTGGATATCATATAGGATAATGATTTGATGTCATGAAAAGCATGTAGTCCAAAAGAATGGACATGTCAAGAGACTTCTAAGAACCTATTTTTTCAATTTTGATCAAGACCAAGGGGTCAATTGGATAGGATAGGATATAGCTATGATAGCGCAATTAGGATAAAGGTTGATGGAGGTATAAGTAGATGTTTTGGATTATGGTAGGAATGCTCAAAGATAGGAAGAATAGGCTTGGGATAAGCAAGATAATGATAGGGTGCCATGGATGAGAGCAAGTTAATAACTTGATGGAAAGGATAATGCATGGCAGGATAAATAGTGTTCATGGATAGACTCAACCTTGTCAAGATCAGTAGAAGGAACATGATACTCACGAACTTGCTCAATGTAAGATATGATAGATAGGATGAAATGGAAGGAACTTGCCCCTAGTGAAGAGTGCAAGTAGAAGGAATTACACATGATGCCTATTTGCCAGGTTTTCATCATGGTATTTATCCAAGGTGCCACAAGAAGTGGTTTTCACCGTAGGATAGATTGATTTATCTTTACTTTTGCTACCAAGGTGCATGTTTACCGGGTTTTCACCAAGGCACATTTTCTCTTTCTTTTTTTGTACTTTTTGATTTTATGGAGAAACTTAAGCTTCTTGCTCTTTGGCTAGTGATCCTTTGAAATATATGCTATGATAGGCCAAAGCCACTGAAAGTATGCTCAAAGATGCTGATAGGGTGATGGTAGAGAAGAATGATATGGAGGATAAGGGAGATGGTAGCCAAGGATTTATGTGATGGATTGGATAAGAGGAATGGAAGGATATGAGATGGATGGGTAAGAGGTAGGTGCAGGATATTGGATAGGGTATGGTGATAAGATCAACATTGACACACCCCTTGAAGGGTAGTGGAAAAATGGAGGAAAAGTGGATGGAATAGCTTGAGACTTTGATGTATGAGTGGATATGGATCTTGGTACACAAGGACCCAAGATGGATGAAGAATTCAAGGTAATGCATTCTGGGACATGAGGACCCAGAATAGAGCTAGATGATGGGAGATGTTTAGATGGAGATGAAGTGAAAGACTTTGGAAGCTTGGATGCCAAGTCTGAATCTTCCGTTTTGTTCAAGTCTTATTAGAGAGATTTGGAAATCCACATAACTTTTGATTTTAATTGTGTATCCAAGTCCTTTAGAAGAGACTTGGGAGTCCACATACCTTTTGATTTTCTTTTTGTATCCAAGTCCTTTAGAAGAGACTTGGGAATCCACATAGCTTTTGATTTTCCTTTGCTTTTGGATGATTTAGAACGTAATTCTTCCATGATGGATTTAGGAACCCATATTTTCTTTGATGTTAGTCTTTGCTTGGATTTAGAATGCAATTCTTCCATGATGGATTTAGGAACCCATATTTGCTTTGATTTTATCCTTTTCTTAGTGGACCTTTGCAGTCTCTTGAATATTTCTTTTTTCCTTGTAATCACATGTTGATTAGATAGGACATAGTGATCTTCATATGTACATGGATTCTTTGATTTATGATTTCATCGTTATACATCCAAATTGCTTCAAAAAGACTTGGGGAGTGTGGATGAATAGGACTGATATGACTAGTTCATATGTATGGGTTGATAAGGATATTTCAAGGATGTATGTCTTTGTTGATCTTGATAGGAGATAGGGTAAGTAGATGACAAGCTAGTAGTGATAGGCATCTTGGATGGAGGGATATAAGGACCCAATATAGATGGAAGGTTTGATGGTTTTAGCTTTGGAATATAGGGACCAAGGATGGATTTGGAGGATGGGGAAGGCACACAATTACATTTTAATGGAGGGAAATAAGGTGTGGAAGGGATATCAACATCTTTAGAGTGAGCCGCATTGCCAAGGATCTCATCATTAGGAGTCATCTTTATACCCGTAGGCTCATGATTATCTATGATAGGAGAAACTGAAGCTTGATGGGATTTATTATTTGGCAAGGGATTTGGAGGAATGATATTTTCTTGAGGTGGATATGGAGGAGCATGACAAGGAGATGTGATGGGATGCTCTGATCTTGAGAAGGATCTTTAGATGGTGTACAAAGGGTACCTTTCTCTTGGTTTTCAATAGGCCCATTAGAGATGCCAGAAAGGATATCTTGATCTTGCTTGGGAGATGGATAAGATATAGGAGATATAAGAGTTTCTTCTGGGAAGAAATGGAAGGGGATGATAGAATCATCATGAGACTCTTGAGGTATGTGACTTTGGTCAACTGCTAGATAAAGATGGATGGTGTCTTGATCTTGATCATTAATGATATTTATTTCTTCACACTTTGGATTGCCCTCTTGACATGGAGCCACTTCTAAGGATGAGGTAGGAGTGTTAATCTGCATGAAGGGATCTTGACACATTGATGGACAATCATTTGGAGTAGGCATGATAAGCGTTGAAGCACATTGATGCTTTGGGTCTATGATCTTTGAAGCCTGAGAAAGACTTGTTGTCATATGTTGATTAGCTTGGATCTCTTTTAGAAGTAGTCCTTGAGAATAGACATATTTGTCCTTAGGCTTAGTTCTTGATGGAGATGGTGTGGCTAGTTTTAAAGCTTTAGGGGATGGAGGAATGGCGAAAGAAGTAGATGTGATATGCGAACCATTGCTAGACATGGATTCTTGATATTAATCATGCTCAAGATTAGTATCTTCACTAGTTGATTTAGTAGGATTTTCAACTTCGATTATGCCATCATCTACAAGATCTTGGATTTTATGCTTCAACTCCATGTAAGATGAAGTTTTATGCTCATTGTGTCGATGATATGCATAATAGGTACTCAAGAATCTTCATCCATGTAATGTGGCTTGAGGTAATGTGATGAGATCATTCTCAAGAAGTTCTTCCAATGCTAATTTATAAGACTGTCCCAAAGGAGTAAAGACTCTCTCGCATTTAACACAAGGTTCTTCTTTCATGAGGTTACTAATCCCTTTGGAGGGAGACTTCGTGGTGTTTTCAATAGATTTTAGGGCTTTGAAGCCACTCGCTTGATCATGATCAAATAGAAAAGTATAGATTGAGCTTGATGAGGATTTGAAGGATTGTGTATCTTTTTCTCCCTTTAATTCTTGTATTTTAGATTTCAAAGATTCAAGTTGTTTTGATAGAGCTTCCATAAGAATCTCTTCTTGCATGTTGTTGGGACGATAAGGTTTAGCCCATTTTCTTTTAGACATTGTAAGATTGGGTTGATGCCCTTGCATAGAAGATTGAAGAGAAGGTATGATGAATTAGTTGATTGACTGACATGTGCTGAAGTGATATCTAAAGTGTTGATTAAGTCCAAGACCAAAGGACAAAGGAGATAAAGTCCAACTGAGAGAGAGAAGCAACGACTCTAATCTTGAGTCAAGGTTAACGAATCTTCTCTCACAACTTAGGATAAGGACATCGTAGACAAAATGATTAAAGTAACAATTCACTTGGACTAGCACAGTGAAATCAAATTTTGAAACAACAACGAGTCAGACTGTCAACAGATTGCATTCAAAGATAGACTAGAAGTGATGTTGAAGAGAACACATATTTTGTGAAAGTTTGGATAGAACCTTCACAATAGAATATAGAATTGGACAACAAGTTGATAGATTTCTAGAGTTTTGATATCAGATGCAGAAAAATTAGATAAGAGTTGACATGTAACACCGAGAGTGCATATTTTGAATTGTTGATCATTTTGATGTTTGATTTGATGTTTCAGATGAGATATGATAGACAAGTACCTAAAGTGTACAGTTTTCCAGATTGGTTGATCGTTGTTATTTTTGTTTCAATGAACATTCACACTAGACACATCAAGAAGCCCTTAGCTATTCAATCACATCAAGCAAACCCTATTCCTAGGTGGCAAGAAAAAGACAATACTTGTTTGAACCCTCTTACAATAAAATACCCATTCAAGTCAGACAGTTAGAAGATTGGCAGCACTGGCTCCCCTCCACGACACACACTTCTCGAGCCTACCAAGCTATAAATTTCTCAAGATCCAAGGATCTTGATAAATTCACTGTCTCAATAAGAGGGGCACATGAGAGGTTTCTTAGGCATGCATGTCTCACAATGCCCGTATCAACAAGTAGATAAGGATTTTGGCCACTAGCTAAAAAAGGTTTTAGTAAGGGTCTTCGTTTAAGCGTATCCTCTATGTCCGCGCAAGCACAATTCAAGCTGCTAACCCCATAGAGCACCTTAGCACAAACAGTTCACGATACGTGATTGAGACCCAGAGGCCATGCTTTGTGTTAGGTGAGAGTTGAGTATAAGCTCAAATGCCACTTATCTTCTGAGGTTTTGGCCTTGAGAAGTGTTTTGATTATAGTAAGTCGAAGAAGCTTGGTGTTAGCTTGTTCTCACTTGGGTCATTCTCCAAGGGTGAGTACTTTTTCCCACTTAGATAGGCCCTCTAAGGTTCCAGATCTCAAATGGTGAATGACAATAGTGTTTCTGGATTTTGATCATCCCAAAAGGGCAAGAGCATAATCTCCTAACATTATTGGCATTCCTAAAACATCAAACAAATGTTCATTTTAAGAAGTCTTGCATGTGGGTTCCTATTTTAAGAAATCAAAAACAAGATGCAAGCACAATGTTTTGCATTCTATCGATCAAAGGCAACCTACAAAGCCAATTCATGAGTAGTTTGTGTTTTAGTCTTCTTGGATAACGTTCTGGAAATCACTGTTAGGCTGTATGCAAAAGATAATCACATGAACATCAAAGCCAAAGATTATTCCACATTATAAAAATCAGAAAATCAAAAAATAGATCACATATTCAGAAAGTAGAAAGAAAATCATGCATTTTCAAAAAAAATTGCACTGAAAAAAGGTGATTGTATGAGCCCGTACGAGGCTCCGAAAGCTGCAAAATGCAGGATTAGGTAGGTACAGTCATTAAAAATAGTAATTTATGAAACATCCAGTAATAAAAATCAAAAAATAACTTCACCATAGTGATCCTTGCGAAAATCTACCCAAAATATAAAAAAAAATTGCACTAAAAAAGGAGCTAAAATAAGCAAGATATGGGCTTTCAAAGTCAGACTATAAAAACTAAAATGTATATAGTGAAGGTAGATTTTAAAAATTTCCTACTGACATCAGCAGTTCATGATGTTAATTTTGATGGTCAAACAGCCTTTACAAAATGTCAAAAACCCTATTATATGACAGCCGAATGCACGTCAAATTTAAGTCATCCCGGGTAGATAGAGGTGGGCTTTGGGTGGTGAGTTGGGCGGCGTAGGAGTGGCTAGTGGTGGTCAGGGTGGCGGGAGGGTGGCCGAATGGCAGTTTGATGACTGTGGAGCAGCAGTGGGTGGTTGTGGAGTGGCGGGAGAATAGTGGCGACACGGGTAGAAGTTGTACGACGGAATTGGAGGAGGCTCTAGCTAGCAGACAACGGAGTGGGGATGGGGGAGAAGAATGGCGGTTGGGGAGGTGAAGGAGAATGGTGGCTGGGGAGGGGTGAGCTACTACACGGTGGGTGACTGTGGGCGGTGGAGTGTGAGTGAAGGTGATGAGGGTTTTGGAGGTAGTTGGTCTATGTGGGGTTTTTAATCCCACATCGATAGGAAATAAGAAAAATGCTTGGTTTAAATACAACAATTTGACTTCAACAAATGAATTAAGAATTGTGGGAGTTGACTACGTGACATTAAAATGTAGATGTAAGATGCCTATCTCGACTGAGAAAATACAAATATTTATCAGTTATTAGAGTTGAAATAAAAAAAATTATTAAAAAATATATATATATTTTGCCTCGATATGCGTGAAAATTTTCCTCAATATGTGTGCAGAAGGTTATACGACCTCTGTTTGCAAATTATTTTGTGAAAAATTCAATTTTTAGCAAAGTTAGGCATTTTTATAGTCGTTTCAAAGCAAAATGATGACCCAGACGCAATGATGGACCCAGATTTTGCTCAAAATGAATAGAAAATAGAATTAAAAACTGAAGTTCATAATGGGGCCAGAAATTGATTTTTTGCCCCACGGTGGGCGCCAAAAATGTGTGTACTAAAAGTGGCCTTCTTACTTAGTTGTACACTTCAACATAGTCATTATACTTCAATTGCATATAGGAATGAATATGGATTCATTCATCCTTCATGTCTGAAAGAGTCGACCTATTGCCTTCTAGAAGACAGGAGTATGAGCTTGCTCTCATATCATTGCAAGCTCAGTGACTACACACTAAACTAAATGAAGGATTTAAAAGCTATGCTAAATGATCTAAGATTATTATGCAAAATGCATATTTGAGGTTAATCCAATCTACTTAAGATTCAGTTTTAGAGCACAAATTGAAAATATGACAGATTCAGTTTTAAGCCCAAAACAAAGTGTGCTCTAAGTTAGATTGATTTGCATGCTTAAACAAAAGTGAAATAAGCCAATTGAAATTAAATCTAAGATGCAAGAAATCTAGAATGAAAAATACAATTAATAACGATAATAAAAAGTCAGGATCCTTTGTGAAGGAAAAGAGTTTCTCTTTTATAGAAATCTCTCTCGAATCAACGGTCGAGATCGAACAAAAAGAGTGGCTCAGATTTGATTGAAGAAGCACAATCCATGTGCAAGTGATGTGATTGGTCAAGAGAGTCAGTTGACTGAATTGACTGATCAGTTATTTTGGAAACTTCCATTTTCAGTTTTTAATTAATTGAAATGTTTCCAAAATGATAAACAGATGAGAATCAGTTAATTGAGTGAAACTGGATTGTTTCCAAAATGATAAATCAGTTAACTGAATTTGATGATGTCATATGCATTTTCAATAATTTAATTAATTTTAAATGCACATTTATGTTTTTATTAATTAATTTAATTCCTTTTTTATTTAATTGACAATTTTATCATTTTTATTTAATTATTATATTAGAATATCAATTAAATAATAATATAAAGTTTATTTGCCAATGTAATGTGCTTTCAGGAATTAATTAATTAATCAAGTATGATGATTGATTAAGACCTAGGGTTTAGGTTAGATCAGTTCAAATTTGATGAATTGCCTATTTGATTTAGGACTTAGAATAATCAAGAATAGGGTTTCTTGATTAATTGCTGAGATTGGGGGTCTAGGGTTTAGATGACCATTTTTAGGTGATTACAAGGGTTTGTGAGGGAACCTAATAGGCAAGAGAAGTGACCTATAAAAGACCCTAGGAGAAGGTAGGGTTGTGAGAAAGACTTGTCCTTACATCACTCTATGATTTGAGAGTTCGAGACTAAGAGCTTATGAACATAGTTCAAAGATACATCTTTCCAAGGATATAGAGGCATCTTGATGGAGCCTTGCCTGGTTCAGGATTTTTTTCTTCAGGAGAAGATTTTTACAAAATAAGTATTCATTCATGTAATAAGTAGATTTTTTTGTTTTAGTCTTAGGAGGGTCTCTAGAAATAGGAGAATTTAGTGTTTTAGGATCAATGTGTTAAGAGGGAGAATATTAATGTTAATGCCTTGATGGTGTAACTTTCATGATAATAATTATATAACTGTTGTTTAGTTATATAAAACTATTTGTCTTCACCTGTATATATCTTTGCATTTCCATCATATGAATCGTCAATCTTTTTACTATTCACTCACACCATGCATCCTCACATGCATGAATGATTAGAGATATGATGAATAAATATCTTGTAAAATCCTAAGAAGACATAATTATAGTAATCATCAAATATACAATTTTATACTAGTTAGTTTAATATAAACTATCTCATCTTGTCACAACTACAAAATTTTACAGTGGACCTCAATGGAGGCTTAGATCTCACAAGATTCTGATATAATTTTATGTTTATTTTTCCCTTTTTCTTTTGTTTTTTTTTTCATTTTCACATTCACGTACAACCAAGGATTCCTTAATTTGTTTTATAGTATTCCACCTCATCTCTTTCAATAAAAGAGTATTCAATATTTCATCAAGCATAATTTTTCTAGTATTACTTCTAATAGCCACTACTAGATTTAGTTGGCATGTTACAGTTAGGTAGATCATTATGCAGTTTATAACTATATTTATTTGTACATATACATGACTCTATTAAGAAAATCAATATCATCAAAGGTTTGCCTAGTATTATGTAATTTGGTATCAAAATAGTTATGTGACTAGGCATGGGTGTTGGAGTATATTACTTTGCAGTTAGCAGTTACTTTACTAATAATAATGTTAAGGGTAATTCAATATGTTGCTAAACTTTACAAACAAAGAGTTGAACATGCGGATAGTTGGAAATAAACACCAACACATGTGATTGTTAGGCTTTATATCCCAGCAATCAGTTGCAGATGTGCAATTTTTCCAATGCATTTAGAAAGATTAGAGTCCCTTCTCTCGATACATTGATTACATGTTAACGCATGGAGAGATTAAATTTGGTTTGAGAACATTTGGAAACACAAGGCTTGGCCCTCTCACAGATACAATAGAGTTTGATTTTCTCTTCAACTTTGATTACTGTTGTTGGTTGAAAGTGAAGCAGAGACGCCCTTTGAATCACTTTAAATGCACTGATGGCATAGGAATCCAAGTAAAATGACAAGCTTATAACACTGTAACCAATGAACATAGAAATTGTATCCACACCATTTGCAATGGATCCATTATCTTGCCCTCCATCGTCACTTGCTTAACTGTTCTTCACCCTTCTTCTGCTATGCTACTGTATCTGTAACTGCTAAAAAAATGGACAAATAAATACTTCAATAATCACTTAGAAAATAACAATATATCTACTCTTCTACGCTAATCCTGATATACATAGGATCAACACTCAAAGCTCTCTTATGTATTTGGGCCTCTCATGAGAAAGTTGAGCACTGCTTATCCATTAACACACAAACATGTTGTTATATATATAAAGATAAGAGTTTTGAGAAAGATATGATGTAGAGTGAGAAAAGAAAGAAAGGAGAAGAGGTGTGAAGGATGGTGGGGTCTGAACTGAGCGTAATCTTTGGGGACAGTGCCATACCATTGTTTTGGCTTGGGAATTTTGTTGTCATCCATGGTATACACCCAAGCGGAGCTTTTCCTTCTCTTGACAAGTATAAGTAAACAGAACTGCGATGAAAGTTGTTGGTGCAGAGCACCCTAGGGTTAGCTCAAAACCCTAGCCCCAGCAATTTTTGAACAAGTTTTGATATAAGCCTTTCAACGAGCAAGTCATGTTTTGCCTAGTCGCTCAGTCGCGGAGCCAGCAAAGAGCAGAAAAGTAATGCATCGCACACTCGCGAGCTAGTTATGAGTTAAGTCTAGTAGTGCGCGAGTGCGCGACGAGGAACTAGTCGCTCAGTCGCAGACGGATAGCAGGGACAAATAGTGCGCAACAATGCGACGAGCCTTGGATCGCTCAGTCGCCAGGCAAAAGTCAGCTCAGGGAAGCGCGTAGCGAGTGCACGATGGGTGATCAATCGCTCAGTCGCGAAGACAAATAGTTAAGTCATGGTGTGCGAGTGAGCGACACCCGAGGCATCGCCAGGTCATAGAAGAAAAGGTAGCTCGTCTCCAGACAGTGCGATAGCGCGACAATGAGCTCATCGCTCAGTCGTAGAGTAGATAACAGCTCGAGTAGAAACATAGCGAGTGCGCGACTGATCGTATCGCTCAGTCGCAAAGGAATGAATAGCTCGGGTTATAACACGGCGAGTACGCGACTTGAGCTCATCGCTCAGTCGCTGAGATATGGCCAGCACAGATTGAAGTGCAATGAGTGTGCGACTAATGTGCATCGCACACTCGCAGAGCAAGGAGCAGTTAATGAAAATGCATTGCGGGTATGCGACTTGAGCTCATCGCTCAGTCGCAACGTAAAACACAGCTCGGGTAAATGCATTGTGGGTGCACAATAAAGAGTCATCGCTCAGTCGCGAGGTAAAAGCCAAGTCATGTAAAGACATTGCGAGAGCGCGACGAGCAGGGAATCGCTCAGTCGTAGAACAAGACTTAAAAGTTGATTTTCATACGCGACTACATGATGGAAAACAGAACAGTCAAATGGTCAAATATGCTGACATGTCAGAAGGAGAAGACATTGAAAAGTCTTAACCGCCAAACAGAAAAGGAATGACACAAAGGAAAAGAGATGACCAGAGTGTCGAACATGCAGAGAA
>MU223742.1:2680325-2701461 GCA_018584345.1 Thuja plicata
TAGGGTCTGAGAGTAGCCCTAAGAGACTCAAAGGTGAGTCTAGAGAGTCCTAAATTGAATAGGATTCCAGGTGAGATTCCTAGAAGAGAGTAGGAATTTCAGAGAGTTAGGTGACCTCCCCATCAGTTGTCAACAAGAATCTTTATTGGCCACCAAAGTAAGATTAGTACAAATTTCATTTCAGTAATTAAACATGTATTCATTTTCAAATATAAATGATAATATATCTATTAATGAGTTCTTTTGGGACAAATATCTCACAACATTTGATACATGTTTAAGCTAAGAGTCTTTATTGGGTGGTAGAGTGGTCAAACATGTAATGTTTAAGCCAAGAGTCTTTATTAGGCGATAGAGTGGTCAACATGTACATGTTTAACCCAAGAGTCTTTATTGAGGGGAGAGTGGTGGAACATGTACATGTTTAAGCCAAGAATCTTTATTAGGCAACATAGTGGTCCAACATGTACATGTTTAAGTCAATAGTCTTTATTAGGTGGCAAAGTGGTCAAACATGAATCAAGTGTCTCGAATATTTGTCCCAAGTGGATACATTAATAGATATATTTTCATTAATATTTAGACATGATAAGTATTTATTTTTGTGTTATTATTATAATAAACTTAAGGGTAATTCAATATGTTACTTCTAGATTCAAAATGAGAGACAATTAGAAATCAAGGGGAAAAAATGGTCAAAATAAACATCATTGAATTACCCTTAAATCAATGATGTTTCATTTGACATTTTTTCCCTTAATTATTTTTATGCTATTATAATAATAATGTTAAGGGTAATTCAATATGTTGCTCCTAGATTGAACACAAGTAAAGAAGGGATCTTTTTAGGGTCAAGTGTAAGATTCTTGGCAAAGTATGCAGAGTTATAATAGACTCCAGATCTACTGATAATGTGATCTCAGAGGAAGCAGTGCATAAGCTAAAGTTGACTAAGATTCTGCATGTGTGTCCTTACAAGGTAACTTGGTTGAATAAGGGACATAATATTCTGGTTAATAAACAAGTGTGGGTTGAGTTTACTATTGGCAAGTATCAAGATAGGATACTTTGTGATGTACTACGAATGGATGCCTGTCATCTGTTGCTTGGAAGACCATGGCAATATGATAGGGAGGCAGTTCACCATGGCAAGGAGAATAAATACTCATTCAAGAAGAATGTGGTAACTTATAAGATACAGTCTTTGATAGAGGAAGAAACAGTGGAGAAGATGGACTCCAATACTCTTCTAATGAGTGGGAAAGAATTCCTAAAAGATATGGAGGAATAAGGAATTGGCTATGCAATCTTGGTGAAGCCAAAAGAGGAAGAGACACCTAAACAGTCACCTATGCCTACAGAAGTGAAGCAGTTGTTAGATCAGTTCCAAGACATCATATGTGAAGGGACTGTAGCTACCCTACCACCAAAAAGAGAAATTAGTCATCAAATTGACTTTTTGCAAGGGGCATCATTGCCAAACAAAGTTGCCTACAAGATTATACCAGAGCAGAACAAAGAGACTCCAAGGCAAGTTGAAGAGCTATTGGACCAAGGACTAATCAAAAAGAGTATAAGCCCATGTGTTGTCCTAGTGGTGTTGGCTCCTAAAAAGGGAGGCAAGTGGAGAATGTGTACTGACTCTAGGGCAATAAATAGGATAACTATTAGATATAGATTTCCTATTCCTAGAATAGAAGATTTAATGGATTGCTTAGGGGGTGCTAAGTACTTCTCAAAGATTGACTTAAAAAGTTGATACTATCAGATTGGAATGAAAGAGGGTGACGAGTGGAGGTCAGCTTTTAAAATAATAGAGGGGTTATATGAGTGGTTAGTAATGCCATTTCGGCTAGCAAACGCACCTTGCACTTTTATGAGGGTTATGAATGAGGTCCTAAAAGACTATATAGGGGTATTTGTGGTAGTATACCTAGATGATATCCTCATCTTTAACAAAATAAAGAAGGAACACATGAATCACCTAGAACTTGTGTTGAAAAGTTCTCAAAAGGAGATTTATAGAGATTTATACACATTTATAGATATTTATAAAGATTTATAGATATTTATAGAAATTTATAGAGATTTATACACATTTATAAATATTTATAGAGATTTATACACATTTACAGATATTTATAGATATTTATACATATCTATATACATTTATATAGATTTATAGAGATTTATACACATTTAAAGAGATTTATATAGATTTATAGAGATTTATAGAGATTTATAGACATTTATAGAGTTTTATAGATATTTATATAGATTTATAGACATTTATAAACATTTATAGAGATTTATAGAGATTTACAAAGATTTATATAGGTTTATACAAATTTATAGAGATTTATAGACATTTATAAAGGCTTATAAAGATTTAGAGACATTTATAAAGATTTATACATATTTATATAG
The DNA here is from genome assembly GCA_018584345.1 of Thuja plicata. Taxonomy (NCBI): domain Eukaryota; kingdom Viridiplantae; phylum Streptophyta; class Pinopsida; order Cupressales; family Cupressaceae; genus Thuja; species Thuja plicata. The sequence continues at coordinate 2,682,753 of MU223742.1, forward strand.
ATTTATAAACATTTATAAAGATTTATAGAGATTTATAGAGATTTATAAAGATTTATATAAATGAATATACATTTATAAAGTTTTATAAAATTTATAGAGATTTCTAAATATTTATAAACATTCATAAACATTTATATAGATTTATAAAAAAATTTAGACATTTATAGAGATTTATACACATTTATACACATTTATAGAGATTTATATAGATTTATAGATATTTATAAAGATTTATAGACATGTATACACTTTTATAAAGATCTATAGAGATTTATAGAGATTTATACACATTTATAGAAATTTATAGAGATTTATACACATTTATAGATATTTATAAAGTTTTATACACTTTTATAGAGATTTATAAAGATTTATACACATTTATAGAGATTTATAAAGATTTATACACATTTATAGATATTTATAAAGTTATATACACTTTTGTAGAGATTTATAGAGATTTATACACATTTATAGAGATTTATAAATATTTATACACATTTATAAAGATTTATAAAGATTTATACATATTTATAGAGATTTACAAATATTTATACATATTTATAAAGATTTATACAGATTTATACATATTTATAAAAATTTATAGAGATTTATACACACTTATAGAGATTTATACACATTTATAAAGATTTATATAAATTTATAAAGATTTTTACACATTTATATAGATTTATAGAAATTTATAAAGATTTATACACATTTATAGAAATTTATAAAGATTTATACACATTTATACAGATTTATAGAGATTTATACCCATTTATAGAAACTTATATAGATTTATAGAGGTTTATACACATTTATAGAAATTTATACACATTTATAAAGATTTATAGAGATTTATACACATTTATATAGATTTATAAAGACTTATACATGTTAGAGTAGTCTTAGTATAGCTAATAATTAAATCATTTAATTATTAGTCTATCTACTCTATGCTCAAGTTTCACTTAGGCGCTTTATATTTCTCTAGGGTTTTCACCTTTAGGGTTTCGTGATTCCTTTTATAAGGATTCACTTCTTTGCATTTCATTATTGAGATTGTATTCATTATTGTTGTTAATAGAAATTCTTTTCTTGCAACATGGATTTCATGTCTCTGGCCTTTTGGCCGCCATAGCTTTCTGTCTTCTCTTCTGTCTTTTGTTTCTTTCTTGTAACAGTCATGCATGCAGGTGTTCTTGGGAGATTAGCTTTCAGCCTAATTCTAACATGGTATCAGAGTGCTCCTGTTGTTCGTTGTTCGTGTTTTGTTGAAGCGTGCCAGAAGCAGAAGGTTTCCAAAGGTTTTAGAGGTTTTTTATGTATTTTTTGTTTTGGGTTTTGTTTCTGGTCACTTTGAGCTCAAACAGACATCTCCATTGAGCTTAGAGCGCCCAAAAACCCTAGAATACATATAAAAATTGTCCATTTTGGACATCTGGACTTTGGAGGCAAAAAAAAATTTGGTTCCTGTGCCGTACGACACAGAAACTGAAGCAAAATTTTAAAAAACCTATTTTTAAAGGTTTTTTGGGTTTGTGAAAAGCGCAGGCAAATGTTTTGAAAAGGTGCCACCACCGGGCCGCCACCGCCCCACCGGGGCTCGACCTCCGCCGGCAGCGCCCTCCTCTTCCCTGCGCGCTCCGCCGGCCTTCGGCCCCTCTGGCCTCCGCTGCCCTGCGGTCCCAGCCGCTCCGCGGCCCGCACCGCTCGGCCTCTGCCGCACCACAGCCTCCGCCACCCGGCCTCGCCCGCCGCTTCGGCCCCTGCCTCCCGCTCTGCGCCCCCGCGCCACCCTCCTCTTCGGCCGCGCCACCTCCTGGGCCCCCGCAGGCCTTTTAGCCCTACGGGCGGTCATATGGGTGACCAAGAGCCCGGGTTTAGCCCCCTGCATGCCATGCGCCCAGGGGCGCTAGTTTTTTATCCCCAGGGGCTTATTTTATTGCATTTTTCAGCTTTTTGGGGCCTTATCACTGTTTTTGCTCTATATAGAGCATACGGAGGCCCTTTTTGGACTTTGTTATATCGTCGAAAAGCTCTTTCTAAGCTCTTTTTGACTATGGTGATTTGGTTTTTTTGATTCTACTATTTTGATAGCATTTTTTACTGTCAAAGTCTGATATGTGTTTTTGCCTTCCGGGAGTCATATCTGGCTCATCCGGACTCCGTTTTTGGCAAACCAGATATCGTTGGAAAGCTGGTTCAGTGAACTATTCAGTTGTAGAGGTATTTTTTCTAGATTTTGCTCCAGGTTTTCTCTCCTCTGAGTTTGGAAGTTTGTGCACTCTGGTGGATTGCTTGGTTCTACAGGTCCTGGGATGTCTTCTTCTGATTTTCTAGCTCACTCTTCTTTCTGACTTCTGAGCTTGTATGCTTCTTTTGATGCATCTCTATTCTATAAATGCACTGAGATAGAGTGCCTACTTTTGTATATCTGGGATCTTGTACACCTTGTATGGTTTTAGTATTTGCACTCTGTTATAAAGTGCCATGGGGGGTTCTGATGCTTATGCCATTTTAGGTGTATCCACCTTTGTCAAGTGAGCGTACCTTCCATGACATTAGCCCATGTTGTGTGTCGGTGACACCGCCCTTTATCCTGTGCTTGTGCTTCTATTGTACTGTTGGTGTCCCTGGTCTTCTTTCTGCAGATGTTTCTGGCATTGCATTTCAGTGTTCCTGTCACCTCTCCCAGTTCAGCATTATGGGGGGGTTCACCTGTTGGTTCTATTGCTTCCTGGTTCGATTGATCAGCTCTTCAAACATTGTCTTCTCTACCTGGTCATGCACTTCAGTGGGGGTTCCAGTAGTTTCTTCTGACAGAGTTTACAGTTCCTTGCTTCGGAGATGCTTCTTGCTCATTCTTGTTCCTCTCTCTGGGACTTTCCCTAGATTGAAGGCTCAGTTTCCTTCATCTAGTTCTTTTCTTGTACTTGGGTACTTGATCAGGCCTTGTTGCTGGGACCCATCTTTCCTGCTTTCTGCAGTAGTTTAGCTGTTTTGCTTCTCCCTAAGTTACACTTAAGGGGGGGTGTTAGAGTAGTCTTAGTATAGCTAATAATTAAATCATTTAATTATTAGTCTATCTACTCTATGCTTAAGTTTCACTTAGGCGCTTTATATTTCTCTAGGGTTTTCACCTTTAGGTTTTCGTGATTCCTTTTATAAGGATTCACTTCTTTGCATTTCATTATTGAGATTGTATTCATTATTGTTGTTAATAGAAATTCTTTTCTTGCAACATGGATTTCATGTCTCTGGCCTTTTGGCCGCCATAGCTTTCTGTCTTCTCTTCTGTCTTTTGCTTCTTTCTTGTAACAGTCATGCATGTAGGTGTTCTTGGGAGATTAGCTTTCAACCTAATTCTAACAATACACATTTATATAGATTTATAAAGATTTATAGACATTTATAGACATTTATATAGATTTATAGACATTTATAAAAATTTATACACATTTATAGAGGTTTATACACATTTATATAAATATATAAAGATATATACACATTTATAAAAATTTATACATATTTATATAGATTTATAGACATTTATATAGTTTTATAGACAATTATAAAGATTTATAAAAATTTATAGAGATTTATATAGATTTATAGACATTTATATAGTTTTATAGACAATTATAAAGATTTATAAAAATTTATAAATATTTATACACATTTATAGATATTTATAGAAATTTATACATAATTATAAAGATTTATAAAGATATATACACATTTATAAATTTTTATAGAGATTTATATATATTTATAGAGATTTATAAAGATTTATAAAAATTTATACACATTTATAAATATTTATAAATATTTATAAATATTTATACACTTTTATACACTTTTATAGAGATTTATAAAGATTTATACACATTTAAAAAGATTTATGCACATTTATAAAAATTTATATAGATTTATACATATTTATACACATTTATATAGATTTATACACATTTACAAAGATTTATAGAGATTTATATAGATTTATATAGATTTATACATATTTATAGAGATTTATACACATTTATATAGATTTATACACATTTATAAAAATTTATAAAAATTTATACACATTTATAAAGATTTATATAGATTTATAGACATTTATAAAGATTTATACACATTTATAAAGATTTATACACATTTATATAGATTTATAAAAATTTATAAACATTTATATAGCTTTACAGACATTTATAACAATTTATACACATTTATAAAGATTTATACATATTTATATAGATTTGTAAACATTTATAAAGGTTTATAGACATTTATAAAGATTTATATACATTAATGTACATTTATAAATATTTATAAAGATTTATATAGATTTATATATATTTATAAATATTTATATTGATTTATAAAAAAATTTAAACATTTATACAAATTTATAAAAATTTATACACATTTATATAGATTTATATAGATTTATACACATTTATAAATATTTATAGAGATTTATAAACATTTATAAAGATTTATAGTCATTTATACACTTTTATAAATATTTATAGAGATTTATAGAGATTTATAAAGATTTATAGATATTTATAGAGATTTATAAAGATTTATAGATATTTCTAAAGATTTATAGATATTTATAAAGTTTTATATACTTTTATAGAGATTTATACATATTTATAGAGATTTATAAAGATTTATACACATTTATAGATAATTATACAAATTTATACACATTTATAAAGATTTATAGATATTTATACACATTTATAAAGATTTATACACATTTATAAAGATTTATAAAGATTTATACACAGTTTTAGAGATTTATAGAGATTTATACACATTTATAAAGATTTATATAAATTTATAAAGATTTATACACATTTATATAAATTTAAAGAAATTTATAAAGATTTATACATATTTATATAGATTTATACATATTTATAGAGATTTATAGATATTTATCAAGATTTATACAGATTTCTAGAGATTTATAAAGATTTATAGAAATTTATACATATTTATAAAAATTTATATAGATTTATACACATTTATAAAGATTTATAGAGATTTATACACATTTATAAATATCTATAGAGATTTATACACATTTATATAGATTTATAAAATACATTTATAAAGATTTATAGACATTTATATAGATTTATAGACATTTATAGAAATTTATACACATTTGTAGAGATTTATACATATTTATAAAAATTTATAAAGATATATACACATTTATAGAGATTTATAAAAATTTATACATATTTATATAGATTTATAGAGATTTATAGATATTTATAGACAATTATAAAGATTTATTAAAAATTGTAGAGATTTATAAATATTTATACATATTTATATAAATTTATACAGGTTTATAAACATTTATACACATTTATATAGATTTATAAAAATTTATAGATATTTATAGTTATTTATACATAATTATAAAGATTTATAATGATATATACACATTTATAAAATTTTATAGAGATTTATTCACATTTATAGAGATTTATAAAGATTTATAAAGATTTATACACATTTATAAAAAATTATAAACATTTATAAATATTTATACACTTTATAGAGATTTAAAAAGATTTATACACATTTAAAAAGATTTATACATATTTATAAAAATTTATATAGATTTATAGAGATTTATACACATTTATATAGATTTATATAGATTTATATATATTTATAGAGATTTATACACATTTATAAAAATATATAAAGATATATACACATTTATAAAAATTTATACATATTTATATAGATTTATAGACATTTATATAGTTTTATAGACAATTATAAAGATTTATAAAAATTTATAGAGATTTATAAAGATTTATACACATTCATATAGATTTATATAGATTTATATATATTTATACACATTTACATAGATTTATAAAAATTTATAAAGATTTATACACATTTATAGATATTTATAGAAATTTATACATAATTATAAAGATTTATGAAGATATATACACATTTATAAATTTTTATAGAGATTTATATATATTTATAGAGATTTATAAAGATTTATAGAAATTTATACACATTTATAAAAATTTATAAATATTTATAAATATTTATAAGCTTTTATACACTTTTATAGAGATTTATAGAGATTTATAAAGATTTATACACATTTAAAAAGATTTATACACATATATAAAACTTTATATAAATTTATACATATTTATACACATTTATATAGATTTATACACATTTACAGAGATTTATAGAGATTTATATAGATTTATACATATTTATAGAGATTTATACACATTTATATAGATTTATACACATTTATAAAAATGTATAAAAATTTATACACATTTATAAAGATTTATATAGATTTATAGACATTTATAAAGATTTATACACATTTATAAATATTTATACACATTTATATAGATGTATAAAAATTTATAACATTTATATAGCTTTACAGACATTTATAACAATTTATACACATTTATAAAGATTTATACATATTTATATAGATTTGTAAACATTTATAAAGGTTTATAGACATTTATAAAGATTTATATACATTAATGTACATTTATAAATATTTATAAAGATTTATATAGATTTATATATATTTATAAATATTTATATTGATTTATAAAAAAATTTAAACATTTATACAAATTTATAAAAATTTATACACATTTATATAGATTTATATAGATTTATACACATTTATAAATATTTATAGAGATTTATAAACATTTATAAAGATTTATAGTCATTTATACACTTTTATAAATATTTATAGAGATTTATAGAGATTTATAAAGATTTATAGATATTTATAGAGATTTATAAAGATTTATAGATATTTCTAAAGATTTATAGATATTTATAAAGTTTTATATACTTTTATAGAGATTTATACATATTTATAGAGATTTATAAAGATTTATACACATTTATAGATAATTATACAAATTTATACACATTTATAAAGATTTATAGATATTTATACACATTTATAAAGATTTATACACATTTATAAAGATTTATAAAGATTTATACACAGTTTTAGAGATTTATAGAGATTTATACACATTTATAAAGATTTATATAAATTTATAAAGATTTATACACATTTATATAAATTTAAAGAAATTTATAAAGATTTATACATATTTATATAGATTTATACATATTTATAGAGATTTATAGAGATTTATCAAGATTTGTAGAGATTTATACAGATTTATAGAGATTTATAAAGATTTATAGAAATTTATACACATTTATAAAAATTTATATAGATTTATACACATTTATAAAGATTTATAGAGATTTATACACATTTATAAATATCTATAGAGATTTATACACATTTATATAGATTTATAAAATATATTTATAAAGATTTATAGACATTTATATAGATTTATAGACATTTATAGAAATTTATACACATTTATAGAGATTTATACATATTTATAAAAATTTATAAAGATATATACACATTTATAGAGATTTATAAAAATTTATACATATTTATAGAGATTTATAGAGATTTATATAGATTTATAGACAATTATAAAGATTTATTAAAAATTGTAGAGATTTATAAATATTTATACATATTTATATAAATTTATATAGGTTTATAAACATTTATACACATTTACATAGATTTATAAAAATTTATAAAGTTTTATACACATTTATAGATATTTATAGATATTTATACATAATTATAAAGATTTATAAAGATATATACACATTTATAAAATTTTATAGAGATTGATTCACATTTATAGAGATTTATAAAGATTTATACAGATTTATAAAAAATTATAAACATTTATAAATATTTATACACTTTTATAGAGATTTATAAAGATTTATACACATTTAAAAAGATTTATACATATTTATAAAAATTTATATAGATTTATAGAGATTTATACACATTTATATAGATTTATATATATTTATAGAGATTTATACACATTTATATAGATTTATACACATTTATAGAAATTTATAAGGATTTATACACATTTATAGAGATTTATATTGATTTATAGACATTTATAAACATTTATAAAGATTTATACACATTTATAGAAATTTATAAAAATTTATAAACATTTATATAGATTTACAGACATTTATAACAATTTATACACATTTATAAAGATTTATAAAAATTTATACACATAAAATTTTATAAAGATATATACACATTTATAAACATTTATAAAGCTTTATACACATTTATATAGATTTATAAAAAATTATAAACATTTATATAGATTTATAAATATTTATAGAGACCTATAGAAATATATAAACATTTATAGAGATATATATACATTTATAAAGATTTATAGATATTTAAAAAGATATATATATATATAGAGAGAGAGAGAGATTTATTCACATTTATATATATTTATTGAAATTTATAAATATTTATTAAAATTTATACACATTTATAGAGATTTATACACAATTATAGAGATTTATAGAGATTTATATACATTTATAGAAATTTATACACATTTATATAGATTTATAGATATTTACACACACACACACACACACACACACACACACACACACACACATATATATATATTTATATAGATTTATAAAAAATTATACACATTTATAGAGATTTATAAAGATTTATGTAGATTTATAGAGATTTATAAATATATATAGACATTTATAGAGATTTATAGACATTTATAAACATTTATATAGATTTATAGAGATTTACAGAGAGAAAGAGAGGGGCATTTATATATATTTATAAACATTTATATAGATTTATATAGATTTATGAAGATTTATATAGATTTATACACATTTATAAATATTTAAAAATATATATAAATATGTATATTTATATTTATGAATATGTAGCAATATGCATAAATATTTGTAAGTGTGTATAAATACATATAAATATTTTTATGTGTATAAATGTGTACAAATATTTATAAATCTGTATAAATATTTATAAATCTGTATAAATATGTATAAATTTATATAAATATTTATAAATGTGTGTGAATACATATAAATGTGTATAAATTTATATTAATATTTATAAAGTGTTTAAATGCATATAAATGTGTATAAATTAATATAAATATATGTGTATATACATTTATATAAATATTTATAAATGTGTTTAAATGCATATAAATTTGTATAAATTAATATAAATGTATATATGTGTATAAATTTATATAAATATTTATAAATGTGTTTAAATATATATAAATGTGTATAAATCTTTATAAATGTATATATAACTATGTATAAATATTTATAAATATGTATATTTATATTTATGAATATGTATAAATATACATAAATATTTGTGTGTATAAATGTGTATAAATGCATAGAAATATTTTTATGTGTATAAATGTGTACAAATATTTTTAAATGTGTATAAATATTTATAAATCTAGATAAATATTTATAAATATATATAAATATTTATAATTGTGTATAAATATATATAAATATGTATAAATATTTATAACTTTTTTTTAGATATTTATAAATGTGTATAAATGCACGTATAAATGTGTGTGTGTGTGTGTGTGTGTAAATAAAACTAATAATTTATTTTTTATTTTTTATTTTTAAAATAAGAAACTAGCATTTCAAACATTATAATTTAAAATAAAGGTACAAAAGTGTTAAAGAATTAAAAAACATACATTTGCGAAAGATCAAAATCCCTTCTTTGTTGAACCAAGGTCTCACTTTAAGCTTACTCCCTCCTGCAATTGTAATAACGATCTTCCAAAAGAAATATCTTCATTCTATTAATCTTTCATCAAATATTTCTAAAAAAATTGGTTCACAAACCTTCTTCAAAACTAAAACTATTTTATAGAATGAAAATTTCATAACATCTCATCAAACTTGTTCAATGCATTCAACATCCTCCCAATTTATAGATTTGAGTTTGCAAAAAAATAATTTTACTATTAATAAGGGTAATTCCCAAATTAGAGAGATTCCTCAATTAATAGTTGTAAGAAATATGTACAAAAATAAAATTATAACTCCCTCCATTTAATCAAAATTGAATTATGAAAAAATGAATTATAACTCCTATGTCATAAAACTTGTTAAACTTGTATTTATTTCTCTTTAATTTTTAATAAAAAAAAAACATTCAATAAACTTCATCAAAATGTTAAATTGCATCATATATAGAAAGCGATTTTCAAAATAAATAGGGTCGTCAAAATTCATAAATGAACCAAACTGACTCTAAAAGTCATAATAATAATTCCATTTGTCTAAAATATGTTTCCTACTTACTACCTATAAATCAAAGATCTTTCTTACACCACTTACACTCTCAAATGGTCTTTATACAACTATAAATGGTAAGATTCTCTTCCACTTCATTGCATGTGTCATAAACTTCTTTTGCTTTTACACCATGTGCTCAAGAGATGATATTTGCATTTAAAAATCATTGTTTTAAAATGTGTATTTTATTTATGAAAGAGGGTTATGAAAAAATGTTGCAAGTGGTCATAGTTACAATATAATGCATAGAGCTAATTTCTAACGGCTCTGCTCTACAACTTTCTCTGTTGCTTTCCCGCTCTTTTGGTTTTCAAATCTACTCTCAGTCCATAGTGGTTGTTAGGGTGGGCTGGCCCCCCTGCCACACCCCTACTTTGTCTGGATCTTCTCCTTATGCTTGGTTCCATAGAATACTTAGTGGCCCCCAAAACTTGTGACCTTATGATTGTTGGGTTTTCATCTTGCACTCGTCCTTCTCCTTTGGGGGATGCTTCTGCTGACTTTGTGGAGGATGGGGAGGGGATTCCTGGGGAGAATGTGGGTTCCACTAGAATGGATCCCAAGTGTGATCTAGCGGGCGAGAATATTACACCCCCTTAGAACAATGCCTAGAAATGTGCTCTTGTAGGCCAGCACACTGAGGAGGTGGCCCTTGGGAAGGAGGCCCCTAAGATTGCTCTCTCAGACTATGTTGTGGATAACATCACCTCCTCCTTTCACCTCACTCTGGTGGCTAGGTTCTTGGCTTTCAGACCCATAATAGACATGGTTAGAAGGTGGGTGAATGCCCGGTGGAGTTGAAAGCTAGTGCTTGTGTTTCAACAATGTCGGGAGGAATTTTCTTGCTCAAGTTTACTTCAGAGGAGGACCTCATGTTCACTTGGTTTAGAAATTGGTGCTATGGAAAGCATAGCCTGGCCTTTGCAAAATGGAAGCCAGGTTTTGACCCCAGTGTGGAGCTCCTCAGAAGGGCCCCTGTGTGGGTCAAACTCCTAGGCTTTCCCTTGGAATTCTGGGACAAAAGGGTCTTAAGGTGGTTTGGTGACTCCTTTGGACACTATGTGATGATTGATAATACCAATATTCAGAAAACTAGACTTGTGTATGCTAGATTTTGTGTCAATGTAACCATGGACAAAGCCCTTCCAAAATTTGTTGTCTTAAATTCCAAATGGAGCAAGTGGACCCAGGCTATTGTTTATGAGAATGGCACCCTATTTTGTCAGCGCTACTCTAAACATGGGCATGTCAATTCTTACTGCAAGGTTCCTATAGGGAAGGAGCCTAAACTGAAGGAGAAGATGGATAATCCTAGGCCATCTGATGTGGCTTTGAGATAGAACATTTTGGATGGTGTGGAAACTCCCATCACCAGTACCACTATGATTGAGGGAGGAGCTACTGTTACAGAAAATGTTGAAACTGTGAAGATGACATATGCTATACTTCAAGGTGAGATAGGAATGGAGTTTCCCTTTTTGGATGGTATAATAATCCTATTGGAGTCACCAAAGAACCATGGGAAGCTCAACCCTAGTGTTGCTGGGAACCTTGACTCTGGCTTGGAGGAAGGGGAGATACCACGGGTGGAAAGAAGGACCACAGAAGACCCTTTCACCATTTTGGGGAAGGAGGAGGACATAGGGAGGCTGAATCTAGGGACTGTCAAAGTAAGGGCGATGTCGGACTAGGAAGTTAGCAATGTTCAATGTAAGATGGAGGAACCCAAGCTTTGGGGCGCTATGTGCCCCTCCCTATCTTGTTTCTCCTTGACCTATGGAGTCATTAAGAAATATATTATCCCCTCTCTGAGTAGTTGATTGACCCCTAGCTCCCTGGTGGAGTTGGAATTGGGTGATTGGCAGCTGAATAAAAGAAAAACTTGAGGAACTAAAAAGCCTGATGTAGGAAGTGAAACTAAACTAGGAAAACCGTCTGAGCGTACCCTTAGAATGAAGGCAATAGCCATGGAAATTGCCAATGGGAGGCAACTTACCGTGAAGGCTACTCAAAAACATAAAAGATGAAGTTCCACTCCTGGAACTTACGGGTCCTGAATAGCCCGAAAAGGCAATATGCTCTAAGGAAATTGCCAATGGGAGGCAACTTACCGTGAAGGCTACTCAAAAACATAAAAGATGAAGTTCCACTCCTGGAACTTACGGGGCCTGAATAGCCCACAAAAGAAATATGTTCTAAGGCAGAGCATTAGTGATCTAAAGATTGATGTACTGCTCATCCAAGAAGTTAAAATGACTGAACAAAATTTTTCTAATCTTGTTGATCATCTTTGGTCGAGTGCGGGCTTCTTCTATTGTGAGGAAAATGGTGCTTCAGGAGGAGTCACTACCTTATAGAACCCGAGTAAGCTATCTGTTGATTTTATTGCTGACTCTCCCATCTTCCTTGTTGTTATACTTAAGGTCAATAACTTGTCCTAGTGTATGGTTAATATCTATGCCCCCAATACTAGATCCGGTCAGGCCACGTTTTGGGAGGAAATCACTAACTTAAGGAACCAATAAAGGGATAAACTCTATATGATTACTGGGGACTTTAACACCCCTTTGTTCCCGTATAAGAAAAAAGGTTTCCTCATGGATTATAGTGATAGTATGCAAGAGCTTTCTGAGATTATCAGGTCTAATGGCCTCTTTGACCTAGAGCTGTAGGGGAATCCCCTCACTTGGCTAAATAACAGAAAGGGACAAAAACTTATTCAATTGATGCTTGATAGGGTGTTGGTTTCTCTGGGCTAGGACCTGGATCATAACTTGGTTCTCTCAGGCCTCCCTCACTCTATTTCCAATCACACCCCAATGCTACTCAATTGGTCCACACACCCTACGCATGGTCTGCCCCTTTTTGGTATGAAATAATTTGGCACTCTCATGTTGACTTCAATTAGTGCATACACTCTTGGTGGAATATTCGGGTACGGAGTTCTGCTCTATTCAGGGTTGCTTGTAAATTGGACAACATTCGAAGGGAGGTGAAAAGATGGAGTAAATACTCCTTTGGGACATCTTTAAACAAAAGACCAAATTAAGACTAAGATGGAATGACTTCAAATGAGTATGGAAAATGAAGACATATCCACAGAGGCTCGCCTAAAGGAGGAGAGATGGAGAAAAAAATGGAAAAAAAACTTGAAAAGGGAGGAAATCTTTTGGAAACATTGATCAAGAATCTAATGGCTAAAGGAGGGAGATAGGAACGCCTCTTTCTTCCATAGATCAGCTTCTAAGCATAAGAAGAGGAATACTATTAGGTCGTTATGGAATGAGAATAATGAGGATATTAAGGAGGATGAGGAAATGGGAAAATGGACTTCCCATTATTTCTCCAATGCTTACTCGGGCTTGGGTGTTGTCCATGGTACCACTAGGGACCAACTCCTTGACTGCATCCCTACTACCTTGAATGAGGAAGATAATGATCACATAGGATTCACCGAGAAGGATGTCAAGGAAGCAGTGTTTTCTATGGGTGCTTACAAGGACCCGTGCCCTGATGGGTTCCATCCTGCTTCCTTCTAGGAATTCTGGGACCTGATCAAGTATGACCTGATTAGAGCTACCAGAGACTTCTTTAGGACGGGTAAGCTTCTAAAATCCTTGAACAAAAAATTCATTATCCTAGTGCCTAATATCCCTGACCCCAAATTTCTCTCAAACTTCCATTCTATAAGTATTTATAACACAATGTATAAGATCTTTGCTAAAGTTGAGGTCAACAGAGTTAAACCCCTCCTAGAAAGATTCATTAACCCCTCTCAGAAAGGGTTTGTATTGGGTAGACAAATATTGGATGCGGTGATCACAACACATGAGGTAATTTATTCAATGGATAGAAGTAAAAACCCAGGCATGGCTCTCAAACTAGACATCTCTAAGGCCTACGACAGAATCGACTGGAGTTTCTTGTATGTTGTGCTCAACAAGTTGGGTTTCAAGGAGAAATTTGTCAGAATTATCAAGGAAGCAGTGGAAAGTGTTATGTATTTTGTTTTGGTTAATGACTCCCCTTGGGGAACTTTAATGCTAAGAAAGGGCTAAGACAAGGTGATCCTCTCTCACCGTACCTTTTTATCATTGTGGTAAGGGTACTTGGACGTAACTTCACCTCTCTAGTGTAGGGAGGGAAAATTAAAGGTATTAAACATGTCTCCTTTGTGCCCGCTATGGTCCTGCAGAAATTCATTGATGACACTTACTTATTTGGGACTTCCTCAATTATTGAAGCTAGGGCATGGAGGAAACTTATGGATGACTATGCTATGACATCAGGGCAGCATATAAATTACAAGAAAAGAAAAATTTACTTCTTCAATACGGACAAGTATCTCAATACCAAATAATCCAGATAATGGGCTACCAGATTGGTAAGCTTCCAAACACTTACCTTTGTCTCCCCCTAATGGTTAAGGGGGTTGCCTTACAGTTCTGGAACATAATTCTTGAGAGAATGCAGAAGAAGGTTGTTGGGTGGAAGGGTAAGGCCCTCAGTAATGTGGGAAAGCTACAGCTACTAAAGTCTTCTCTCCAGGGGGTCCCTATCTACTTCCTATCCATGTTTAAGATATCTATAGGAATGGCTGACAAACTTGAGAAAATTCAAAGGAACTTCCTCTGGTCTGGTTTAGAGAAAAAAAGCCAAAATCAGCTTGGTTAATTGGGAAACCATTTTCCTACCCAAACCTCTGGGGGGCTTGGGCATTATAAAGATTTCAAGTTTAAACAAAGCTCTGCTTGGTAAGCTAGGATGGGTACTCTCTAATCACCAGATGGATTGGTGTAGGATCATGAGGGCTAAATATTATAGGCACTCAACCTTCTCTAATTTCCTTAATGATAATAACCTCCCACAGGCTCCAAAATTTGGAACAATATTATCAAATGTCAGGGTTTGCTATGGGAAGGATGCAGATGGCAGCTGGGTAAAGGGAAAACAATTAGGTTCTTGGAGGACACCTGATGTGATGTGAAACCCCTAGACCAGGGACCCCTTCATTGTTTGAAAAGGAACCTTACTACTCAATTTAGCCACAGATTCGCAGATTTTATTTCACCAACCAGATGATGGAAGAGACTGGATGAGGGTTGGGACATCCCACCACACTTGGAAAGGCAAGCTAGGAATCTGCAGGACATTCTTGAAGACATATAGATCCCTATGTTTATGTGTGAAGATAAGATGATCTATAATAAATGCCACTTTGGCACGTTCACTGTTAGGTATTTCTATAACTATTTGGTGAGGGCCGAGAGTGACTTGAGGTGCTGGAAGTTTGTTTGGATCAGCCAGCTTGTCCCAAAAATGAATTTCTTCTGGTGGACAATTGTCCATGGGAAAATCCTCACCGTGGACAACCTCAACAGGCATAGGTTGCAACTAGTTAACTGGTGTGTGATATGCAAGCAACATGAGGAAAGTATTGATCATCTCTTTATTCATTTCCCTTTTTCTAATGGTGTCTTGGCTAGAATTCTAGACAGATTTGGTTTATCTTGGGTTTTCATGTAGGATCTGCAACCATTTGTTAGCAATTGGGATTATCCTTCAGCCCAACCCCTACTTAGACTACTTTGGAAAATGACCCCCCACACCTTTGTTGGCACATTTGGAAGGAGAGGAACAACCACATTTTCAGAGATGCAGAGATGGGTGTGGAAATCATGGTTAGAATTGCTAAGAAGATGCTGCTATAAAACATCTATGTCTGCAAATGGAAGACCCTTATTAGCCCCCTGTGTAGATGGACTCCTAAGTGATGCACAGTTGGAACTTGCGAGATTCTTGCCTTAAATTTGACAACTCCAAAAATTTGAAAAGATTGGAGACTAAATGGCTTCCTCCACCTCCTGGCTGGTTAAAATTGAACTTTGATGGTGCGGCTCATGCTAGGATGGTTGCGGGTGGGGGCATCATCAGGAATAGTGAGGGATGATTCGTGCTTGCCTACAATGATAACTTCAACTCAGCCACTAGTAATGTGGTTGAGGGCTTGGCCCTCTTCTGGGGGATGAAGTATGCTACTTCTATGGGTGTTATTAGGCTCATTATTGAAGGAGATTCGATGCTCATAATTGAAACTCTAAAAGGAACTATGGTAGCAAGTTGGAAAATAAGTGAGAGGACTATGTGATTCAGCACAGCTACAAGGAAGGTAATGTTGTGGCTGAGTCATTGACTACTGATGGTTTGGGAAGGAAGAGAATGTATTTTTGGAGGGATGTGAAACCCCTACTGAAGGAAACAAAATCCCTCATTGGGAGAGAACAAAACAACTTTTCTCAATGATGTGGCTCTTTATGCTTTGTTGGCAAATGTATGCCACTGACTGCGACTGGGGTTGGGCAAGAAATTTGAATTTCAAATCCTCAATGGAAAAAAGCAATGTTAGGGCCTATGGGTTTCTTAGCCAACATGGCAATATATTTAATGAGGATTGTATGTCTCATCATGAGATGTCCACCAAGAGAAAGTGTGCTCTAAAGGATATTATGAAACCATGCTTTAATAAGATTGATAAGACTTCCCAAATCATAAATGACACACATTGGGTATGGGGAATGATGAAAGATCATTGTAATCTACTGCTGTAGGTTGCGTTTCACGTGTGTCCTCATTGGCACAAGTTTGATTTAGGTAAAAGGACCAAAAATGATATTAAGTGCAACTTATGGGTTTTTGTGGTCATTGCTCATCATAAATGATTCAAAATTTGCAAAAACCAGTGCTTCCTCTGGTTTTCCTCACAATTGAACAATTTTGAGAACTCTAAGATGGACTCAGATATGGGTGGGGACATGATTTGTGTGGAACCTGATAAGCTTGGAGATGTGTTTTGTGAAAACCCTACAGTCTGGATGATATTCGACAAAGGAGGGTTGGTCTCATACATAGAAGCTATGATGGGCTCAGATGAAAACTTGTGACTCTAATTTATGAACAACTAGAAAGAAAGGAGGGTCACCATGGGCGGTATCTCCTTCAAGATCAATGATGAAATGATTTCTCAGGCCACGGGTCTATTGACTAAGGGACGAAAATGGAAAGAGACTACCAAAATCATTAATGAAACTAGCCTCAAGCGTTTCTTCAGAAAGAATGAGGTGTCGGTCAGGAAACATGGTGGCTACGACAGAGAAGCGCTCCCTCAGCCTTGGGGCCAGGTATATCTAGCTTTAATGAAATACTTCATGCTTGAAGGTAGATTTGGGGTGTTTTATTTTTACCATTTCCCTCTGCTCAACCATCTCTGCCATAGGGATTTGATCTTGTTCCCGTTTATCTCCTCCACTTAATGGTGCATAAAATTCAAGATTGTCGTGAGAAGAATAAGAACTAATCCATCCTTCACTAGGGTCTCATCCTTAGGTTTTGTGATTTCAACCTTTCTCTCTACCCTTCAAGAGCTATTTCTATTTAGGGCATTCTCACATCGCCTAGCCAAGATAACCCTTAGACTCTACACCATTATGCTTCTACCTCTCCTTCAACTTCCAAGCCTGCTCAAAAGAACAAGAAAGCTCTTCTTGGTACCACGGCTATGGCCAGAAAGGCTAAAATTGATCATTGCATTGATTTGGATTGGTCTGATACTAAACATGGTGAAACGCTCCGTAGATACCACAAAATTTCTGCCAAGCCTAGAATTAAAGAGAAGGACACTAGGGAAAGGTATATTGAGAAAGATGATGAGTCTGAATTTGAGGACAAAGAGTATTTTGGGAGTGAAAGTAAAGGGAATATTTCTAGCAAGGTGTCGATGCATGTCTCTGATAGCTGCAACACTGGCAACTCTGGTTGGAAAAAGAACCCCAAAACTAAGTCCCCTACCATCACCTCTATGGTGGGGGATAAGGCTAAACAGACTAAGGAAGAGGAAAGACTAGGGAAGCCCTATGCGGGTTGTGAGGCAATGTGTGATGATATCAAAAACCTCAGGGATGCATACAAGGTGCTTGACAATAGCTACACCATACTGGTGGAGTTTGTTAGGGATTTTTCTTATATGAACCATAGTGCTTGAAATAACTACTTGAACACTATGCCTCCTAATACTGATTCAGAGACAAGAAAAGCCTAATTGCTAAGGACTGGATAAGGTCCTTCTTCATTTTTGAGCTCCACAAATACTCAGGCAGGTTTTACCTTTTAAGATTGTTGTTTACACAGTATTCGTTGATGTGGACACTGATTAGCTATGTATCTTTATTGAACCAACTTATGAATTATCTTGCAAATGACCAAGCATAACCAGATGCAAGATATAACCATACAAACCATAGTTATAAGCATAACAATAACCAGTGATACAAGGATTCTCATCCTTCTTCCTTTTCTTTATAGGAGGGATAACCTA
>MU223742.1:2701511-2739423 GCA_018584345.1 Thuja plicata
TCTTCAAGGAATCAATAAAATGGACAGTGTCCTGCTGACAGAGGTCCTTAACAAGTTCAGTTTATTTGTTCTTAGTAACAAAGTATTTTAATTGATTTGGTTTTGATAACTTGGAATATCTCAGACATAGATGGATTATCAGACTGTTTCTGGGCCAGTGCCTATCCTTTGGGCTATAGAGTCAAAATAAGCGAAGATATCATAAAAACAAAACACAGTAAACTGCCTTAAAGTTCACATGCAACTCAGATAAATTTCCTTACAAGTTATCCTGTCACCTCAAATCTATTGTATCAAATTCTTAATCAAAGCAGCATGCTCCTTAAAATTACTCACAAAACTTAGTCATTTTCTTAAAAGAAACTTGTAAGTAATCAAATGGTTACCTTATAACCAGAATGCTACAGAATACCTTGTAAAATTAGCATAGAAAAGCATACACAGAGAATAAAAAGACAGCAATAGAGGAGAGTAAAATTGCACCGTATATTATTTATATGATCCAGCTTTTCATACAATGGAAGATTACACAGCTTTAAAAGATAGACATAAACCAAAATATCTGAATTCTGTAGTATATTATCTCCTTTCCAAAAATGTTCCAACATCAAAGACCCTTAACTATTACAACTCTCACGCTATATATATATTTTAGACCATCTTAAAATCCCTAAGGATGCAACAAGCTTCGGATGGCCTCAAAATCCTAACCCTAAAGTTACAAGAGAGACAAAAGAGAGAGAGAGAAGAAGCGGTGAAAGGACTGAGTCAAAAAGGTATAAACAAATGTTTCTTGTTCCTCTCCCGATCATGCGACTGCAATCAAATTTGTAGATGAGTTCAAATAATTGTGCTCGCCTGCTCACCTATATTCTCATTTTGTAATAACTATCCATCTTATCTATGAACAGTGCAGTGCCAACTGTTTTCTTTACTCTTCGTCCAAAATTTCTTCCTCTACGACAGGCTTCTTTTTCTTCGGTGTTGTCATGACTTCCCATGCCTTTACTTCATCATCTGTTGGCCAATTGAAGTCCTGAGTACTCTGTACCTGTATCTTTTGCCTGTCCCATCTTACATCAGTGATGTTTTTGACATCAAGTAGGAACTTGTTGATATATGTTTCAGCTTTGAAGGCCTCATCCAATAACTTATTGAATCCTTCTATGTCAACCTTAGTTCCCAATAGAAATGTATCTTCATTAGGCATCTTGGTGTCAAACTCACTCCTCCAGGCATCTATAGCCTTGACCTGATCATCTTCTCCTCTTAATGAAGGAATGAACCTATTGAAATCACTTGAAAAGAGACTCAATTTTGCCTCTATCTGGTTCAATTTTCCCTTGAAGAATGAGAGAGCAATGTTTACTCTTTTGATCTCATCTTCAACCTCTGTAACTATTGGAGAAAAATCTACCCTTATGGCCTGTAGAGATGACAATTTTTCAAATAAATTTTCCCTGGCAGACCATTTTGTGAAGTAAGGGTTCAGGATTACCAGGTATCTCATTACCTCAGTATGCAATATTGGTAGTTTATTATATGTATTAATTACAACATCTGCTTTGTCTTTTAAGATCTCAATCCTATGTTGTAATATGCCTTTCAATGCTCTCAAAGCTATTGCATTTCCTTTTTCCTCATCCACCTTTTGTTCCACAGCCTCTTCTGACTTAGGCTTATCCTCAATCTGCATCAGTGGTGGTTGGGCAGGCACATACACTACCTCAGGCTTTGCCTCCAATTCCTCTGACAATGTCTTTATCATCTGATCCCTCTGGCATAGTTTTATGTGGCACATGTCTCTGTCCTTAGACAGTGCACTTGTTTCCTCTAACAGAGCTGTATACCTTTCAGACAATTGCTTTGTCTTGTCCTCATTGAGTTGAGCCCAGTGTGTCATTATTTGGGAAATTTCTAGGTCCCCTATGTTTTGGACTGACCACACCATCTGATTCCCCACCATATTCTCTTGTATGTTCACTAATTGAGGCTTCTGGTCCTTAGGGCTCAAACTCCACATGGCAAAGGCCTGAGACTTTGGGTTATACCCAAATCCTTTGATCATTTCTCCTACCTGAACCTCACTAACCATTTTAAGGTCAGGCTGCTTCCTAATTTGATCTATAATGAATGCAAAGGCAAAATCCCAGGCTTCAGCCAATAAAATCCCACTTCCCAGCACCATTTTTCTAGCATCCTCTGGGGAAATGTCTTCACTCTTAGGATCATAGTTCTGCAAGGCCACCAGAGCTTCATTTGTAATGGTTTCTTTTCCATCCATAGTTAATTGGGACTTGAGCTGCTCTGTTTTGTGCCATCTGAGGAAATCTTTGAACTCCTCAGTTTTTATAAAATTGTCATCATCTAGGAACTTTTGCTGATTAAGCAGTCTTTCATCCACACAGGCTCTGAGTGGTATCTCAACTTCATCTTCTGGATCAGGCCGTTGCTTCTTACCTTCCCTGATTGCTTTTCTCAGGTTATGATCATATAACCTGGTGCCTGGTACTAAGGCTTTAGCCTTATCTTTTTTCTTACTTTGCCCTTCTATTGAAGGCTAACCTAATTCCAACTTTTGCCTCTTTTCTGCAGGCTCCTCTATATCATCTGGCTGTGTGGCAACTGTTAAATCTATAATGTATTGTTCTGCCCCCTGTAACTGTGGGATCTCAGCCATTCCTTGCTCTGAAGCTTGTTGTGGTGGAGGATTCATAGGAGGACGTGCATAATCACAGTAATCATCACTCTCTTCTTCTGATTCTGAGTGTTCAGGTGACTGAGCACCTTTCTTATCTAGGACTGTATCCAATTGTTCTAATAGCACATAGTAGTTTTCAATCATGGCCTTAATCCTATCAAAATAGGAGAGATCAGGGTAAAAACTCCCAAATGACAACCCATTTTTTCTTATTTGTGTCTGCAGCTTGAGCAACTCCTAAATTCTCAATCTTCTCATGTGAATGTCATCTTCATCCAAGAGGTTTCTTGTTGAGTCTTCCTCTATACATTCACAATGAACATTGGTATTAGGGATAGTAGGAGTATACAACTTCCTAACCCCTGTCATGAAGCCTTCTGGGTCAATATACCTATAAGGGGCTGCCCCCATTCTGTACTTCTCCAACCATTGACCCACTTCATCAATGACATTCTTTCCAATTGTAAAATTTGCAATTTTGAACTGCCTAGGGGTTATAGTCCCCTTTTTATGAGGTGCAAAGTGCTCATTTTCTGTCAGCATCAACTGCCAAATGAATTCCATAGCAGCTACTCGCACAGGCACATAATAAGGCAATATATGAGGTGGATGAATACACCCATATACTCTGATGATGGAGAAATTCTCCTCCAAGAAGAAATCATCCCAGTTGTGGTTTCCAGGCCAATTTTCTTTATACTCACAGGGCCTAAGCAATTGGATGATCTTCAATGGGGCTCTAGTCCTGCTTGTCCCCAAACTTTGCACAATTGGATACACAATCCAATTCTGGAAGGCACAGTAATCACAATCCCTAGAAGTAAAATTCCAAACCCTGACCCAAAACTGGATAGGATTTGGTTGTGCTTGATAGAATCTCTGAGGGGATAAGTCATGAACATTCATGATTAAAAAATTGAAGTATAAGAGAAGGTGCATTAGGACTGAATAATGCAATAATTTAGGCTCCTTCTCCTTAGGGTTCTTTAATTTCTTCTGCGTTGCAACAAAACCCTCATGCATTTCATCGATTATATGTTGTATGTAATCATAGCTAGTGCTTGAATGCACTTCTTGCAGGTCTAATACCATCATCAAGATGCCAGAACTGATTCTTTCTACATCTCCATCAATTCCCAACACTCTACATAGGGCATAGGCATTATACTTGATATAGAAATTTAGGTCCTTGTAATAATATGGATATGGCTCAACCATAGGATTTAAGTAATTTTTCAATTCCTTTGACATATGCTTCTGCAGTAAACCCTTTGCAATACCAGGCTTAGAACTATATCTCTTCTCTTGCCTCGTCATGTCAATTTTTGTAGACATGGTACTGAATAAGCCAAAGGCTTGCATGAATGAGTTTCTGTTTAGTATTAACAGGGCAGTGCCATCATCTCTTTTGATGGTCTTAGTCAGGGCATCATAGTGATTTGCTAGGTCAAGAAATAGGTCTACATCTAAGAAAACATCAAGAACAAGTAACCTAGCAAGACCACATGTCCAAGGGTTTGACACTGGTATGGGTTTATCAGAATTCTTATAGAAATAGGTAAAAATAGAGTAACCTATTGTGCCCAGGATCACAGCATCTCGGATGTTCTTGTACTCGTCTAGGAGGACACTAGCATCGGCCTTCTTATTCTGCGTTGAACCTGGCAGAAGCTAGAGAAACTCATCAGAGAAACTCGGTTTTCCTTTTTGTTCCTCTCCACTGCCTCCACTTGTTGAAGCGACACTCACAGCTCTGCTCATATCTGTAGCACCTTGAATCTCTTTTCTCTAACTGATATTGAAACAAATCTAATCTCCAATATCAGCTGTTTGTTCAGTGCACAATCTCCTGCAATTTAGAACTTCTCTTATCAACTTTGAATACACTGCAAACTGCACAAAATATCACTCTCCTGAAAGTTAGCAACTTGGCTCTGAAAAATGAAAGCATGGTGAACGAGAATGAATGCACTATCAACTCCTTATAGCCGTCATTTAGAGTACAGAGCTCATAATTCAGAAACATCAGTTGTGCCATTAATTCAGCATGCTATGAACTTTGAAAAACCTAGCCGTAGTTGCACGAAGTTGACAAGAAATCAAATATTCAAAAATGGATCCTCGAAGCAATCATATAACGTTTAAGAAAGCTGACATGTCACCTTCTGATTCACTGTCTGTCTCACATCTCAGCTACCCTTAATGCATAGTAATCAAAATTCAAGTCTCTGATTGGTTGCCGAGAGATTTACATTGTCACATCATAAAACTGCCGCCATTTTTCATATTTTGTAATCAGGCGACTGCGTTAAGTCTCTTTGTCGCGGGCCTTTGTCATTAACCATGGTTCCATCTCAAGACTTGGCGACAACGTGCTTTCTTAACCTTGGCTGACCTGAGTCATGATCTGGCGATCATGTGACCCAACTGCAAATAAAGTCGCGAGCAGTTAACCTTAACTCATCTTTCTTTCTGAGACCTGGCGACTAGCCATTGCTTTTAACCTTTCACGGTTATCTCCTTGGTCGCTCAGTCGCGGCACTTAGTACTCTATTTTTCATCTTATGCGCGGATGAGTGATTGCATCTCATCTTTACTCGGTCGCCTACTCGCGAGCTCAAAAATTCTATTCTGTTACTGACGTGATTACGCGACGATGCCTTTTCTTCCTTAGTCGCCCGCTCGTGAGCTACTTTACTTTTATCATCATTTACTAGCGATTGAGTGAAGTGTTTCCTCTTTTAACTCATCGCATCCTCGCGAGTTATTTTTTGATCGCCTTAAAACATCAGCGGGTGAGCGAAGCCTTTGAATGATTCCTTTGTCGCCTAGTCGCAGAGCATTTGATAAACAGCATAACTTTTCAGCGACTACACGATGATCTCTCATTTACAGCTCGTCGCTCAGTCGGGAGGACTTTTCCTTAGGACACTTTTCTTTCTAGACTCTGCGACCACCGTTGGATCTTCTGATTCTTTCATCTAACGGATGGTGCTTAATCGCTATATGTTCCTTACATACCCTCAAGTCATTCCCAGACACCGCGACTAAAAAGAAAGGACCTTAGTCTCGAAGTCTCTAAATCCCTTTCTCCTTTCTGGCGGTCACGTGATCACTTTTTGCACATCCACCCGCCTTGTGAAAGATGTCACTTGATCATTGGTTCACTTTTTGCACACTGGAGAACTGAAGCATTATCCCATTCTAGTGACAACCCGACTAAACATTACTGTAAACCACAGACGGTTAGTCGCATAGTCTGAATCAAAATCTCTTAACCATTGTTCTATCTCGAGACCACGCGATCGAAGGAAAACTTAACTGTTAGCTTTGGCTTGATCTGGCGATAATGCGACATGAAGTAATCGCGCAGTCTGAGAATATTTTCATAACTGTTTGGTTTCTCCTGTGATCACCTGACTAACAGTGGGTCCCATCTTTTACAAAGCCTTATAACATGAATATCTTGTGACTACCCGACTGAAATAAATCGCTAAGTCTCATAACACTGAAGGAATATTTGGAAGTTTAACGAGACCACGCGACACAAAGAAAAAACAAAGTTGGGAAGACATTTGGAATATTTGGCTGGGGTAACGCGACGAGGCGACTTAACTTAAAACACATGCCTTTAGTGAATGAAAAAGGTAACGTTGAAACATAAGGCATGACTAAGGGTTTCAAATTCATTGTTTAACACTTGGATAACACTAGGGTTTTTCAGGGTTTTTGCAAATTTGGCAAGGTTTAGACTTGAAAACCTGAAACAATGGTAGAGAGCAGGACAAGGAATGAGGAGAACCAGCAAAAATAGGAAATACAACCAACAGAGTTCATAGTCAAGGTGATGCACTCATCTGCCACTACCCTTTGCCTCCAACAGTAGAATAAGGGTGCAACTCAGGACACAACCGAGGATGGGTCAAGGAAGATTTTCCAATTCCTTGTTGATGATTGGACCAGAGTTCTTACTCATCACCATAGCAAGAAATAACTTGTCTTACTTGAGGGTTCATGTGGTGTCTTATGGTGGTAGCCCCAATATGGGGTTTTTTGTTTTATGTTTAAATTGCTATGGTTTTATCCCTTTGGGCTTGTTGTTTAAAACTTTTACTGTTACTGATACTCTCGGTTGGTTATCCCTATAGTCTGGTTTTGATATTAGTATGGTTAAGTACTTTACCCGTAAGGCTACTTTTTCTTTTGCTATGTTGGGGAGAAACTTTTTGTATCCCTATGGTTGCATGTTGTTTTTAATGTTAAAGATGGGAATCAACTGGTGGTGCTATGATTGTGTTGTGGATGGTCACTTTGTCTCATTTAGTGACTGGGTCTGTTTGAGGCTCTTCCTCCTGTACTTTTGGGTCAACCTCCTTGTTCTTGGCTGCTTTAATATCAAAAATAATAATTACAACAACAAAGAATTTTGGAAACAACATCTAAAAAAAAAAATACAAATTGGTCATATACAAAACCATCAATTAAACATGTATTCAACTAGATCCTAAAGCCTACTTGTTACTTTAGGAGTAAGGACACAATTTTTTATCCAACACATACTCAATTGGCCCCAATGAACATCCACACACTTCATATATTAATTGACACATAGTGTAGTTTTTTTTAATGCAAACATCATTATAGATTGTGAATTCTCACAATGATGATTCTATTAATTCTTATAGACTTAAGCTTGGCTTTTTCAACTCTGGAATCATACATTTCTTGCACTCTCTCATCCTGATGATGGATCACATAGTGTGATCTAAAATTTTAATGCTAAAAATGCATACACAATCAAATCCGGAAGCAAATAATTGATTCAAATGTATTGTGGAAATTTGATAATGTTGACATCATACATGGCTCAACATTACTTCCAAATCGCAAGCCATAAAACATTATTATGATGAAATACTACACAAAACAAGTTACTAATGTATGCATAATATCTAAGTAACGGGCCTTGGGAGCATACCACAAACACTTACAAATAACCTTCCGTAGCTAGAATAAATGTATGATGATATTATTAACATTCTACAAGAGAGCTATCCACATAGATTACCCTTGTCCTAAAATTCAAATGCTAAGACACACCATGTTAGAAGTAGACAAAATTATTTTAGCTACGAGATAGTTGAAATCAAGTACACTGGAATTTAATTCTCACTAACTCCTTTGACATCAAGGACAACACTCAAGATATATAGGAACTTGTGGAGAATGTTTTCTTGAATTTATGGATGCAACAACATACAATGCATATCGTAAGTAAAGAAGGATGCTTTTAAGGAATGTAGAAAAAAATATTTTAAAGCGAGCTCTCTTCTACATATATTTTCTATAAAAGTATTTTCCAAAATATTCTAATAGAAACAAAATCAAAGCAAGCATATGCAATAGCCTACAACACAATGGTAAAGTTGTAAGCCTCTAATATGGGAAGTCTTGGGTTTGAGTCTACTTAATCTTAACAAATGATAATAATTAAATCAATAAAATAAAAATAATTAGAATCTCGGCTTCGGCCCATTACCCATAAAAAAAACAAAAAAGCAAACAAACAAAATCAAAGCAAGCATATAATATCCTCTAAAGAACATATCAAGGAATGACTAATGTAACAGGTAAATATTGTCAATATTGAGAAAGGATTCTAAATTTGTAGATTCAATTTTTACACAAATTTTTGGCTTGGTCAATCAAATAGATCTCATGGTGAGACTCTTGAAGACAAAAATCGTAAAAAAGATTACAAGTAGCCCATCCAAAAAGTTTGAATCAATTGTTGGGGTTATAAAGAGTGTCTTGCCCCGATTCGGTCCTAACAACCTTATGTACTTCACTATGAGTACTATCAACCTTGTATTTGTCCCTTCAAACTGATGAGTGAGTGTCATTTTGACATGTGTAAAGCTACCTAATGAATATGTATACATGTGGGTGGCAGCTTGAGGTCATTATGGCATCTTTTAAGGTAGTTGAGGGGTCTTAAATATCAATTTTTTGTTATATCTGACCCCAAAGCTTCATCCAACTTCAAACAACAAGTTTGAAGCACATGTCCTATCATTTGGGGCGGTTGGTTGGTTAGTTTGGAGAGGTGGAACATGAATATAAGAAGCTAAGAGAAGACTTAGGGGAAATTTGCGGTAACTTTGACCCTATTTGAAGTTAGTTCTAAGGATTTAGGGGGTGATTTTATCTTTTCCCAAGCATCTAGGGGTTGTTTAAAGCCTCTCAGGGGTGTAGATATGTTCAAGGGGCAATTTGATGCTATTACGACACTTTTTGAAGCAGTTTGGGAAGCCCAAAATAGCCTAAATTAGTTGAACCTGACCTATAACAGAAATTGAAGACCTTTCAAAGCATTCAAGCACTCCTCTCTAGCTACAACCAGTGGACCAGGTCTTTTTTCCTTTACTTCTCATAGATTGTAATGTCCTCTTTTTGAAATAAGATTTAATAATAACAAGTTAAAATATAAAAATAAATAAGTTTATAAATAATAATAAAATATAATATAATACAATTACAAGTTAAGTTTAATGAAAGGTCAAGAGATATGTAATGAAATGTTGTGACTCCCTCAACATAAGATATAAAAGGGAGGAGAGTTCATTTGAAAGGGAATATGGAGGAAAGAAGAAACAGGAGAGGATGAGAATTAAAGAAGAATTAATGGAAGAAGAAAGTTATGTGAAGAAAATAAGGAAGTGACTCTTTTGAAGGGCAGCAATGATGAAGGGTTGTAACTCTTTCAAAGGGTTATAATTATGAAGGGTCGTGACTACTCTTTCAAAGAGGGACAATTATGAATGGTTGTGACTCTTTTAAAGGGTGTTGTCTATGGTGCAACTAGAATACACCACATTAGTTTGTAAATATAATAGACTTGGAAAAAACACTACGAACAGGTGCATTTTGGTTACCTCATAGCCAACAGCCTTTCAAAGGGCAGAAATGTTGAAGGGTTGTGACTATTTAAAAGGGTGGTAATTGCAAAAGGTTGCGACCATTTCAAAGGGGCAAAAGGTTTCTCCCCTTTTAGCTGGTGTCTAACGGTGAGTTGTTAGCCCATCATTGAAACCCTCGTGGGATAATGTTATGGATAGGGGGTCTCAGTTGGTTGAGTCAGTGGCCAGTTCCTACTCCAGAGGTTAATGATGTTCAGGATTTCTCTTCATTGGAGTCAGATCAACATACATACTATTTATAGTAACTATCTATTTTGGGTAAGTCAGAGTTGCTATCTTTAGTAGGGTGCCTGGATAGTTTACTAATAGTGTGGATTTGTGGTGACATTGATGGAGCTTCTAGTTTGGGACTTACTATTTATAGTAAGCTAGTTTATGGTCAAAGCTATTTTTGACAAGAGTACCTAAGCACAGTATGCACAGTGATTGACTCATTTTTTAGTTGGGTTAGTTTGAGGGACTTACTATTTATAGTAAGTTGGTATTGGTTAGTTACTACTTTTAGCAGGGCACTTGGGTGATAGTCTCTATCAGTAAAATTATTGCACTTGGTGTGGTACTTTCAAGTGGATTATTGAATTAAAATTCAAATGTGTTATTAATCGAATTCATTTAATTAATAACTAGATGAGCTATTATAAAGTATCAAGTGAATGAATGATTATTTTAAAAGTACATTTAATATGCCTAAGTTGTGGAGGGAATATAAATATTTATTATATTTCAAATGTTTCAAAAGCTTGTATATCAAAAGAATTTTTTTTTTCAAATGCCTAAGTTTGTTTTAAGTTATGCAAAGTGTAATCTGGAAGCTACTAGCCGAATTGAAAGTTATAAATGCTTTCAAAGAAATGATTGAACCATCATTTGAGCATTTGTTATTTGATGACTTTGGTGAAATTGTGAGATGTTATGTGCCAAGGGTTTTAGCTTTGAGGACTATAAATTATTCAGAGACTTTGCACTGTGAATTGGTTGAGACTATACTAGTAAATTGTGCTTGGAGGTGGTTTAAATTAGAGCCATCAATTGTGCTTTATTAGTGAAGAAGTTCAGAAATTTATAAGGGTTTCATTGGATATCAGAATATTAAAGAGCTAATCATTTGCATTTAAAAATTTGTGTTTTTGCTACTGTAGTCATGAATAGTGTTTTTTCTATAGTGGCTATGAATAGTGATTTTGCTATAGTAGCCGTAAATAGTGATTTTGCTACAATACCCGTGAATAGTGAAATTGCTACAGTACTGCCAAGGGTTAGATTTATATGAGATGGGGAGTTATAATTCCTACTTGTTGTTGTGTGTGGGCTTCCTTTACACCCACTGCTCAATCTAGGTTTTTCTATTATAGTTGCAAACTGATTTTAGTACTTAATCATTGCAATTACTTCCTTTTTAATAATTTATCAATCAATGGAAAGGAGTTCTTGCTTGTGATTTGCAAGTAGTTTCAGATTTCATTTTATACAAAGTTATTGTCTTTCCTGGCAACACTTTTAAAAAAATCAAGGAATTGCATATTTATTTCAAAAATCAAGCATATATATTATTTGCATAGAAAATTAGTGGTCTAGCAGAGTTAGAACTTGTAGGAGTTCTTACAGCGATATCAAAATGGTTTTCTGCCATCCTATTCGAGGTTGGAAAAAATTTTAAAAAAATTAAACAAATTTCATAATATTCATACAGATGGTAGTTGTTTCAGTCATGGAAATGATTAGGAGATTAATTTAACAGGGAAATCAGATGATGTTTACACCACAGGATGAAATGACTATCATGAGGGATGCAATGCTTAGCATGTTTGAGGAATATAACACTCTTCCTCAAAAGGTTAGGAAAGATTTATCTTTCTACCATTGTATAGACTTTCATCCAAAGCTATATGGTGTGCATGGTGTAACAAATAAGAAATATCACCAGATAGCTTATGACTTATTTGCAATAAGAATTGGTTCATGTAGAGGCATGCAAAAGGTGTTTGGTAATACGCCCCAGGATCGGGTTTTGGATGGACATGCAACTACTTTGGAAGAAGTGTGTGAGGATATTTTCATATCATAATCTTCTACCTTAGCAAATGAGCCATCCGTTGAGGTGCTTAGTGGTAGTACCTCAGTTGATGATGTATGCACTGATGATAGCACACATGTTGTTGATTATGAGGTGAGTGATGTAGATACACCACCTTATTACAATATGGATTAGCACAGTGTCGAGGTTCACTTTGTGAACAATCCTTTGTTTGAGATGGATATTGCATTCATATGACAATCCACTTTTTGAGGTTGATGTTGATCACTCACATGAGTTGGGCTTGGCATAGTTGTCACCATCTGCAGATATAGTTCATCTTCCTATAGCAGCAGTTGGTGATGTTCCTATGTCCACGGATTATGGTTGTGAGAAGGTTGAAGATGTGGCCCCTCTTATTATAGTTATAGGTGTAGTTGATACAGCTGGGATGGGTGCATCTGTTGAGAGCAGTGGAGAACAACATGCTACATCAGGTTCTCCTATGGTTACATCCACTGTAGGTGTTGTTGGTGATGAGACATATGCTAGAGGTTATATTCAGGACTATGATAGTCTACGCTTTACCAAGGTGGGATCTTTTTATCATGATTGTATAGGGAGGAGTACTCGTCACTTCTTTTTTGATCCTCACACAGAAAATGTACTTCTTGGTAGTCTTCTATTTAGAGTTTAAGATCCTTCCAATGCATCAGGATTTTAGAGAGGGCTCACAGAGGAGTTTTGGGGTGTGTAGATGGGGGCGAGTACATATGGTTTTTCTTTTGACCCTCATGTGCAAGATCTCTTTCAAGTGCACAGGTTAGTTGCGCACATGTTGGATAGTGTGTATGGTAGTTCACTTGGCGTAGGTTGGGATAGCAAGCTTCCCTTTGAGATGTTCACTCTTGTGACATCTACAGTCATATTTGATTCAGTTTTTCAGGTTCTAGCAGTTATACTAGTGATGATGTTATAGGAGGTGTTTAGTGATCATGGGGATATTACATAGTATTATCCTTGGGATTCAGGTAGATTGTTGTGTTATTTGTTTCTGGGATTGCTTGGGGACAAACAATTTTAGGGAGGGTGAACTGTAATGTCCCCTTTTTAGCCAGTGTCTGAGGGTGATTTGTTAGCCGATTATTGCGACCCTTGCGGACTAATGTTATGTTCAGGATTGCTCTTCCTTGGAGTCAAATCGACACACTATTTATAGTAAGTGTCTATTTTGGGTAAGTCAAAGTTGCTATCTTTAGTAGGGCACCTGGACAGTTTCCTAATAGTGTGGAGTTGTGGTGACATTGACAAAGCTTCTAGTTTGGGACTTACTATTTATAGTAAGACAATTTATGGTCAGAGCTATTTTTGACAGGAGGACTCGAGCTATGGTATGCAAAGGGATTGATTCAAAATTGAATTATGAAAAAATGAATTATAACTCCTATGTCATAAAACTTGCTAAACTTATCTTTATTCCTCTTTAATTTTTAACGAAAAAAAAAACATTCAATAAACTCCATCAAAATGTTAAATTGCATCATATATAGAAAGTGGTTTTCAAAATAAATAGGGTTGTCAAAATTCATAAATGAACCAAAATGACTCTAAAAGTCATAATAATAATTCCTTTTGTCTAAAAGATGTTGCCTACTTATTACCTATAAATCAAAGTTCTTTCTTACACCTCTTACACTCTCAAATGCTCTTTATACAACTATAAATGGTAATATTCTCTTCCACTTCATTTCATGTGTCATGAACTTCTTTTGCTTTTACACCATGTTCTCAAGAGATGATATTTGCATTTAAAAATCATTGTTCTAAAATGTGTATATTATTTATGAAAGAGGGTTATGAAAAAAATGTTGCAAGTGGTCATAGTTACAATATAATGCATAGAGCTAATTTCTAATAGCTCTGATCTACAACTTTCTCTGCTGCTTTCCCGCTCTTTTGGTTTTCAAATATGCTCTTAGTCCATGGTTGTTGTCAGGGTGGGCTGGCCCCCCTGCCACACCCCTTCTCTATCCGGATCTTCTCCTTGTGCTTCGTTCTACAGAATACTCAGTGGCCCCCAAAACCTCTAATATTATGATTGTTGGGTTGTCATCTTGCACTTGTCCTTCTCCTTCGGGGGAAGCTTCTACTGACTTTGTGTAAGATGGGGAGGGGATTCCTGGGGAGAATGTGGGTTCCACTAGAATGGATCCCAAGTGTGATCTAGTGGGCGATAATATTACTCCCCCATAGAAAAGTGCCTAGAAATGTGCTCTTGTAGGCCAGCACACTAAGGAGGTGGCGCAGGCACATCCCCAAATCTCCCTTGGGAAGGAGGGCCCTGAGATTTCTCTCTCAGACTGTATTGTGGATAACATCACCTGCTCCTTTCACCTTGCTCTGGTGGGCAGGTTCTTGGCTTTTAGACCCACAATAGACATGGTTAGAAGGTGGGTGAATGCCTGGTGGAAGCTGAAAGCTAGTGGTTGTGTTTCAACCATGTTAGGAGGACTTTTCCTATTCAATTTTACTTTGAAGGAGGACCTCATCTTCGTTTGGTTTATAAATTGGTGGTATGGAAAGCATAGTGTGGCCCTTGTAAAATGGAAGCCAAGTTTTGACCCCAGTGTGGAGCTCCTTAGAATGGCCCTTTGTGTGGATCAAACTCCTGGGCTTGCCCTTGGAATTCTAGGAAAAAAGGGTCTTAAGGTAGATTGGTGACTCCTTCAAACATTATGTGATGGCTGATAATACCAATATTCATAAAACTAGACTTGTGTATGCCAGATTTTGTGTCAATATAACCATGGACAAAGCCCTTATGAACTCTATTATCTTAAAGTCCAAATGGGGCAAGTGGACCCAAGCTATTGTTTATGAGAATGCCACCCTAGTTTTTTAGTGCTTCTCTAAACATGGGCATGTCATTTCTGACTGCAAGGTTCCTATGGGGAAGGAGCCTAAGCTGAAGGAGAAGATGGATAACCCTGGGCCATCTGATGTGGCTTTGAGATAGAACATTTTGGCTAGTGTGGAAACTCCCATCACCACTACCACTATAACTGAGGGAGGAGCTACTGTTATAGAAAATGTTGAAATTGTGAAGATGACAGATGATATCCTTCAGGGTGAGATAGGGATGGAGTTTCCCATTTTGGATAGTATAATGAGCCTATTAGAGTCACCAAAGAACCATGGGAACCTCAACCCTAGCGTTTCTAGGAACCTTGTCTCTGACTTGGAGGAAGGGGAGATACCATGGGTGGAAAGGAGGACCACAGAAGACCCTTTCACCATTTTGGGGAAGGAGGAGGAGACAGGGAGGCTAAATCTAGGGACTGTCAAAGTAAGGGTGATGCCGGACCAGGAAGTTAGGAATGTTGAATGCAAGATAGAGGACCCCAAGCTTTGGGGGGATATGTGCCCCTCCCCATCTAGTTTCTCCCCACCCTATGGAGTCATTAAGAATTATATTAGCTCCAAGAAGTAGATCGACCCCCAGCTCCCTGATGGAGTTGGAGTTGGGTGATTGGCAGCTAAATAAAAGAAAAACTTGAGGAACTAAAAATCCTGATGTAGGAAATGACACTAAACTAGGAAAACCATCTGAGCGTACCCTCAGAATGAAGGCAATGGCCATGGAAATTTCCACTGGGAGGCAACTTACCCTGAAGGCTACTCAAAAACATAAAAGATGAAATTCCACTCCTGGAGCTTACGGGGCCTTAATAGCCCACAAAAGCAATATGCTTTGAGGCAGAGCATTAGTGACCTAAATATTGATGTACTACTCATCCAAGAAGTTAAAATGACTAAACAAAATTTTGCTAATCTTGTTGATCATCTTTGGTCAAGTGTGATCTTCTTCTACTGTGCAGAAAATGGTGCTTCGAGAGGGGTCGCTACCCTATAGAACCTGAGTAAGATATCTACCGATTTTATTGCTGACTACCCCAACTTCTTTATTGTCAGACTTAAGGTAAATAACTTGTCCTGGTGTATGGTTAATATCTATGCCCCCAATACTAGATCTAGTCAAGCCACGGTTTGGGAGGAAATCACTAACTTAAGGAACCAATATAGAAATAATCTCTATATGATTGCTGGGGACTTTAAAACCCCTTTGTTCCCATCTAAGAAAAAAGGTGGTCTCATGGATTATAGTGATAGTATGCAGGAGCTTGCTGAGATTATCAAGTCTAATGACCTCTCTGACTTGGAGCTGCAGGGGAATCCCCTCACCTGGCTGAATAATAGAAACGGACATAAACTTATTCAAGTGAGGCTTGTTAGGGTGTTGGTTTCTGTAGGCTGGGACATGGATCATAACTCGATTCTCTCAACCCTCCCTTACACTATTTCCAATCACGCCCTGATGGTACTCAATTGGTCCACTCACCCTATGCATGGTCTGCCCCTTTTCAGTATGAAATAATGTGGCACTCTCATGCCGACTTCAATTAGTGCATACACTGCTGGTGGAATATTCAAGTACGGGGTTCTACTATGTTCAGGGTTGCTTGTAAATTGGACAACATTCAAAGGGAGGTGAAAAGCTAGATTAAATACTCCTTTGGGGACATCTTTAAATAGAAGACCAAATTAAGACTAAGCTGGAACAACTTGAAATGAGTATGGAAAATGAAGACATATCCACAGAGGCTCACCTAGAGGAGGAGAGTTGGAGACAAAAATGGAAACAAAACCTGAAAAAGGAGGAAATCTTTTGGAAACAGCGATCAAGAATCTAATGGTTAAAGGAGGGAGATATGAACACCTCTTTCTTCTATAGATTGGCTTCCAAGCAT
Organism: Thuja plicata; assembly: GCA_018584345.1. Lineage (NCBI taxonomy): Eukaryota > Viridiplantae > Streptophyta > Pinopsida > Cupressales > Cupressaceae > Thuja > Thuja plicata. The sequence goes on from MU223742.1 coordinate 2,718,015, forward strand.
AAGAAGAGGAATACTATTAGGTCATTATGGAATGAGAATAATGAGGATATTAAGGAGGATGAGGAAATGGGAAAATGGACTTCCCATTATTTCTCCAATGCTTACTTGGGCTCGGGTGTGGTCCACGAAACCACTAGGTATCAGCTCCTTGACTGCATCCCTACTGCCCTAAATGAGGAAGATAATGATCACCCGCTTGCAGGAATCACTGAGAAGGAAGTCAAGGAAGTAGTGTTTTCTATGGGTGCTTACAAGGACCCGTGCCCTGATGGGTTCCATCCCGTTTCCTTCCAGGAATTCTAGGACCTGATCAAGTATGACCTAATTAGAGCTACTAGAGACTTCTTTAGGACGGGTAAGCTTCTAAAATCATTGAACAAAACTTTCATTGTCCTGATGCCTAAGATTCTTGACCCCAAATTTTTCTCAGACTTCCATTCTATAAGTCTTTATAACTTAATGTATAATATCTTTGCTAAAGTTAAGGTCAACAGAGTTAAACCCCTCCTAGACAGATTCATTAGCCCCTCTCAAAAAGGGTTTGTCTCGGGTAGACAGATATTGGATGCGGTGATCACCACACATGAGGTAATTTATTTAATGGATAGAAGTAAAAACCCAAGAATGGCTCTCAAACTGGAAATATCTAAGGCCTACGACAGAATCGACTGGAGTTTCTTGTATGTTGTGCTCAACAAGTTGGGATTCAAGGAGAAATTTATTAGAATTATCAAGGAAGCGGTGGAAAGTGTTAAGTATTTTGTTTTGGTTAATGGCTCCCCTTGGGGAAAATTTAATACTAAGAAAGGGCTAAGACAAGGTGATCCTCTCTCACCATACCTTTTTATCATTGTGGCAAGGGTACTTTGACGTAACTTCATCTCTCTGGTGCAAGGAGGGAAAATTCAAAGTATTAAACCTGCCTCCTCTATGCCCGCTAAGGTCCTACAGCAATTCATTGATGACACTTTCTTATTTGGGGCTTCCTCGATTATTGAAGCTAGGGCATGGAGGAAACTTATGGATGACTATGCTATGACATCAAGGCAGCATATAAAGTAAAACAAAAGTAAAATTTACTTCTTCAATACGAACAAGTCTCTCAGTACCAAATAATCCAAATAATGGGCTACCAGATTATTGAGCTTCCAAATACTTACCTTGGTCTCCCCCTGATGGTTAAGGAGGTTGGCTTACAGTTCTGGAACACAATTCTTGAGAGAATGTAGAACAAGCTTGTTGGGTGGAAGGGTAAGGCCCTTAGTAATGTGGGAAAGCTACAACTGTTGAAGTCTTCTCTCCAGGGGTACCTATCTACTTCCTATCCATGTTTTAGATCTTTATAGGAATGGCTGACAAAGTTGAGAAAATTCAAAGGAACTTCCTGTGGTCTAGTTTAGAGAGAAAATCCAAAATTAGCTTGGTTAATTGGGAAACTGTTTGCCTACCCAAACCTCTAGGGGGCTTGGGCATTAGAAATATTTCAAGTTTAAACAAAGCTATGCTTGGTAAGTTGGGATGGGTCCTCTCTAATCATCGGGTGGATTGGTGCAGGATCATGAGGGATAAATATTATAGGCACTCAACCTTCTCTGATTTCTTTAATGATAATAACCTCCCCCCAGGCTCTAAAATTTGGAATAATATTATCAAATGTCAGGGTTTTCTACGGGAAGGATGCAGATGGAAGCTAGGTAAATGGAGCACAATTAGGTTCTGGGAGGACACCTGATGTTATGTGAAACCCCTAGATTAGGGACCCCTTGGTTGCTTGAAGGAACCTCATTGCTTAATTTAGCCACAAAGTCATAAATTTTATTTCACCAGCCAGATGATGGAAGAGACTGGATGAGGGTTGGGACATCCCACCACACCTGGAAAGGCAAGCTAGGAATCTGTAGGACATTCTTGAAGACATGTGGATCCCTATGTTTACATATGAGGATAAGATGATCTACGATAAATTCCACTTTGGGGCATTCACTGTTAGGTCTTCCTATAGCTGTTTGGTGAGGGCTGAGAGCGACTATAGGTGCTGGAAGTTTGTTTGGATCAGCCAGCTTGTCCCAAAAATAAATTTCTTCTGGTGGATGGTCATCTATGGGAAATTCCTCACCATGGAAAACCTCAACAGGCATAGGTTCCAACTGGTTAACTGGTGTGTGATATGAAGAAGCATGAGGAAAGTATTGATCATCTCTTTATTCATTGCCCTTTTGCTAATGGTGTCTGGGCCAGAATTCTGGACAGATTCGGTTTATCTTGGGTTTTCATGAAGGATCTGCAGTATTTTGTTAGTAATTGGGATTATCCTTTAGCCCACCCCAACTTAAAATGCTTTGGAAAATGACCCCCATACCTTTGTTGGCATATCTGGAAGGAGAGGAACAACTGCATTTTTAGAGATGCGGAGATAGGCATGGAAATCATGGATAGAATTGTTGAGAAGGTGTTGCTGGAAAACATCTATGTTTGCAAATGGAAGATCCCTATCATCCCCCTATGGGGATGGAATCCTAAGTGGTGTGTAGTTGGAACTTGCCAGATTCTTGCCTTGAATTTGACAACTCCAAAAATTTGAAAACATTGGAGACCAAATGGCTACCTCCACCTCCTGGCTGATTAAAATTGAACTTTGATGGTGTGGCTCACACCGGGAGGGTTGTGAGTGGGGGCATCATCAGGAATAGTGAGGGAAGATTGGTGCTTTCCTACAATGACAACTTGAACTCGGCCACTGGTAATGTGGCTGAGGCCTTGGCCCTCTTCTAGGGGATGAAGTATGCTACTTTTATGGGTTTTAGTAGGCTCATTATTAAAGGTGATTCGATGCTCATAACTGAAACTCTAAAAGGCACTATGGCATCAAGTTGGAAAATAAGTAGCATCATCATGAATGCCTGCCTCCTGATAACTAGATTGGAGGACTATGTGATTCAGCACACCTATAAGGAAGCTAATGTTGTGGCTGACTCTTTGGCTGCTGATGGTTTGGGATGGAAGAGAATGTGTTGTTGGAGGGATGTGAAACCCCTACCGGAGGAAACAAAATCCCTCATTGGGAGAGAACACACTAACTTTTCTCAATTATGTGACTCTTTATGCTTTGCTGGTGAATGTATGCCACTGACTGCGACTGGGGTTGGGTGGGAAGTTTGAATTTCAAATCCTTGATGGACAAAATCAATGTTAGGGCCTATGGGGTTCTTAGCCAACATGGCACCAAATTTAATGAGCATTATACATCTCATCATGATATGACAACCAAGAGAAAGTGTGCTCTAAAGGATATTATGAAACTATGCTTTAATAAGATTGATAAGACTTCTTAAATCATAAATGACACACATTGGGTATGGGGAATGATGACAGATCATTGTAATCTGCTACCGTAGGCCACATTTCATGTGTGTCCTCATTGGCACAAGTTTGATTTAGGTAAAAGGACCATAAATGATATTAAGTGCAACTTATGGGTTTTTGTGGTCATTACTCATCATAACAATTCAAAATTTGCAAAAACCAGCGCTTCATCTGGCTTTCCTCGTAGTTGAATAATTTGGAGAACTCTGAGATGCACTCAAATATGGGTGGAGACATGGTTTGTGTGTAACCTGACAAGCTTGAAGATGTGTTTCATGAAAACCCTAGAGTCTGGATGATATTCGACAAAGGAGGGTTGGTCCCGTACATGGAAGCTATGATGGGCTCGAATGAAAACCTATCACTCCAATTGTGAATAAATAGATAGAAAGGAGGGTCACCATGGGTGGTATCTCCTTCAAGATCAATGATGAAGTGATTGCTCAGGCCATGGATCTATCGACTAAGGGACGAAAATGGAAAGAGACTACCAAAATCATGAATGAAACTAGCCTGAAGTGTTTCTTTAGAAAGAATGAGGTGCTTGTCAGGAATCATGGGGGCTATGATAGAGAAGTGCTCCCTCAACCCTGGGGCTAGGTACATCTAACTTTAATGAAATACTTCACACTTGAAGGTAGATTTGGGGTGTTTTATTTTTACCATTTCCCTCTGCTCAACCATATCTGCCATAGGGATTTGATCTTGTTCCCATTTTATCTCCTCCACTCATTGGAAACCAATGTGCATAAAATTTAGGATTGTTGTGAGAAGAATAAGAACTACTCCATCCTTCACCAGGGTCTCATCCTTAGGTTCTACAATTTCCACCTTGCTCTATGCCCTCTGAGAGCTATTTCTGTTTAGAGAATTCCCTCATCGCCTAGCCAAGCTAACCCTAAGAATTTGCACCATTCCACTTCTACCTCACCTTCAGCTTCCAAGCCTACTCAAAAGAACAAGAAAGCCCTTCTCGGCACCCCGGCTACGGCCAAAAAGGCTAAAACTAGGCATTGCATTGATTTGGATTGGTTTGATACTAAACATGGTGAAACGCCACGTAGATCCCATAGAATTGCCGCCAAGCCCAAAATTAAGGAGAAGGCCACTTGGGAAAGATATATTGAGAAATATGACGAATCTAAATTTGAGGACAAAGAGTATTCTGGGAGTGAAAGCAAAGGGAATGTTTCCAGTAAGGTGTTGACACATTCTCAAATAGCTGCAACACTGGCAACTCTGGTTAGAAAAAGAACCCCAAAACTAAGTCCCCTACCATCACCTCTACAGTGGGGTATAAAGCTAAATAGACTAAGGAAGAGAAAAGACTGGGGAAGCCCTATATGGGTTGCAAGGAAATGTGTGATGATATCAAAAACCTTAGGGATGAATTCAAGGTGCTCAATAATAGCTACAACATACTAGCAGAGTTCGCGGTAAAGGTGATGCACTCATCAGCTACTACCCTTTGTCCCCTGCAGCAGAATAAGGGTGTGACTCAGGACACAACCAAGGATAGGTTGAGGAAGACTTTCCAATTCCTTGTTGATGATTCAACCAAAGTGCTTACTCATTGCCATAGTGAGAAATAGCTAGGCTTACTGGAGTAGTCGTGTGGTATCTTGGGGTGATAGCCCCAATATGGGGATTTTTGTTTTATGTTTAAATTACTATGGTTTTATTCCTCTAGGCTTCTTGTTTAAAACTTTAACTATTATTGATACTCTCGGTTGGTTAGCCCTATGGGCTGATTTTGATATTAGTATGGTTATGTACTTTATCCGTAAGGCTACTTTTTATGTTTCTATGTTGGGGAGAAACTTTTTGTATCCCTATGGTTGCCTATTATTTTTTATGTTAAAGATTAGAATCGGCTAATGGTGCTATAATAGTGTTGTGGATGGTCACTTTGTCTCTTTTGGTTAATGGGTTTGTTTGAGGCTCTGCCTCCTATACTTTCAAGTCAACCCCCTTGTTCTTGGCTGCTTTAATATCAAAAATAATAATTACAACAAAGAATTTTGGAAACAACATTTTTTTTTAAAATCACAAATTGGCCATATACAAAACCATTAATTAAACATGTAGTCAGCTAGATCCTAAAGCCTATGTGTTACTTCAGGTGTAAGGACACACAATTTGTTATCCAACACATACTCAATTGGGCCCAATGAATATCCACACACTTCATATATTAATTGACAAGTAGTGTAGTTGTTTTAATGCAAAACATAATTATACATTGTGAATTCTCACAATGATGATTCTATTAATTCTTATAGACTTAAGCTTGGCTTTTTCAACTCTAGAATCATACATTTCTTGCACTCTCTCATCCTGATGATGGATCAGATAGTGTGATTTGAAACGTCAATGCTAAAAATGCATACACAATCAAATCTAGAAGCAAATAATTGATCCAAATGTATTGTGGAAAATTGATAATGTTGACATCATACATGGCTCAACATTACTTCCAAATCGCAAGCCATAAAACATTATTATGATGAAATACTACACAAAACAAGTTACTAATGTATGCATAATGTCTAAGTAACAGACCTCGGGAACATACCACAAACACTTCTAGATCACCTTCAGCAGCTAGAATAAATGTATGATGATATTAGTAACATTCTACAAGAGAGCTATCCACATAGCTTACCCTTGTCCTAAAATTCAAATGCTAAGACACGCCATGTTAGAAGTAGATAAAATTATTTTAGCTACGAGATAGTTGAAATCAAGTACACTGGCATTTAATTCTCACTAACTCCTTTGACATCAATGAAAACACTCAAGATATATAGGAACTTTTGGAGAATGTTTTCTTGAATTTACGGATGCAACAACATACAATGCATATCATAAGTAAAGAGATGCTTTGAAGGAATGTAGACAAAAATATTCAAAAGCAAGCTCTCTTCTACATATATTTTCTATAAAAGTATTTTCCAAAATATTCTAATAGCAACAAAATCAAAGCAAGCATATGAAATAGCCTACAACACAATGGTAAAGTTGTGAGCCTCTAATCTGGGAGGTCTTGGGTTTGAGTCTACTTAATCTTAACAAATAATAATAATTAAATCAATAAAATAATAATAATTAGAATCTCAGCTTCGGCCCATTACCCATAAAAATACAAAAAAAAAAACAAACAAACAAAATCAAAGCAAGCATATAATATCCTCCAAAGAACATGTCAAGGAATGACTAATGTAATAGGTAGATATTGTAAGTATTGAGAAAGGATTCTAAATTTGTAGATTCATTTTTTACACAAATATTTGGCTTGGTCAATCAAATAGATCTCATGGTGAGACTCCTAAAGAAAAAAATGGTAAAAAATATTACAAGTAGCCTATCCACAAAGTTTGAATCAATTGTTGGGGTTATAAAGAGTGTCTTGCCCCGATTCGGTCCTACCAACCTTATGTACTTCACTATGAGCACTATCAACCTTGTATTGGTCCCTTCAAATTGATCAGTGATGATACCATTGAATCCTCCATTTCTTACCCATGTGATGATACTCAATGCGACATTCTCTCTCCAATCCTCCTCAACTCATGCCTTTGAGTTTCTTGTTCCTTCTTGGCTATTTATATAGGTTACTTGACCATGTTGGTGGTTCGTTCCCTATTGATTTATAATTTTCTTTTTGTTCTCTCCTTAGTGGGGCTTCTTTAGGATTCTCCTAGGATTGTCTTTATAAAAAGATGTACTCTTGAATCACATTGACCTAATTTTAGCCATTCCCTGGACACTAATTTTTTTTCTTTAATAAAAGTTTAAACTAAGTAAAATAGCCATAAGAGTTGTAACAAGATGAATTTTATAATGTTTTCCAATTGTTTTCAAAGAAAAAGTGAATCATAATTAATAGTTTAAATTAAAGATTATTACTTACCCTAGTATTGCTACAAGAAATCTAACTTTTCTGGTTCCCAATAATGTAAGAGAATGGAAGGATCAATATTTGCTATGGTTGTTGCATGCCAAGAGCAGAAAATACTGATTAAATGTATCTTAAAAAAGGGAGAACCAAATAAACTACAAAATTATGTTTTCCTCCATCAAAGAGTTTGATGCTAGCATGGGATTTGTGTTTTCCATTAGGGAAGGGAGTGTGGAAATTTACCCCATCCAAGTGTCCATCTACTTGAATCCATCCATTCCTTCATTAATGATTACACATGCATCCTATTATTGCCATCATTCTCCATATGATCTCATGGTTCCGATTGTAAACTATATGAGAGTATAAATTATGGTAGTTGTTATGGATGCTATGAGATCTTTTAATAAATACCGACTCTCAACTATATATTAATCCCTGAAATTGTCGTATTGTGAATGTATGACCAATTGTCTAATTTAGGTCTGCATGAATGTGCATACAACGATTACAAAATTGAACACAAAAGATAAAGTGGGCTAATATACATATAGTCCTAAGAGTTAAGGATTAAGTGGGCCAATATTATATTCACAAGAGGTGAGTGTCTTTTGAAGCTGTAGATTTTCATGATTTTCTAATCTCATTAATTAATTGCTTGTGTTGTAGCCAACTCAGTTTGTTGTTGATTAACATTGATACTTAAATAGTCAGAGAGTACATTACATAATTCATCATAGTTTAGTGTATACTTCCTTAATCTAAAGTGATTGCACATGTTGTTATTCCAAGTGTAGAACCGTGGAAAACTAGTCCCTAACTATGATGTTTACAGCTAAGAAGAAGAATGAACAATGTGAAAAAGCATGAGATATCAAGGAAAGAGCACTGAGACAAGTAACATGAAAGACAACAACAATATGACCAACAACCATCCCTAGTGCCGCTACATTGATTTATTTCCACTAAATAGGCCTTCAAGGAAGTTTCTTCACAAACCATCAATGTCCCAACACCCACATTAGCATTCCATTTACCCAAGAATGACACACTGGCAAAAGTGTAAATGAAATTTAGATACTCAAGTTTAAAATAAGAAATTAATAAGGAAATTATAAAACAATTCAATATTTGTAAAAATCAACAAAATTTTCCCCTATCAATTGTGTATTGATAATTGAATTAATTAATTAGCAGCTCCTTGGAAATCTCCTCTGAAGAGTTTCCCACAGTTGAATTCTAAAGTGAGCAGCTAGGGGAAATCCCATTAGCCCAGTCTTTATCTCGACAATTAGTCAAAGATGACTCTTAATTTTGGGGGTTAAGGTCTATTAATGAGGTTTAGGTAGTGTAATAGACCAGCTGAATTTGTAGCCAATTCCATAATAAATCACATGCCTTTCTCAGCAAGGATTGACAAGCCTGGCAAATGGGAGAATCTCTCATCTATTCTCCTATTTGTGATCTTCAAACCCATGCCACTATGTTTTTATATCTCACGAGTGAGGACCCTAATGAAACTCTCAATTTACCAATTAAATAGCTAAGTAAATTTTGTTTATGTTATTTCATGCCAAATATCATGTGCAGATACTACATACATGACACCTAAAAACTCAATCGTAAAAAAATAGGATTATTATAGAAATTAGTTTTTTTCTTTTTTCTACGAGGGGTTTAAAATCAGAGGCCTAATGATAAAATAGTGTGTGCTATCATCATGGAGCACAAACTAGTATTTTGGAACAACTCAATGTGCTAAACTTAAATCCTTATAAGGCTATAGATTATAAGAAAACTATCATTAATATTTAGAATGTGTAATTCTAACACTATCCATTTCTTCTAAAAGATAGAAAGCATGACATCACTTAGCGAGACAGAAGAGGGATGATGATGACAATTTTGTGTTTGGAGCTAACGCTACCTTAGTCCTGAATTGGCAAGCATGTGCAGAGTCAAAAATTGCATACCCATTTACAATTTTACCTATTCTTTTTAGCCACTTTAGTGTTCATTCCCTTAGTATTTGTGTAGGTCCATTTCAGCCCTTGCATCATCATTTCCCTCTTAGGATGCTTGGGGTCTTTTTTAGCAACTATCTTTTAGCATCACTTATGCATTGACCACATGTTTGTCTCGTCCCTTATAATTTTTTAGTACAATTTTTCTCAACACTAGCACACTGCACGGATGTCCACACGTCATGCATGCATCCCACAACATCGTAGCATTCTAATGTCAATTCTAGGCATTTCAACACTTGTCACCTACCTAGGTCGGTGAAAACAACTTGCAATCTTCTAGAACAGCCTCGAAGCCTCTTTTTCCCTCTTCCCTCTTTTAAATTCATCTCTCCACTCTATTCAATCTTTCTCTTGGAAGTTCTACACACAATCTCTAGCACTCTCTTGGATTTCACAACTTTACCTTGTCCTCTTTCTCTTGCTTGCTACAACAGTCTCTAGTTTGCTACAATACTCTCAAAGTTTAAAGTTTGAACAAACCTTAGCTTTGACTTTTATTTACAGAAAATTTAAGGATGAAAACCCTTGGAAATTAGTGGATTGGACAAAAACCCAACATCAAATTGAGAGGTGAATCCACCCAAGGTTCATCATTGAGCATTTTGTCGGTTTTACATCATTTGAAGCTTCAACAAACTAGGATTTGAAAGAAGGAAAATCATATCAGCTAGGTTTTGCAATTTATTTCTAGGTGGAAGAAATATTGCTTCAAATTTGAAGATTTAATTGACATATTTTCATAATACCTTGAACGGCTAAGGTTTGGACATTAAACGAAGGAGATTTGTGTCCAGATTTGAGAATATATCATTGCAACTCGACTAGGGCTTATTCACCTTCATTTTTGCATCATTTTGCAAGGGTAAAGAAAGATTAAGGTGGCTAATCAGATTTGAGTTTTTGTGAAAGGTCTATATTTAATTCCATTGGAGGCATTTTGATGTTTATCATGCATTAGATACTGCCCCAATTTGAGTGCCCACTTGAGAGGAGCAATTTGGCATTTTAGAAGGAGATTTCTTCATTGTCTAGGTTTTCCTTTAACTCTAACTCTTAATAGCCCTTGGAGCAGATCTGAAAGCCACATTTGGAGCAGCATTCTTGTTAGTTTTTGTTCACTTTGCATTAGGGTCTCATGCCCTAAACTTGGCACAACTCCTAGGAGGATGATTTCAACATTTGTTGTTCATTTTCCGTGATATGGCATGTATAATTCCTAGGGCATTAATCTGATTTTGGGACTGCAGTGGCATGATTGTCATGTTGGCCCATGTTTGGATGTTCTTTAAGACTTCTATATTTTGACTTATGACAGCAGAGTTATCATCAGAATTTTACACTTGTATATATTTATTGTCCATATATTGTGTATCTCATGTTGTATTTCATCTCTGATATTGGGAAAACCATTTGGTATAATAATTTGATGTATTTGATATTATTTATTGGCTATAATAAGTGTTTGATCAGTCTGAAAATAAAAAAGACAATCAGCAATAAGGGCAGGAATCAGAAGTTAAAAATCTGAATTTTAGATAATACCTTATTGGGGATGTTACAATGGTATAGTGTTTGACAAAGTAAAGGAATTCATTGTGCAAATTTGAGGTGGGATAATACAGTCCTTGGTTTTGGAAGTGCTCTTTATCCTTGATCATGGCCCTTAATCTGCAATATGTTGAAGGTTGTTCAAGTCATGGTGTGAGCACCTAGTTAATGGCACAGTCTTCTATTATCTTGTTGTTGTGTATCTTAGACTGTTTCATCTCAGACTTCATTATTATTGTTCATACAGTAGAGATTGGGTATGTTGTGAAGCACTTAATTTATGGGATATCATGTCCTTTATCTACTGTTCATTTATGTTCTTCATTGCAGAAAATTATTTTATTCAAACCCAAGTGTGAATGCTAGAAATATGATACTTTGCTTATAAATGTTTAAGGCATTAAATTTAAAGAAAACAAAATCTTTCACAAACTGTTTCAGTCTGAACTCTTCTAATGTAATTCATATAAAGTGTTTGACAAAATTAGTTAACTACAACAGAAAGTCTCCTATTATTGTATGCATGTAAATTATTTGACATAATGCCTAAATATGACATTCATGCAAGTTTTTTTTGACTAAATTACTCAGTGGAGAGGAATGCAAAAAAAAATGGTGCATATTGAGAGGTGTTCTTACACATTTGAGGACAGAGAACTAATGGAAACAACTAGATCCAAAACAAAGAAAATTGCTTGGCTCAACACAAGGACACACAAGGAACAACTCCTACAAGAAAGGGTGGTAGTGGAGGTAGTTGTGGCCAATAAGTAGAGGTATTGTTTTAGAAAACAAGTAGCGTGACAGGCCAGATGGAATCTAATAATAAAATAACAAGGAAAGCTCCTCAACAAAGCATTCTCAAGTCAAGAATGCTATAACTAATGTAGCTAAACCAAAACATGTTCCCAATATCTGCAATGTCCCCTCCAAGGTGACAAGGGAATTGAATTAATTAATTAATTAATACTATTATTCAAGGAGGGCCCAGTGAATTCAAAATAAAATATTAATTAGGGCCACTTCATTAATTTTCCCTCCTAAGGACCCATTTGAATTCAAAATGTTTTTTGAGGGAAAGGCCAATTAATATAGTATAAAAGGAGATATTTTGAAAGCAATTAATCATGGAAGTTTTGAATTCTCTTGTCTATTGATATAAATGTTGAAGCTGAAGAAAACACAATTGTAGAGGTAAATTAATTAACCAGCTCAATTTTCTATTGATCTAGGTAAATTTGTGAACTCTCCAATTGGAGATGAATTTGCAACTTGAAGAAGCATAGAAGATTTGGCCAAAAGAAGGGTTGAGCCATCTAGAATAAACTGTCAATCTTGAGCTTTCAGTGAGCCATTGTGAACAATAATTCAATGAGATTGAGTTGATTGTCGCAACAAGTTGTCAATTACAAGGAATCAATGATATACACAAGAACTATTATAGGGGTGCCGAATCTCATACTAGTCCATGATGTTAATGTTTGTAGTTTCGGTCAGATAAATCTAACTGATGAAATCAAATGGATAAGTGAACATTTGATATCTATCCTTTTCATATATACTGATCTATGTATTTGCCTTGAGCATATTAATCATAACATGATTATGAATAATCATGTATATATATTTTTAATGATATATATGGATATCTAATTAAATATATATATACATGATTATGGTCATTATATAAATAGTGTAATTTTGAAGATGATTATATTTTTCATTGCAAACCACTGATCTTTTATGTTATTGATCAAATGATCAAAGGGATCGATCATGCCTTGGATCGACCAATAGCAATTGGTTATGTGAATCAACTAATGTATTGAATCTAATTGTAAATCGATTAAAGTGAATCTATTATCATAAATCGATTAATATGATCGATTAATATAATGAATCATTAAGGCAGATTGATTAATAAGAATCGATTAACAGAATCGATCATATACTAATCTGTGTTATTGCAAATCAATATACATGTAGATTAAGAGAAATCGATCAAGACTTATCAAAGATTATAATATCGATTAAGTAATTGATTAGTTGTGAATCGATTCATTATGTGATTCGATATGTAACAAAAGGATGTTATTGGCAGTTTACTATAACACAACCATTCTCTTGAAGGGGAGCATGCATCTTCAAAGAGTCATGTCTCTTTGAAGACATGTCTCCCAAGATGGTAACATTTGGTTGTGAATTGAGTGCATATTGTCTGTGTCTTGTGCAATGAGACAAATAAAGGAGTCAATATGTAACTACGAGTTGGCAGCAATAGAATTCATGTTGGCCAGCTATCACAAGAGCATTTGCTATATAGTTGGTGGTATAAACCATTTGAAATCTCCAACTTTATAATCGCAAATATGAGAAGTCAATTATTGGCAAAACTGTAAACATATACATGCCAACATGAACTATTTTGAGGCCGCCACAACAAATTCAATTCTAGCCATATTGGATAAGTCATTGATTTGGACTCAGTAGTGGCCATAAATCTATTAGAAAATCGTGGCATTCCATATACTTGTGGTGATTGTTCATTTTCACATACGGTGCAAACTCTTTGTAGTTGACAACAATGTGATCCAAGGTAGACAATTACTCAGTGAATGGTCAAAGCGTCACCAGTAGTACTGTTGTGACAAGAACCGAAGTGTCAACCCAAACATCATTGAGCTCCCTTCAATCAAAGAATGTTGAGTTCATCTTTCTGCGACTCCAAACGTAGAAATATCATTAAAGAACAGGTGCAATATTCTGAATCTCAGGAGATGTGGTTTTGTGTATTCAAATTCTAAATTGAAATAAGTTTTAGTGTTGAAGAAATTTATTGTTCAAAATTCCTTGTTGGTTTGCTTACTATTTGTTATTATTTGCTTTGGAACATTTCAATATCAAGCATGCTATGACACATCTAATGCCAAATAAAGGCATGACAGAGAGCTTGGAGAACAAACCTATAGTCAAGTGCTTGTTGACAACAGAATAAGTGAACAAATCTATACTCTTAATCATGCATTTAATTCTAAGTCAAAAGAGATCCAAAAGATCAATCCCATAGTTGAGCACCCATCATCAAGAGACTGAGTGATAAACCCCATGATCTTGATAGTAAAATTTGCCCAAAGACCAAGACTAATGCACATTGAGATACTCGTGAGAAATTTAATAAACAATATTATTGATGGTGGTTTTAACACGAATATAATTTCAATCGATACTTTGAAAATTAGGGATTCCTACTAGCTGGCTGTGACCTTTGAATTTGTGGGATCCAAAAAAAAGGAGGAACAAAAGTGTTAAGAGTATTTATGGAAAAAAATTAGTCATTTGAACCTAGTATTTCTTGCTGAATTTTGTGGTCAAATAGTTGTAAAATTTCTACAAAGAATTGTTGAGTTGTGGCTGGTTGATAGTAGCCAAAATCTCTAATAGTCAAAGACAAGAAAAAATCTTTCCTTGAAAGATACATAGTCAATACAGATCAAGAATAGGTTCATACCAAGCATGGAGGTCTATAAGAGAGCCGAGAAATGAATTATCAAGAAATGAAGAGCATGACAATCTGAGATACCAATGAACCTAGATGTGGTTGTCATAGTCATCTAAGAACAGTGCTATTTTTGAAATGATTCATTATTGGAAAGCATGATAATAATGGAAATACATGTAACAGTACATAAAAGGTCTGCAGGAATGCCAACACACATTATACAGTGAAAATGGACTTGGCACAAGAAAGAATCATGAGTCACGATCTTTTTAGGAGACCATGGTATATATAATGGTCAGCGAGACTAGGGATAGGGAAGAGGGGGATTAACCATCAAAGGATCATGAGGATCAATATAATTGCAGCAAGCATCTGATCTGCCATGACCTAGTATCATGTTGAGGATCGACCAAAACTAGAGAAGGCTGACAATCAAGCATTAATAAGCCCATGAAGATGTAACAATTATCTTTGAAGACATCAAGTATTATATGATATATAGATAGGTAAATGATTAAGGCATATATAATGGAGGAAAGTAATGATATCGATGAAGTCAGCTGGTTAAGTATCGATTAGTGAAAAAGATAGCGGCTTGAATGATAATTGAGATTATCAATATAAAGGAGGAATTATCTGATCGAAGGATTAGTCATCATAGATAATAACAACATCATTCATAATCAATTAATGAAGGATTTGGTTGTCATATGTAGATTTGTAGGGTGGCGTCAAGATAGGGCTTCCTTTAAAAAGTGGATTGCTGAGAGATGGAGATCGGAGTGCATTGTTAAATTCTTTCCAAATAAGTTCTTAATAGTTGGTTTTGCAAACATTGAGGAAGAAAACAAAGTATTGAATTGGGGTGTGTGGTTTATGAATGAAGATCCTTTGTACATGCAGAAGTGGCTCCTTAATTTCTATCCAATGGAATGTTGTCTGTATGATTCTCCTACTTGGGTACGATTGTACAACTTACCAATCAAATACTAGTCCAAGGAATGCCTGGAGAAAATAGGGATATCCTTGGGTACTCTGATTGACATTAATGAAGATCTCATTAGCGGGGATCTATATAAATATGTTAGGATAAAGTTAGCAGCTGTGAGGAAGATGCCTGCAGAGATACAGTTATGTGCCTCGAACAAAATTTGGAAATATATAATTGAAGTGGAGGAAACTAAACTTTTTTTTATGAGATGTGGCAATAGAAAGCATAAAGAATCCAACAATGTGAGGCCGATCCACAAGCAGACGCAATGGACTCCAAAGAAACCACAACTGAATAACAATTTTCTTGCATCAGATTCCATTAGGGAATAGAAAAAAGATACAAATTATGTTGTTAAGGCGGGGGGTGTTGTTGCAAAGTTTGCCAAATTCTATAGGGGTAAGGATGGTTTATTGAGGACAGTGGAAAGGATGGTTTATATGTATTTCTGCCAGCTTCTTTATTCCCTAACATAATTCAATTGTGTAAAGGTGATTTAACAGTTTCCATGCCTCCAAGAACATGAATAATCATTAAATAAAATTTCTCATCATACATGAGGAAAGAGTAGAGAAGCAGATCTGAAAGACGTTTGCATGCAGATGCAAGAATTTTATAAGATACAACCCTAAAATATTCCCAAGTTTTCTTTTTACAACTTCTCTAATGCAAAAATGGTGGCAATTTAGTGAAGGGAGAAGCTTGCATGAGGAGGAACAGTTGTTACAATAAAGATAAGTTAGTGACTAGCCTAAGAAGATAGCAAAACAAATACATAAGGAGCAGATCTCATGACTACTAAGCAGCAGTCACAATGGAAAACAACCAGATCCACGTTAGGGCAGGGGTATTCATAAAAGGAGAACAAAAGATCCATCAAACAAAGTGCCAAATCAGTGGAAAAGGAATATCATGTATTGCTGGTATAAAGAGCACATTTCCATTAATCAGAGATAAGGCAAGAGCAGTGAATACATAAATGAACAATAGAGGTAAATTATGAGACAACATATCCATGACAAGGGGTGCACATTTAATGATTGAATAGCATGTTGATGAAGAGTAAACACCAGATTTTAATGCAAGAAGTAGATTTCAATGAAGAAAGAGCAGATTCGTGCATGAAAAGCTCAAGTGTAATGAGAAGACAGCGAGAGTTTCAGTGTGAAAGATAGAGTTTTGTATTAAACCAACACCATATTTTGCAAGAGATGTTGATTTCCATTGTCTCTTATAAAACACTCTTGAAAACAATGATAACATTAGTTATGATGATTTTGTTCACTGTTCACAATAGTTTATGAGATCAAATAGTTGATGAGGAAATCTCAGAATAGTAAGAGACAAATCATAAAGGGTTCTTATCAAATGAAGTCGTTCAAGCATTAGAAACCATAGAGATCAATAATACATAGATACCAATGCCTTCAAATGCATTCAAAGACTATGAACAAGAACAAAGTTACAAGGTATTGTTGGAAAATAGTGGAAATACATTGCAATTAGTGAAAGAGCATTTCAAGAGAGATATTAGTGTTATAATGTGTAGACATAGTCAGCAGTGATATCTAAAAGATGTAATAGTGAAAGCTATGCAGAATAGGATCAATGCTCACACAACCAATTGAGCACAGAGATTAGGACAATTATGATTGCAAAATGATCAAATAATGGTGGCTAGTCAAAAGGGGCAGTTATGTAGAACAATGAAATTAGAGAAATTTTGAACACATAAGAATATTGATAGACACAATAAAGTGTTAAAACAGTGACCAAAGATATGTTGTAAACAGTGATACAGAGTAGTGGGTATGATTAGCGCAATGCAATGTTACAAAGCAAACCTCATACCTAAAGAAGGTACAACATTGTCATGAGATACAGTGATATTAATATCAATGTCATGAAAGTGAGAAAAATGTATCTTGATACTGCAACAGAAGCCACAGTAAGATGGAAGAAAGCAATAACTAAGTGTTAAAAACAATACAAATGCAATGATGAAAGGTAGCCACATAGTCATTCATGAAAATGAACAAGGGTCTACAATGTAAAAACAATGTATAAATACAGTAATCAAAACATTAAGCCACAATGTCTCAAACAGGAGAAAGAAAACATTGATTATTATGGATCAAGGGACATTGTCAGAATAGTGGTTTACAATGAAGACATATACAACAAATAAATGATCAAATGCGTGTGATCAGATCAAAAGGACAACAAATTTAATTTTGAAGAACAACAATTTGTTGAAGAACAGCAGAGTTAGATATAGTCACAGTTACAGAATATAGTGTTGTTATAGTATTTCAAAAGTAGTAAGCATGGGGATGAACATATGATTGTTGTTATCATGTCGAGATGTTGTTGTCTTGTCAAAGGGGAGTCACAAAACAAAGTGGAAAGAAGTCATAAGGGCACTGTAATCAAACATGAAAGGACACATATATGAAAATATTGAAATAAACAAAGGTAATACTGCCATGTTGAGGACAGAGAAAAGACCTTATCCATAAGAATGAAGAAAGACTTATCATGGTGATCAAATACGACAGGGGTAATCATCAACAAGTTAGGAGCAGTTAAGGCCTAAAAATGAGGAGTTTTGGAGAAGAATATGGCATTTCAAGAGCAGTTAGAGGCCCCTTTATAAGTTGTAAATCAGTCAAGGAGGTTTTCTAGGCATTTAACTTCATGTTTCTTTCAGTTTCACCCCCTTTTTTGTGGGATTTCTATGCTTGTACGACCCAAAAGGATATTTCATGCATTTTGAAGGAGAGTTTGAGGATGAAGATCATTAGTTCAAGCATGATTCAAGGAGCTTCTTCCACTTCAAGCCCAATTCAAGTCTTCAATGGCGTTTGGACTCTTTTGTATAAAAAAATTTCTTTCTTTTTTTGTTCCTTTTTCTTAGATTTCTTGCACACTGTAGGAAGAAGAAGATTTTCTAGCTCATATGAAGCATTTTTACAGTTCTAGCAGAAATTCCTTTACATTTTAATAGAAGAGCAGCAGTTTTGCTTCCCAAATCTCTTTTGTGTTAATGTTATGGATGAATGATTTGATGCATTTACCGTGTTTTCCTCTAAATATGTCTCATTCATGCATTGTTAAGGTAGAAATTTCTTGATGGTGCGGGTCATAGGATGTGTTTGATTGTTTTAAGTAATTTGAAGTTGTGAAACCCGGTTTTCCTCCATTGTATCAACATTTCCATAGCTAATTATTTTTCTTTTTACTTACATGAATTGTCAAACATGATTGGAGAGAGAGAGAGAGAGAGAGAGAGAGAGAGAGAGAGAGGCAATAATGAATTCTGTGATGCAAAATAAATCAATGAATTTCAGTAGTAAATTTAGGGTATGTGTATAAATATTAAATTGACTAACCTATACGCTTGCACTTACAGATCATCTAAAGTCCGTAGTTCTATATTTATTTAAAATATTAGTATTGAGTAATTGAAAGGAAACAACATGACTAATTGTTTTCTTTTCACAACAATATACTGTTTATAAAACAATCAAAAATTAGATTAGGGATGTATTTATGATGTTTGTTTATATAATGAGCTAATTTAGTTTCAAAAAGAAAAAAAGCAACATGAAGTAACTTATAAAATAATTTGGTGTGTAGCATACAAATACTTCATGTCTTAATGTTCTTATTAAATTGATCTTTATCCATAAGGATCAAAGTCTCATGAATAACAAAAGGATTGGATGATATGCATCCATTAGATTACCTGTATCGATCAGGTTTTAGTAGCCTGATAGTCGATACAGCATGGTCCAGTTACATCTACATCTTTTGGTTTCTGCACAACAATCTCAATCTTCTTTTCCTCAGTTGGCCTGAAAATTGGCAAAATTTGTTTGAATATTATCATGCTATCAGTTTGACACAAAACCAAAACATGCATCTAAGTTGTTTAACCTTTGCCTCCTTTGTATTACATAAATATCTAGACACAAATTTTCCCTTCCTTTATTTCCTTGAATTTCTAAGCAACAAATAAGAGAAAAAAAAAAGAATATATTGTATGACAGATGTCTAGTTATTGAACATACAAATAAAACAAGGAAAGTTCCAAAAGAAGAAATTTTTTGCCTTGTGTACAACATTAGAACAAATACCCACTGATAATCAGGCTCATACCTTAGGGGGGAGGATTCACACTCTGATAATCCAAATTTATCTATGCAACACACTGCACAAGTATAAGAATTGTACACAACAATGAATACCTATGATACATCAAGAGCAAATGGCATAATAAAATGTCTCTCTAATATATATACCAAAGTCCATGGATCACTCCTACAAGACAATTGTGTACCTCAAGAAGTGGCTCTACTTTCTGCAAACTACACATACATGTCCGTACATAAAATCCAAGCTTCAAAAATTCCTTTTGAACATGTCAGAGGAATGTCAGAGAACAATAAGATAGACCATCCAAATTTGGAGATCAAGTGGCTTAATGGATCTATAGTTATTTACAAAAATTAAAGTGGGTACAGGATCCTTTAAAAAGTTGCCACCTGTATATATTTATTAAAAATAAGGAGTATAGAAGTTAGGTACCTGGTAGTGCACAAACCAACTTTCCTAGTGGCTCTCCAACACCTGATATTGTAGATTTCTATAACTCTTGGAGAACAATTCATTTGTTGTGTTTGCAGTGCCTGAAATAGCATAGATTGTTAGACAATGATAAAAGTAGTTCTTCAATTTTGGTTTCCCTATAAGTGTTTTAGAGGTGCAAACATCTAGGATGGCTTGTTACATTCTAGACTCGGTTTATGGGTTCTCCATACCAATAAAACTCATCTAATCCATAGGCATATTATCCTTCAAATTGTACAAAATGCCTCCAATAAATCCAAAGCTTAATCAAGAGAGTTGACTGATATGAATTTATATCTGGGCTCTGAATTCATGGAACACTCAAATCATTTTCATTTAGTTTATTTAGGAAGTATGTGTATAGGAGTTTGTATTTTCATTAGACTGTAATTTTCATTCATAAAAGAGCTATTGTTGTAGTTGTAAGTGTTGAAATCATGTCTTTAATTAGATCATTAGAACTGCATTAACTGTCTGTGAATGGAAAATGCAACTCTGGTGGTCTAATTAAGACATGGTTTCACTACTTACAGAAAAGGAAATGAATTATCTGCAAAATCTACTTCTTCTGGATTGCAAATCTACTTCTTCCATTTCACATGTCTCATTAATTTGCTCCCAATCCTCAAACATGGCTTGGCGGTATGCTTGGTTTAATATTGTATTCGAGTATCATATATTACAGATTCGAATAAAACTGTGCACTTTTACAATAGTTCTTGAATGTTGTTGCTAATACTCTATTGATAAGTTTGTGCCCAGGGTGCTTTCACTATCACAAAGCTTAAATAGAACTTGCTAAGATGCAAAACTTTAGGACAGGTTAATCTGGAAACAAATAAGCTTTTCCCTATCTCCAAGAAATAAGTATTTACTGTTTTCTTTCCAATACTTGTTAAGTCGGTTGAAACTTTCCAAGACCTGTGATCTCAAGCTGGGAAAGCCTAAGCCGGAAGTGTCAACTATCAAGGAAATAAAGGAAAATGAAAAAAATCATTCTCAACTATGGAAGGAATTTTGAAATTGTTGCACCCATAGAAATTGCTGTACAATGTAGACAACATTTCAGTAGTTTTGGACATATTTTGAAATGTGGGGTAATAATATGGTCGAATTCCATTATATACAGCTCTATGTATAACATAAGAAGATTGCATATATGGAAGATTTTATTTGCAGTTTGACATTTACAAATTCATAGTGAGTCTAGCGAATTTACTAAGTCTACTCTCATTTGTAATAATGACCTCAAAGAAACTGAGGAGGTAAGTTTGATCTCAAAGTTTTGATGGCCATAAAGGAATCACACTAATCAAGTCATTCTCACCTTTTAAAATATTTATGATGATGATTTGAATGTTGTTCCTAACACTACATTGATAAATTTGTGCCCAGGGTGCTTTCACAGTCACAAAGCTTAAATAGAACTTGCTAAGACACAAAACTTT
>MU223742.1:2742494-2805073 GCA_018584345.1 Thuja plicata
TAGATTCTAGATTTGCATTCATTCCTACTAACATCTTGGTTGTGTTGTCAATACCCTATTAATATGAAAGAAAAGGCTAAATCGAGAAGTATATCATTTATTTTTAAATATGATATATAATTTATTTCAAATACATTGAGATGTGATAAATATAGTATATTGTTAGTTAAATCTTGTAACTTGTATAAGTTCTAACCTTCCATTAATCATTCAGTGGGGTATAAATATAGCTTTTCAAGATATTCAAATCTAGATTCTAGATTTGCATTCATTCCTACTAACATCTTTGTTGTGTTGTCAAGACCCTATTAATATGAAAGAAAAGGCTAAATCGAGAAGTATATCATTTATTTTAAATAAAATAATTTAATAAAAAAGGATTTGAGATGGGCATGGAAATTTCGTATAGTTACCAATAAAAACCCTAGGTTATGGCTATGTAAGAGGGGGATAGGTGTTCGTGTTTTAAAACGTTTATGCTTTGAAAGCTACCAATATACCTTAGATTGATTTTGAAAATGGTTAGTTCCAAATATGGGATTATCTTAAGATAACTGCACCAATTAAAGGGACAAGACTGCCCTCTACAGTTTTGGCTTTGCAAAACCAAGGCGGGTACACCTAATCCAGCTCAACATACAACTCTTTACAACTCTAGATTTTAAACAACATATAATGGTAAGAAAGTACTAAATGTTAACCACTCATTCATCGACTCTCCATTACCATGCAAGACACACAACCAACAACCACAAAACATAAAAGAACTTGGAGATGGTTTTGATGTTTAAAATGGGAAGAATACAACCAAACCCAACCAGACATGTATCATTATAGAAGGTACTAATTACTGATCAGTGCTTTATCTATTGGGCAATGTCTCCAATTCAGATACAGAACACAGAAACCAACTACTGTCAAATACTCAAAGTCATGAACACAAACAACCCACCCAAACACTTCTTATAAAATCCTTGTGCAAACCAGATGAACTTATGTCTTATCTAAAGAAAGATTTAATTTGATTCTTGATCAAAACTGAGGAATAACAACATATACATAGAAAAACTCTATGTAGTGAATCATAAGATCCAAAACTCAAGAGATAAACATAGAGGAGAGACTTGAATCTGAAATATTGTGTTAAGTATGAAGAATCAAGTTTCTATTTCAAACTGTTTCAAAACATATACCACTTCAATAAATGCAAAAGACCTGCAACCTTCTATTCTATATTGACACTCTCTAGATATACATATGCTACACTCCTAACTGGAAACAAGTATGCAGCCTAATACTTTCCTATACTTTGCCAATTTTCCAGCCCTTACTAAATGATCTTGGAAATCCTGTTATAGAACAAGGATTACAACAAGCCTCAGATCATTTAGGTCAAAACTCAACAACCAAAATCACTACAAGACAACACAAGTCAATACTCAGGACAATGACCAACCTTCTCTGTCATAATCAAGTAGAATTTTTTTCTACACACTATCCTATGTACAGTCTATCTTGAAGCAATCAACACCTCAGGATGTAGGAGAACAATGTCCTACATAAGGAAAGAGACATCCTTAACAATAAACAATCCATAGAAATTAGCCCACTCCATGCTGCAAACATCAACTAATCTTTCTTCAAAAGATCGAAAAAAGGATTTGATCCGGTTTTCCAGCCACCAAGGCTCGGGATCAGACCCAGAGTAATAGCAGAAATGACAGGGTACCAAATAAGGGTTACATAGGACTTGTAAAATAGATCAAAAAACCTAAAACATCACTTCTCAACATAAATAGAGCATAAAAGTATTTCGAGCTACCAAATTTTATCCTAACAACAACCCATGACAAATAAATGCGATCCAGAAGATCAAATTCATTTACCTACTCTCTGCAACTTGAAACACGATGCCATGGCTTCAAAACCCTCAAGAAAGCATTTGAATATTTAAAAATTTGTTTCAACGGTTACACCTGGCGTGGAGAACTCCAACGACAGCCCATATTTGAACTTTAATTCATCTTTAAAACACCACCATCGGTCAACTTTCAAAAGCACCCATGAGCACAACGGTCCCAGATGACATCCTTCATCAACCTGGACATGCGTCACCTAGGCACGATGCCTCGAAGACTAAATATCGCTCATCTCCTAATTAAGGCATTACACCTAGCGCACAATTAAAATAGTATAACTTTACCTTTATTGTCCTTTGAAAACCTGGACCCACGATCAGAGATGGCTACGTGTTAGCTGGGCGTAATGCCTCAAAGAATAAACATCGTATACAATCCCTTCAAGGCAACGTGCCAACCACACGATCAATTCCTAACTGTCTGATCTTTACTTTACCCTTAAACTTCTAGCAAGACCCACTTTGTGCTACATGGAAACCAGGTGCAATGCCTCAAAGACTAATCCTTGTGTATCTCCTATTCAAGGGAAAACATCAGCCATCTAATGAAATCTGATTTGATTGCACATTAACTTCCCTTTAGGCTTTGAAACCGACGGCCCCACAACTTCAGATTGGACACGTGGTGGCACCTCACATACTCACAAACCTTTTCACTAACTACCACATTGATCGACAAGTTCATGACCCATACCGCCAGTGGTTAATTGCCAATCTAATTGCAACCTAAAACTACTATCAACCTTTAACCATTATGAGTCTGTGACAACCACCAGTTTAACTACAACATTGACCTCCTCTGCCATATGTCACATAGTCACAATGCTGCAATGAGTAATGAACAATCAATTTTTCTTCAAGGCAATGCACCAGTCATCAGATCAAATCAAAATTGCATGATGCTTTACCTTTTCCATTCTTCCGATCAAGTCCCACTACATCCACATATCCTTCAGGTGCAATGTCTTAATGAAATATAAAAATCTTATATCTTTTTTCCCAGGCAATGCACCGACCATTGGATTATATCTGATTTGCTATTTGTTTAACTTTATCTTCAACTCTAGTTTGGCCCACCATAGACATGTGTTATATAGGCGTAATGCCTTGATGGATAAACTTTGTGCATCTTTGATTCAAGGCAAAGCGCCCACCATTAGATAAAAAGAGATCTGACTGTACTTTATCATCTTGTAAGCCTCTGAAGAAGCGGGTCCCATAATCTAAAAATTACCATTTGTCGCCCAAGCGCAATGACTTTGAAGAATAATTGTATTTCATCTCTTCTTTGAGGAAATGCACCAGCCGTTGGATCAAAGTGCATCTGACCACGATCTACCCTCGCTTTTAACTCAAAATAAGTCAGACCCACGATCTCAGATGTCCATGTGTATCTCAGGCACAATGCCTCAATGATAAACCAACATGCATCTCTTGATTAAGGAAATGTGCCCACCGTTGGATCAAAACATAGTTTCTCGACATCTTACAAGGCATAAAATACGACAAAGACCTAAGACTTAGGAAAATAATATGAACCGCGTGCATGACTTTAGGAAATATTAGGAAATGGCCCCATGACGACTTAAGACCCATGATTTAAAGTGATTTAAGTGGCCCAAAAAGGCAATGCAAGATTATAACATGCAAAAGAGACCTAGTGTTTTTGTCATAAAACAGACCAAGGTTTTATAAAGTGGCCTATAGGGTTCAAGAACTAGGCTTAAGCATTACATAAAAATGAAACAAGACTCACAGCCATGTGAAATTTTATAGTGCTAACAATGGCTCCGACTGGGGATGTATGTCTCTTGCAGGAATAACAAGATTCTAGAATCTCAGGGTTAAGCAGACCACCTATGGAAAAGAAACTAACCTACAATAGACAACAGAAAGGAAAAAAAAAAACTTATTTAAAACCTATTGTTCATGGATATTGAGAACTTCAAGAGAAGTAGAATTTCAGAAATTGTCCATGAACTGGCAATTCCAAAACATTTCCAATCAAATCCTTCAAAATGTAAGAATCATAACCCTACTTACTGTCAATGATGTATGGTCCCAGCCAAATAGGATCAAATTTACTATGTTTTCCTTTATCTTCCATTCTTGCTTTCCACACCAAGACAAAGTCATCAGTTTCAAATTTTCTAACAGTGGTTCTTTTGTCATACAAATCCTTACATTGAAGCTGCAACCTAACATTTCTATCATGTACTTCCCTTCTTGATTCATCTAATTGTATCAAATCATCTATTCTGATCCTCATTTCATCATTTAATTCTTCATCATATTCTTGGTCAAATATGTACATCTGCAATAAGTTATTTTGTGGCAACCTAGCATAAATACCATATACCAAATCAAAAGGTGGACAACCAATGACCTTCTTCACTGTCACTTTATCAGCCCAAGAGTGCCTGTTACAACTTTGAATCCCAAGCTCTTTTATTTTTATCTAGTACTTCCTTCATAATTTTGATCAGGCTTTTGTTAGTGGACCTGAGCTTGGCCATTGCCCTGTGGGTGATATGGGGAAGAGTAAGAAATATGGATCCCATATAGTTGGCAAAAATCAATAAATTCCTCATACCTAAAACACATTGCATTGTCTACCACTATTGTCTCTGTGAAACCAAATCTAGTGAGGATATTTTGTATCACAAAATCAGTTACAACCTTGTTGGTGGATCTTTTGGTGGAAATTTCTTCAACCCACTTAGTAAAATAGTCAGTTGCCACCATAATCCATGAATGACATCCACTAGATTTATTAGGGATCTCACCAATGAAATCCATTCCCCACTTCTGGAAAGGTGCCTCAACTATAACAGGCTTCAAGGGGAAAATCCCACCAAACTTAAGTTTACCTGCAAATCTTTGGCAAGCATCACATCTTTTAACATAATTATGGGCATCCTTGAAAATAATAGGCCACTAGAAACTAGATCTCTTAATCTTATGTGTTGTAGTTTTAGCCATGTGATGGCCCCCACACACACCATTGTGCATTTGTTCTAACAGGTCCCTGGATTCACTCTGGTCTACACAGTTGAGCAAGACTCCTTCATTGCTCCTCCACCACAATTGACCATGAATTATTGCATACTTAACATCATGCAACTTAATTTTTCTCTTCCTATTTTCATCCATTTCAGGAGGTAATATCATTTTCTTTAGATATCTAATGATATCCCTATACCAGTCACAACAATCCATATCACAAATATAATACATTTGCTCGTCTTCTAACATGTTTATATGATTAGCATCCAGATTTCTCTGAGCCATAAGTTCTGCAAGTTGTAGTCCTCTGACCAAATTTGTGATATGAATATCAATATTGAATTCTTGGATCTTGTTGATCCATCTACACCTTCTTCCTGAAACTTCCTGCTAGACCAAAATATCCTTCACAACAGTACTATGCACATAAGCAATTATAGTTGCTCCTACCAAATAACATCTAAAAGCTTTGACAACCTTGACCAAAGCATACACCTATTTTTCCATGATATCATACTACAAAACTGTTGCTTGCAAGGATTTGTTGAAAAAGGAATTGGGTTGCTCAAAGCCCTCTAAATTCTTTTGTAACAATACTGCAGCAACAATATTGTATGAAGAAAAGGAGAAAATATGCAAAGGCTTACTATAATCAGGTGTCCTTAACACATGGGTATATTTGATAGCCTACTTAATATCTAAGAAATCCTTAGATGCTTCTTTATTCCATTCTACCTTAGCTCCTTTCTTCATCATCTTTGAAATAGGGATACTAATTTCTACAAAATTTGTCACAATTCTTCTTAAGAAATTTGCCCTTCTAAAGAAAGACTAAATGCCCTTGACATTCCTGGGATGAGGGACCTTGTCAATAATAGCAACCCTTTCAGGGTCAATCCTAACTCCATATTTAGACACAATGTGTCCTAGAAGCATTCCCTCTATGAATCCAAAGGCACATTTCTTTGAATTGAGTGAAACCCCATATTCCAAAGCTCTAACAAAAATTTTCTCAAGATGACCACAATGTTGATCCTCCTTTGCTGAGTAAGTTTTAAGATCATCTTGGTAAAATACTAAGAATTTATTTATGAAATCTACAAATGCCACATCCATGGCTCTCTGAAAAGTTTCCCCAACATTTGTCAATCTAAAAGGCATTCTCACATAAACATAAGTACCACATGGTGTGGTAAATGCAGTCTTGAATTGCTCTGATTCATTAACCATAACTTGATTGTATCCTAAAAACCCATCCAACATTGACATCAATTCAGATCCATTGACTCTTTGTGGCATGGCTTCCATATTGGGCAAACCATAGTTGTCCTTTAATGAATTGATATTCAAATTTCTAAAATCTACAAAGTTCGATGTCTCCATTGTTTTTCTCACTGGTACCAAGTTTGGTACCCATGTTGAATGTCTTATAGGTTTTATAATCTCATCACCTCTCATATTTTTAATTATTCTTGCATTTTTGGTCCTAGTGTGGGATTAACAGGTCTCAATTTTTGTCTGAAAGGTTTTGTGCATTCCTTCAAAGGAATCTCATGCTAAAAAATATCTTCCCTATAGGCCTTTAAAACATCATAAGACCATGCAAAAACATGCTTATATTACTTGAGAAGATCAACTAATGAACCAAGTTCCCAATATATACCTTCTTAGGAGCTCCAGTTGTTCCTAGATTTACTTCTTCTAAGTACTCTGGTTTATTCACAGTCTTTGTAGAAAATGGCTTGTCCTTATTATCAAAAGCTTTCTCAAGAACAAATAATCCCTTTAGAACCTTTTTTGATTTCAGCTGTAGGACATCCTTACCAAAAATAGTATCTTTGCCATCCAAGGTCTCCACATATCCACTAAAATCCATCTCTTTATTTCCATAGTTTGATTCATAATATAAAAATCTTGGAATATCCAAATCATCTTCAAAGACCTGCCAACATTCTACATTATCTAGTTGGAAGGTCTAGATTGAACCTCGATCTTGGAGATTCCTGCAAATGTGATGTCTTCTAGCCTCAAAGAAATATTGGCTAGCAAATCTACCATTCTGTTTTGGCTTCTATCCACCCAGTCAATACCAAATGCATAAAAATTTCCAACACATCCCAAACAACATTTATGTATTGCTTTAGTCTTTGATTCTTTGAAGCATACTTGGATGTTATTTGAGAAATTACTAATTCAAAGTCTCCAATTACTCTGAGATTTCTTATTTTATATCTTGAGGCCAACCTTAATCCAATCAACAAAGCCTCATACTCTACAGTATTATAGGTACATGTGAACAAAAAAGTGAATGAGAATTTGAAATTCTTTACCACTAGGAGCTATCAATAAAACTCTTGCACCAACTCCTTCTTTTGATCTTGCACCATCAAAATACCCATAATTCATTTTGGTCTACCAAATTATCCTTTTCCTTAGATAAAAGCACATATTGGACTTCTCCTTCAACCTTCCTATCTTTCACTTAAAAAGACCCAATATCAGTGTCCAAGAAAAAATTCATATTATCATCCTCATTTTCCTCAATCATGTTAGGAGTTCTAGTTTCCTTGGATACTTTAACACTTCTACCAGCAATATTGAAAGTTGCAAAAAATAAGTCACATTGAATACTTCCTCCCATTGAAGCACTCCACTTTCTTGATAATAGCATTCCATATTGGGGAGGAATATTAACCACTAAGACACTCATTGTTAGCAAATTTTTTGGATATGCAGCTAGCCTATAAGGTAGAGCTTTAATATTACCTATGAAAGGTACCTGTCTAGAATCCACTGCCTGATATCTTCCATGGGGAATATCAACTTGCAACCCCATTGACTTCATTATCTCTGTATGTATAACAATGTTAGATGCTCATGAGTCTATCATGCAATTTTTTAGCATTTTAAAATTGATAACTAGAGTCAAGAAAAAGGGATCCACAACTCCCAAGGGAGTATTTACATGATTTGTAATCAAATAAATCTGAGGGATTTTTGAAACAATTTCTTCTTATTCTTTCCCCTTATTATCAGATTTATCTTTTATATTTCTCATTTTCTCATTCTTTTCAAGATTCTAAATCCTTATGGAAGAAATGTTATTTACCCATGTCAAAGTATTTTCTTTATGTTCCTCAATCCTCATCATTTACAATAGTAAAACCTTGACAGTGATCTGTGATAACAATTGCCCCATATCAACAGGGGTGTATTTTATATCAGAGATGTCTTGTTTCATAGTAACAATACTTCCACATTCAACTTGAGTAGACCAAGCTTGGCTCATTTCTTTTATTATCCCTTTGAAGAGGGGAAACATTTATATCTAGTATCTTTTTTTTGACCTTATAGACAACACTTGGACTACTTGACTTATCTTCTTTCCTAACCTTTATTCTTTTGACACCCTCAGCGAGTTTTTCCTTTTCTTGTGTCTACTTAGTGTCTAATTTGGTTTCCTTAATAAAAATACCAGCTGGTTTGCCATCTTCATTACCAATTGTTCTATTTCTCAAATTATAATTACTCCTTTCTTGAGTAACCATGTATCTATTTATTTGTGCAATTTGTTCATCTAAAGGTCTTCTTAACATAATGGGTTCCTTACCCCTTTCAGCATTACACCTTATATCATCAATCTCTTCTTCTTCTTCATCAGATGGAACCATATCTTGGTTTTCATTTTTATCATCAGAATATTCTTCACCCTTCAAGTGTGAAAAGGTCATAGCACAACCATTGTCATCATACAAGTCATCTTCCTCTTCCCCTTCTTTTTGTGCTTCATTTACAGATATATTCAAGGAAACAACACAATAGTCAGGATTGTGTGGGGATTGACAAGCTATGCACCATGAAACATCATCACATATATTAACAGAGATTCTTTGTAGAGGATCAAGAGCCTTATCATTAGGTTTTTCTTTCCTCTGTGGGAGAATAGCTTTCCTATCCTTCCACTAGGTGGCATATGGGTAATTTTGCATTCTTGGTTGTTGATTAAAATTGCTAGTGAATGACCTATCATTTCTTGGAGACCTATTATTCCTATTTTCTCTAGGATTCAAATATTTTATTAAATTTAAAATCTTCATATTAACCTCCTCTTTAGGTTTCACATTAGAAGACCTATCTGATTCTTTCCTAGCAGGCTTCCATTCCTCCCGTATACCCAATTTCTGTGATACTCTTGTATTAGTCTCAATGTTAACAACTATCTTATAGGCTTCTTTGATGTTTCTAGGACTTTTATCTCTAAGAAGATATCCCATTTTAGAATCAAAATCATTTAGGTAGGTGGAAAGGCATGCTTTATCATCAATCCTCATTACTTGGAAAAGCTTATGCATGGCCCTTTGGAGTTTTATATTGAATTCAACAACATCCTCATTTGGATTATTCTTGATATTATTGAACTCATTCAACCTGAATCCCTCATTTTTCTTGTCACCATATTGTTCCTTAAAGAAAGCCTTCGGTTCATCCATAGACCCCACAAAATCATAAGGTAACGCTCTAAACCAATCCCTAGCATCCTCAACTAGAGACAGAACAAAAATTTTCATCAATATATCCTCATGTACAATCTCATAGTCATCTATCATATCATTAAACTTCTTTAAATGCTCTTCACAAGTAATGACATTATTTCTAGAAAATTTAGGAATTTATCTCTAATTTCATTTGGAACTGCATTAGGATAACCAGGAATACCAAGAAAAGAAAAATGTTTGTACCTTTCTGCATGAACTGGCCTCCTTTGAAATGGATTATCAGTTTGAGAAGTAGATGCCCTGGTATTTGATGTTGCAGCTACCTCAGTACCTGCATGAGAAGGCCTAGTAGACTGCTTGAGAAAATCAATCTTCTTCTTTATTTCTAAAGCAACAGCTTCAAATTTTTCTTTCTCAAGCTCTTTGGCTATGATTTCTTTCTCCCTTCTAGCCCTCTCAAGATCAGTCTCAAATTTAGACATTCGATCCACTGGAACCTTGTGACTCATAGATTCATTTATTTCAACTCCTATCATCATCTGCTTTCCCTTATTCTTAGGGTCTTGAGTAACAAAAATTTGGCAGATGACAGGTTCCTCTTTGACCCTCTTAGTTCCTTCAACATAGTTCATTGCCTCCAGGTGCAGCAATATTTCCTCTTCCTTTATTCAACCCTAATCTGATCTTGTCTTATCTTATTTTCTCTTTCCTTTTCCCTTTGTTGTCTAATGGAAATCAACTCCTAAATTTTCCTCTCCAATTCATCCATTTCTTTAGATATACTTTCAGAATATGGGAGAGTAGTGTCAAATTTTGAAACCTCTTCATGGGATGTATCTCTTCTCTGATTCAGGACATGAGGCCTTTCTGAGGATAAAGAGCTTGGAGCGCGAGAGGTATTCCTATTCTTTCCACCTCTCCTTTTTCTTCTAGACCTTCTATTTTGTCCTTGAAGTTTATTATGGATTACTTTGTTAGTATGTCTTAACCCCTCCTCTCCTCTCTCATTAGGAGAGTAGTAATCCTCATACACACCCAATCCTAAGTTTGCAGCCTCTTTATATTATGATGTATTTCCTTCATGGTTGTGTTGGATTGGCTCTTCTATCCTTGTATCCCTCCTTTGTCTCCCAGTTTGAGAAATACCTCTGTTATTCTTCTCCTTTCTTGGTTGACCATCTTTGGAGGTAGTTGGAAGTCTATCTTCCAATTTATCTTCGGGATGTTTTCTCACCCAAGATCTAGTATTTCTATTACTCATATTGAGTAAGTGTGTATAGAATTATATTTATTACTCAGTACTGCTGCAAATATCTCTTAGAGTCTCCCCCCAAGATAAGTTGGGAGAATACAACTCTAGCTTATATGAATATTTCTATAAGGAAACTCACAAGACAAAGGACAACAACAAGGGGCTAAACAAGAGTAACTATATGCTTCCAATGATCAACTTACTAGCTTATATAAATAAGCAGACTAGGAGTTTAGCTCAACTTGAAACATATGTCATTTATGAAAATATACTACATCTCCCCATCAGAGTCACCATTTTATTAATTTTTTTAAAAATTTATGCTTTGAAAGCTACCAATATACCTTAGATTGATTTTGAAGAATGGTTAGTTCCAAATATGGGATTATCTTAAGGTAACTAGACCAACTATAGGGACAAGACTACCCTCTGCACTTCTGGTTCTGCATAACCAAGGTGGATACACCTAATCCAACTCAACATACAACTCTTTACAACTCTGGATTTTAAACAACAGATAATGTTAAGAAAGTACTAAATGTAAACCACTCATTCATTGACTCTCCATTACCACACAGGACACACAACCAACAACCACAAAACATAAAAGAACTTGGAGATGGTTTTGATGTTTAAAATGGGTAGAATATAGCCAAACCCAACCAAACATGTATTATTATAGAAGGTACTAATTACCAATTAGTGCTTTATCCATTGGGCAATGTCTCTAGTTCAGATATAGAACACAGAAACTAACTATTGTCAAAGACTCAAAGTCATGAACAAAAATAACCCAGACCAAACACTTCTTACAAAATCCTTGTGCAAACCAGATGAACTTATGTCTTATCCAAAGAAATATTTAATTTTATTCTTGATCAAAATTGAGGAATAACAACATATACATAAATAAACTCTATGCAGTGAATTAGAAGATCCAAAACTCAAGAGATAAACACAAAGGAGAGACTTGAATCTGAAATACTTTATTAAGTATCAAGAATCAAGTTTCTATTTCAAACTGATTCAAAACATATACCACTTGAATAAATGCAAAATACTTGCAACCTTCTATTCTATATTAACACTCTATAGATATACATATACTACACTCCTGACAGGAAACAAGTATGCAACCTAATGCTTTCCTATACTTCCCCAATTTTCCAGCCCTTACTAAATGATCTTGGAAATCTTTTTTATAGAAAAAGGATTACAACAAGCCTCATATCATTTAGGTCAAAACTTAACAACAAAAATTACTACAGGACAACCAAAGTTAATACTCAATATAATGACCAAACTTCTCTGTCATAATCAAGTACAAATTTATTCTACACTCCATCCCGTGTACAATTTATCTTGAAGTAATCAAAACCTTGGGATGTAGGAGAATAATTCCCTACAGAAGGAAAGAGATATCCTTAATAATAAACAATCTATAGAAATTATCCCACTCCATGGTGCAAACATCAATTGATATTTCTTCAAAAGATCGACAAAGGATTTGATCTAGTTTTCCAACCACGAAGGCTCGGGAACAGACCCAAAGTAATGATAGAAATGACAGGGAACTGAATAAGTGTTACATATGACTTGTAAAATAGATTAGAAACCCTAAAACATCTCTTCTCAACATAAATGCAACATAAAAGTATTTCAAGCTCCCATATTTTATCCTAACAACATCCCACAACTGCATAAATGTGATCTAGAAGACCGGATTCATCTATCTACTCTCTGCAACTTGGAACACAATGTCATGGCTTCAAAACCCTCAAGAAAGAATTTGTATATTTAAAAATCTATTTCAACAGTTACACCTAGCGTAGAGAACTCCATCGACAACCTAGATTTGAACTTTAATTCATCTTTAAAACACCATCGTCGATCAACTTTTAAAAGCACTCACGAGCACAATTGTCCAACATGACATCCTTCATCAACCTAGACTTGCATCACCTAGGTGTGATGTTGTGATCACCCATCTCCTGATTAAGGCATTACGCCTATTGCACAATTAAAACATAACAAATTTACCTTTTTTATCCTTTGAAAACCCGAACCCATGATCAAAGATGGCTACGTGTCAACTGGGTGTAAAGCCTTAAATAATAAACATTATATACCTTCCCTTCAAGGAAACGTGCCAGCTACACAATCAATTCCTTACTGTCTGATCTTTACTTTACCCTAAACCTCCGAGTAGAACCCACTTTGTGCTACATGGAAACCAAGCGCGATGCCTCAAAGACTAATCCTCATGCATCTCCTGTTCAAGGGAAGGTGTCGGCCATCCAATGAAATATGATTTGATCACACATTAACTTCCCTTTAGGCTTTGAAACCAATGACTCCACAACTTCAGAGTGGAAACATGGTGGCACCTCGCATACTCATAAACCTTTTTCACTAACTCGCACATTGACTGGCAAGTTCATTACCTAGACCGTTAGTGGTTAATCACCAATCTAACTACAACCTGAAACTGCTATCAACCTATAACCATTATGATTCTATGCCAACCACCAACTTAACTGCAACATTGACCTCCTCTTTCATGTGTCGCATAGTCGCAATGCCGCAATGAGTAATGAGCAATCAATTTTTCTTCAAGGAAATGCGCCAGCCATCAGATCAAATCAAAACTACACAATGCTTTATCTTTTCCTTTATTTCAATGAGGTTCCACACTATCCACAAGTCCTTCAGGCACAATGCCATAATGGATAAAAACACTGCATCTTTTGTTCCAGGCAATGCGTCGACCGTTGCATGAGATCTGATCTTCTTTCTGTTTAACTTTATCTTCAACCACAGTCTGGCCCTCCATAAACACATGTCATATAGGCGCAATGCCTTGATGGATAAAATTTGTGCATCTTCAGTTCAAGGTAAAGTTCCCACCATTAGATCAAAATAGATTTGACTGTACCTTATCATCCTGTAAGCCTCTAAAGAAGCGGGTCCCATAATCTAAAAATTGCCATGTGTTGCCCAGGCGCAATGCCTTTAAAGAATAATTGTCTTTCATCTCTCCTTTGCAGAAATGCACCATCCATTGGATCAAAGTGAATCTGACCATGATCTACCCTTGCTTTTAACTCAAAAGAAGCCAGACCCATGATCTCAGGTGTCCAAGTGTCTCTCAGGTGCAATGCCTCAATGATAAACCAACATGCATCTCTTGATTAAAGAAATGTGCCCACCTTTGGATCAAAATAGACTTGCTCAACATCTTACAAGGCATAAAATATGACAAAGACTTAAGACTTAGGAAAATAATATGAACCCCGTGCATGACTTTAGGAAATATTAGGAAATGGCCCCGCAACGATGTAAGACCCATGATTTAAAGTGAATTAAGTGGCCCAAAAAGGTAACGCAATAATATAACTTGCAAAAGATACCTAGAGTATTTTTCATAAAAAAGACCATGGGTTTATAAAATGGCCTATAGGGTTTAAGAACCAGGCTTAAACATTGCATTAAAAATGAAGCAAGAATCAGGGTCATGTGAAATTTTATAGTGCTAACGATAGGAACTTAGGGGATGGCAAGTGGAAAGAGGAAGGATCTTGAGGGCTTCTTTAAAGAGGTAAATCATTAGGATGAGAGAGAGAGAGAGAGAGAGAGTACATACACACACATATACATATACATATAGATACTAAATTGCAAGAATCAAGTATAGTACTGGCTATAAATTACAGTGAACTTGGTAAACTTTTTAACATGACCGGTGATGCTAGCATGACATGCCCTCCAATACCACATGGATTGAGGGAAAACTAGACCTCGTGACCTTGTGATTTACCATAGGAAGCTCTTGCTAATCAAGTAAGACCCCCAACCCTACAAACACACACAAATATATATGCAACTAGATAAATATATATAGTAAATCTAGAACCAAAAAAAAAAATTAGAATATATATATTTCATAAGTTACATTATTGTAAATCGACTAATACACTAAATTTATATATAAATTATAAAAGTAGTATATATGTGTATACTAGGAAATGTTTAGCCTGTAATCATTAA
This sequence comes from Thuja plicata, assembly GCA_018584345.1. Taxonomy (NCBI): domain Eukaryota; kingdom Viridiplantae; phylum Streptophyta; class Pinopsida; order Cupressales; family Cupressaceae; genus Thuja; species Thuja plicata. The sequence continues at coordinate 2,757,214 of MU223742.1, forward strand.
CTGAAACATCAAAACCATTAGAGGGTTAGCATGTAAAAGATTCAAATAACAAGCATGAAAACAATAAAAAGATCATCATATCATTGGATAGAGCCAGAAACAAGTGCACCCAAGAGGGTTGTTTGATTTTCTCTCTTATGGAGTTGTGAATGTGCTCACTCAAACACAATATTCAAGATCCCCAAGTGAAAAATGAAAGATGAACGCAAGATTTATGGATGGAAGAAGGATTCAAGATCTAGTATTGAACAACTAATCTCAAATCTTCTCAAAATGTGAAGACTAAGATACCATGGATGCAATGCAAAGAAAGATTGAAGCTATGATTCTTTTACCAATTCCTAGCATGTGATCTCTAGATTATTTATGCAAGAAAACAACTATGAGCATGAAAACACTATTCAATTAAATAGAAAAATGAGCATAATAACAATGCAACAACAATGTGAGAGATGAAATGCTAGAGAGGAAGGCCTCTTTTTATAGATTTTTGAATGGAATGGATGATTGATATTAAGAGGTGGAAGAGAGATGAGTGGCTAGGATTGAGGGTTAGGTTGGAAAATTCAAAGGGGATTGTGCACATGATTAGAGGTAAACTACCTTTTAAATCAAGATTAGAGGAATATTAGCAAGAGGTGGGTTTAGAAAGGGATAGAGTGAAAAGTGTTTTTATTCTAATCAAGCTTTGAGGAATTTTAGGCTTGTGGAGGGAATTTTAATAAATATCAATTTATTAAAAGGGGGATTTTTGAGGGAAATGTATTTAAATAAAATACATTAGGATAGTATTTATATTATATGTAAATACTACAAATGAAACTGTTTAATTAATTTAATTAAATAGTTAGATGAATAAAAGGGAATTTGATATTAATATTTTTCCCTTCTTTGGCGTGGCATCGCAAGTGGTGTTGCATCAAAGACAAGAAAATAAGTTTCCCTTGAGGAATCTGGTTTCCAAGAGTCATGCCAAAGCGATGATGATAAGAGGTTGTGCCCCCTCGAGAAATGGATGATACAAGAGAAGAATGGGTGAAATTTTCTGAAAAAAAGATGCAACAAGAGGAAGGGAGAGGAGTGAATAAATAGAAGCCATTCAAAATGCAAGATGCAAAATGATTATGAATGCAGCTAAGTATGCAGATGTAGGACTTGGGGATTCAATTATGTTAAATTATGAAGAGCACAACTGATTTTGATATTGCAAAAGGAGGTATGCATCAGGTGTTAGAAAACAAAGATGAAAGGATTCCATTGCATGGACTAGACGCTCATAAAAAGTACACCGCAAAAGACACATGCATCAGTTGCCACCAATCATGACACACCAAGATATAGCAGATTGAGGTAGTGGTGAGTAGGTTTTAACTGACACAAAAAGATAAAATCAACAAAAAGGCATCATGACCAAGCAGTCATTCAGTCCAAAGTTGTTTCCATGAACGAGATTATGTGATGGAGAATTGATAAGACAATGCCAGAAGGATGCATCCTGATGGGAAAAGATTGGATTCAGTGTTTGATTGAGATATTCGTTGGCAAAAGCTATGAAAAGGATGAGGAGTAAGGAGAGTCAGTCTCAAAACTGATTTGGTGAAAAAATTTATTGCAGTCACAGGAGTCAAACATCACCAAAAAGGAAAATATGCAGCGATGCGGAAGGAATGAACAAGACAGGAAAAGTTTATTGCAATTTTTCAAGGATATTTGAAATTTTAGGATTTTAGTAATTTTTTTATTTTTTTATTTTTTTTGTAATTTTTACGCACTTTAACCTGTACAATAGGATTAAGAATACAAGAATATACATGTGGGAGAAGAAAGCGGTGGAAAGAGGAAAGAAAAAGTTTTTGGGGAAAATGGGGGCTATAAGAGGGGCTGGGGGGAAATTAGGTCATTTGTGAATAATACTTGAAGAAGAAAAGAGCTTTGAAGAGAAAATGGCTGAAGAGAGGCTGAAGGGGCAGTTGGGAGAGCACATGAGTATCCATGGATGACCCGTGGAGTGGCCGACGCCGGTGAGTAGCATGCCCTGAGCCTTGCATTTATTGTCTTTAAATTTTTTAATGCTTTTGCAAAAGGGTAGGTGCATTTATTAGGGGAAAATGGGGCCCAAACCAGAGACGCCAGTTCTAGAATTGACGTCTACATAGACATAAATCCATGGACCTGCGTCTATGTAGATGATGACTCTAAACTGGTGTTTGCGAAGACACCGGACCCAGACCCGCGTCTTCATAGACGGGGGTCAGGGAGAAAGACCTTAGAGACGTCGATGTACGAATTGGTGTCTCTGTTCAAATCAGCGTCTGCACCAAAAGGGAAAATGCCAACGGAGGGGAGAAATGAGAAGATCCAACGGGGGTTGGGGATGGATTAGTAAAAGACCTAGGGGCATGGTGCCCCAATCTGGGAGGGGTTGGGCTAGAATTAGAAGAAATTGACAAGATTGTGTTGGAATTTTTGCAAGAGCAACATCCACCATTGGGTTCGAGGGAGCACTGGCCACCAACCATGGAATTGCAGGGCCAGTTTACTAAGGTGGAGTGGGGATTGATTGAAACAATTGGGTTGGATTATGTGCTCTGATGGCCTCAACTACGTGCGCATAATGGTATAATGATCCCCTTAGTGGAGAGATGGCATAGTGACACAACCACATTCCACCTACCTACTGGAGAGGCAATGATTACTATGGAGGAGGTCTGAAGGATCATGTTGATACCGATATGTGGACTGATCCCACAATATAACCTAGAGGATAGCAAGCATTACCTGCAGCTTGCATTCTGAAGGCCGCTGAGGAGGATACAAATATGTACTAAAGGTATTATGTCACTATTAGGAGACCTAGCCTTGTTAGGAGCTGATTATTACATTAGCACATTTCATTGTTAGAGGAATACAAAAACCCTATTAAAAGTATACTGAGCTCACTGCCCATACAATCATAAATATGATTTTGTTCCAATGGTTTCTCAATAGTGAACAATACAAGAATCTGCTACACTTAGGTAGTTATTTTTGTAATTTGCATCACCATTCATATGATTCTATCATCACAATGTATTCATCTATTCACATCCATTTGTTCCACACCATGCATACATCACTTTACAAAAATCTTTTCATATATATACATCATTATATGTCCATTCAACTTCCAATACATCACACAATAGAATTATCATTTACACAAAAGGTAAATACCAAGTTGGATCATATAATAGAAAAACATAGGTAATCCTTAATCTAATTCCAACTTAGCATGTTTGGAATCCACATTATACTTCCTTAATCATTGCGACCTTTTGTCTGTCCTGTATTAGTGTTACTCTATTTGTTCATGTCTTCAACATACTGTAACTTACTGCCCTCAACACCAAAACATAAGCGACTTTAAGTGAAGGTCATATACATCCCAAAATAGCTTCTCCTAAGCTTACATGTCTTCATTTTCCATATATTGTCTTCATTGACCAAAAATGTACTGCTATACTCTATAATTCTGCTTTCTGGACTTAGTCATTTCGCATGCTATAACTCCAAAATTGTATTTGACACCAAGAAACCATTTATACCAGATATGTTGCCATAAATAAAATCCCCAAAGTGTTCTAAAACATTCTTGAATGAACCACTTGCCAAAAATCTTTTATGCCCTGCATCCCCGTCCCTACATTTTGTGTGCAAAATGTTGGGTCCCCCTTTTTGTTTATTTTTCTTTTTGTTCTTACCTTGTCTTTTTCTGTCTTCTTTTTTTTTTTCTTTCTCCGAGGTCTTCTTCCCCACAGTTGTGCTTTGTTTTGTTGGTTTCTCATGCCTTCTCGTGCCTCCAGGACCCTGGTCCTAGAGTTGGTCATCCTTTGTCAGGAGCCGGACTCTGAACTCTGGGATTCTCCGTCGTGATGTTCTCTTTCCTTAAGGTGATATCGTCGCAGGGAATCCCCGGGCCCGGAGTCCAGAGGTTTGTCTGTCTAGAGTTTGTGGATGAAAAGGTGGCTTTCTTTTTATTGCGGGTATAAATAGAAGTTACCTGTCATTTTCACATTTACCGTGATTTAAACACTCAAGCAATTAGAGCGATTTCAAATCGATTTAATGATAATCCAATGCTAAACATTTGCAGCATTTTCGAGCGATTGTGAGTGGTTTGTAGTGGCAAGTTGTGATCATTTGACAGTTGGAGCTATTGTAGAGCTTCCGTGGAGGCTTCTTTTCCTCTCTCTTCTGCGTTCTCAGGTTGGTGCCTCCTCTCCCTTTGGCTTTCCTTCTGCCTAGTGTCGTTTGTTTTTGTTGCCTTTGCCTTTTTGTTTTGTTCGTCTTTTGTTTCTTTTTGGTTTGCCACCCATTGGTGGGTCAGCTCTACCAGAGGGTTGTCTACCCTCTACGCAGGTGTAGTTTATTCTATATATAGTGTAGGAAGTTGTAGATATTCTGTGCCTTGCCTATTTTCTGGTAGATTTTTGTTCTGCGGTGTATATATGTGTAAGTTGGGTGTATATTTGTTGTATATCCCTCCAGTCTACATGTGTATATCCCTTGGCTCTAATGTATTTTCTATGTGTATCCTGTCGGGTAGCTTAGCAGGCTCACCATGCTGCCTATGTCACTGGTTTTCACCCGCAAGCTAGTTTTGGGCAGAATACCACCTGTTTGAAACTTGACTCTCGGCTGGTTTCAAACAGGTGGTTTTCTCTCTCCTCTGTAAAACCAGCCTAGCCCTCATTTATTTCCCATGCACACATTTAAATCTGTCCAAGTGGCCTTCACTTTTGGCGCATTTGGATAGTTGGCTCCGTCGTCATCACCATAACTCCCATTTATTACTCAACCACGTGGCGCTCACGTGGGTCTGATAGTTTGCCTTTTGTACACTTCTACCAATAGTCACTTCTCTAGGCTTTGGGTCTCCTTCCATCATCCATCCAATGTCCTTCTTACCAAATGTGATAAAATTCCCAGACCTGGATGGTCAATTAAATTCCTAAGTTCATGATATGTATGTGTGCTTTCCGGAGTTTTTTAACTAAGCTAAATTTTTAGGGCAAGAAGACACCTCGATGGTAAGATCTCCAGACCCCAAAGTATTTACTTATTAATGCATTCTGATGGTCACCTTTCCGTGTAGGTTCCTAAAGTATACTTTGAAACATGTCTGAAGCATCCGCATCCTCACCACCCAGAAGTCTGGAACTACCTTCTACTGCAAGTATCAGGGCAACAGTAATGTCCAAAATGGATAAGGCCCTGGAAAAGATGCCTTTGAGCCTGAAATACGTAAAGGATGGAGTCATCACGGGCTCAAAGATTGAGTCCAAGCTCCAGCATATTACCGACACTAGTGTCAGAACATGGCCAGAAATGCAGGCCTTACTCAAAGTTATGTACATTCAGTGACAGGTCGGAGATCCTTTGGCCATTCAGATTGGAAACTCTGGGATTCTCAAGGTGGCTTGTTTCTCATGCTCTGTGCAATCACCAGAGCTTATTCTCACACTTTTAGCACACTACAATGCATCTGTCTGGGTTGTTATGCTCGCAGCCCCGGAACCAACAGGGTACCCTACTCCCTTGGTGTCCCTTGATCCTGATACCTTCCAGAGGGGCTTGGGGATCCCCCAATTTGACAAACAGGTCGTGGTCACCCGGTCAGATGCCTTGGCCCAATTCACTCAGTTGGAGGACGTGGCCCGTATATACATGAACAATCATTGGTTAAAGACCCCAAACAGGGATCCCAGGAGGATGAAGCTAGAGATCCCCAGAGTTGAATTCAATGAAAGCATCCAAATGGGGATGATAGCCTTATGCTGGGTCTTCGAACAACAACATGCCCGGGAGTTCTCCGGATAGATGTACTACTTTTTGCTAGGTATCAGCATGGGAGAGGAATATTTTGATTGGGCTGCCATAATCTCCAACCATGTGGACTCCCAATTCCTCCAACTAGCCAAGAAGAAGAATTTTTATATGACTTCTTATGTCCTCTAGGCCCTGGCACAACAATGACCCCATACCAATAGATTACTTACAGACGTCGTACTTGGGATCAGCCCAGGACAAAAGGCCCCCTGGGACCACTTCCCACAAATACAATGGGAATCTAGTTTCCCCAATTTTTGTCGAGTAAATGACGCGTTCATTTACTACCACCTGCTCACACCCACCCGAGATGCAGGATACCGCCTGTCCATAGAGGCAATGAATTTGGTCCAGAGTTATGGACACTATTATATACAATTTTAGCAGCATACTTATATAAGGGTGACCGGCTTCTCTGGGAAACCCTACTTGTTGCCCAAACACTGTGGGGACAAGATAGTCCTCCTAGAATATTGCAGGTAGATAATGGAGCTACACAGCTTCTATGCCCTGAAGAAGGTAACTAATATTCCATTCCCAATCATTTGTAGGAATTATTTATGCAGTCTGGCTAATGCCAAAGAGGTAGAAAATGAACTAAAGAGCTATAACTTGGCGGAATTCTACTTGGCGCAGAAGCATTTTGATCCGCATGGCAAGATTGCAGTGGCACTTCTCCGGACATCAGAGCCCCACCAATATCATATGGAGGATTTCTAGGAGGATTTCCAGGATGATGTGGATGTCTGAGGGTAGCATTTTGTCAGGATGACCACAGGGATGATGGAGAGATTGAAGCTCTGAAGATTCCCAGAGGACTTTTCAGATACTGGCTCCACAGTCAATCCCTAGTACAAAGAAAAGGGGATCGATAAGTTGGCCCTTCCACTAGTGAACTGGGATGCACATGAAGGGCCCACAATAGAAGATTTCACTCACAACATTGTTGAATGCAGCCACCTCTACTTCAAAAAGGTGTGCCCTGGAAGCATCCATTTGGCGGCCTAGCCGGTACCCAAGTTAACTCCGGGGGCCAGGACTTCCTCACAAAGAGTGGATAAAGGAAAAGGGATAGACACAACTCCCACTATGCAGGAAGTCCCCATTAAAGAATAAATAAGGCAATTAGTAGTAGCCTCCCAACAAATGAGGGAGAACCTAATCACATGGCTAGCTACCACGGTGCTCATGGCTAGACCTATTCGTCCTCCATCCTCCCCTTCACTAGCAGCCTTAATGGTTAAGGCAATGGGGGTAGATCTGGCAAAGCAAGCAGTAGTAAGGGATGCGGGCCCACCCTTGATTACTCAGAGAAGGAAGAGGCTTGACCCTAAGCCCAAGAAGGAGCTAGAGTTGGGGATGCCTCAGACTCCACAAGTTGAAATCCTTTCTTTCGACTCCCTCGAGCCGGAGAAGGAAGCAGAACCTGCCAATGTCCCAGCCCACCCTCCTCCGCAGGATGAGTTTGATGATATTTTGCAACCGACGAGTTTGGTAACATACAAGGGGACATCGAGCAGATGGAATAAGTCCCAACAGAAGAGGAAGCTGAGGAACAAAGAACTGCGCAGGAGCAGGAAGAGCCAATGGAAGAAGAAAAGGAAATAGAGCAGGAAACTGCCTCTGAAGTTTTAGAGATGCAAGATGCGGGGGTGGACCAAAAAAAGTAGAGTGAACAAGCGGCATCTACTGAGGGAACTGAACCTATGGGAGAAACCATAACCTCAGCTACCATTTTCCAAGCGCCACTCCCCAGAGCAACCTTTGGGCAAGTAAAAACCGCAGCACAAACACTGAATCTTGGCCCGGTACCTCCCCTATTTTCAAAAAATGTATCAGAAGAAGAAGAGATCCCGGCAATTGAGGCCGAAGAACAAGAATGAGAGGACACCCCCAGGATAGCCAATGAAGGCCCCGGTGAAGCTAGAGATACAGAGGACAAGGCAAAAGAGATAAATGCCACCGAGGGAAATGTTCCTCATGAAGCCCAACATAAAGAGAGAGGGGTAGGTGAGACTCACACCACTGAGGAGGAATAGCAATAGGACACCAGAGAAGAACTGAAAGAAAAGACTTTGGTGAATAAGCCACCCCTGCCACCTCAGTGGTTAGTTGAGAACAAGAAGAGAAAAGCCCCATCCACCCCTAGATCTCACCTCTCCCTAGTCAAAATGATGGCTCAGGTCCAGGGCCCGCAAAAGGCCAAGAAAGCCCAGACAGTTCATACTCTTCAAACTAGGCCGGGAGGAGAAACAGTTGCCGTTGTTGCAACACCTCCCCCAAACACTGATGAGGTGATGGCTAAGGCCGGAGATTATGATATCACAGAGATATCACTGGGAAAGAGAGGAAAACAGGGTGAAGTAAACCTGTTAAAAGAAGCGGCCAAGGTCGTAGAGGCCCGATACAAAAAGGAGGCCCAAAGGCTCAAAGAAGAAAAAGAAAAGACAGAAAACCTCATGGGGTTGCTTACTGAGATGGACTAGCCTATTAGTACCATTCCTTCAGAGGCCCCCATGTCTGATGCACCGTTACCACAGAGCAACATTGACTCCCTACGAGTAATGAAGAAGAAGGCCCAAGCAGTCGATGAGTGGGTTGCTCTACAAATAGGGAACACCTGGCATTTCCTAATATCCACCCTCTTAGATTTATATGTGGTACAACACATTTTGCATCAGGCAGAGACTATTCTTAACATATGGGAGGCTGATATGGAAAATTATGAAGCATGGAAGGTAGAGCTGCAGGAGCTCCTCAACCTTGGAGAAGAGATGGTCTCTGAATCTGGGATTCTGGGGGAGGAGTCATTTGACTTTGTGAGGGCCTAGCACTCTAGACTTGACCTCGCATTGGAGGTACTCAAGCAACTAGTAGGGGCTCTGCACGATCAAGTCAACACAGTGTAGTATTCTTCAAATATGTATAAGGCATTTGTCGCAAAGGTCTCCGGAGCTGACCCATTCAGTACCGACACATGCACTCCAGAGGAATACATTCTATGAAAATTTGATGAATTGATGGAGTCCAAATACCAATCCCCAGAGGGACTGGATGGGACTCAAATGACAGGGCTAACTCGCATGGTCCTTAGTGGCCATGATGCGATAGAAATGGCCAACGAGTTCAAGAATAATGTTCCGGAGCTAGGGGAACAAATTAAGGCGGCTAAGTACCAGCGGTCCTGCCTTAGAGAAATTAATGAGGATGAAATATCCCACCTTCTCCAAACCTTCAATGACAACAAGAAACAATAAAGTTTCTCCGGAGGCCAAAGAAAACCTAAGCATTTTGTATTCTTTATTCTTTCAAAACATAAGTTCCCAAATCTCGGAATCTCAGATCCCAAATTTTATATTCTTTCAAGTGATATGTGTCCCGATCCCTGAGGCTGACCAGTCACTTTCAGAAGTAGTTAATAAAGGCTATCAGAAGGTAGTTGGCTACATCAAGGAATGTCAGATCAATAGTTGGTTTTCTGACAAATGGTCTTCTCGAGGCACTGCTTCGGATGTACACCTGGCACATTGGAGACAAGGTGCCACATTTCCCATTTATGAGGCATGTAGCCTCGATCCCCGGGGATCTAATTTCTTCTTTCTCTTTCCTGGCTCTCTTCTCAAGGCTGATTCTTCCGCTCTACCTTCTTGTCTTATTCTTCTAACATGTTAGGCCTATGCCATCTCAAGGTCTTTTGTAGGGCAGCGCAGGTAGTACCAGCCCCTGAATAGTGTATTTTATTGCAGTGTAATGTAAAATAGGGTTAGGGTTAGGGTTATATGAAGATGTGTATAAATAGTAAGTCTAGCCCATTTCCAAGGGTCAGAAAAATTGATGATTTTGTTGTCCACAGTAATAGAAAAGCAGTATTTTCATTTCAATTGCAGAGCTCAATACTCCATTATTTCACCTTCCAATAGTTAGACGCTCCCCTGGAGCCGCCATTGTATCACACACTAGTGTTTGTTGGAAGAAGTATTAATGAAGAAGGGAGAGTTCTTTGCAATGATGTTGTTGGCATTCAAACTTCTGAGTTAATGGTATTTTATGTTTTATGTTCCTTATGTCTTCTGCTCTGATATTTTAAGTAGCTTAACGACCTCTCTTCCCTTGCTACTGACAAAATATGAACTGATGGTTGTGTATTTCTTTGGTATTTAGAGTAGTATATCAGAGAATTATTGATGTTTTGAATGTTTAAACATAACTATAGATAGATGAAATACTTCTGACCCTGCAGGATCTTTTTCAGTTTATTTGCTAAGTGTAGAATGCTTGGAGAAACCTCACCTTCCTGAATCTCTGGAGAGAATGAGTTGAAGAAACCAGCTATCCCCCTTGAAAATAGTCACTTCTCCCAACCGAGCCCCACACTGTCATGACCTGACACCCAGGTGCTTGGGGCCTGGGGAATCTAACTTCCCCAGATAGCCTTTGCAGGCAAATTTGGCCAGTACCCCCCGATACCTAGTGACAACTTATGACTATTGGCGGACCCAGTCAGTAAAACCCTGTCAATAGAAACTGGCACTAGAAGGAGGGCATGAACTCATCCCCCTCTTGAGATTCCAATTTTACACCTCCCAAAGGTTCCCCGAGCTATAGTTTTAGGATTCAAGCCTCCAGTGGAATTGGATCTTTCTCCCTAGTGAAACTTGAGAGAATCCTTAGGTCTACCCCAAACCCTGAAAGGTTTGTTGAGCTCGAGCCTCCTGCTCGAAAGAAACGGACCCCAAAAACCACACCAGCCACTATTGTCTGGGGGTCTACCATACCTCAGAATACCCAAACTTCTCAGACAATCCCAGGAACTAGCGCTCAAACTACTCAAAATCTAGTTCCCCCAATGGCTGCATATTTCGATAACACCGGGTCCCCAATGGGAACTTTTTCGGGTGCAATCAATGACTTACCCTTGCACCTGAAGAAGATCTGCCCATGATATGAGCACTTAGGCTCATGGACCACAGAAGAGAATTTACAGGCATATAAGGATGCCATGAACCAACACTAGATCTAGCATGAAGATGTGGTGACCTGGATGTTTCCTTTGTCCTTAGGGCAGGGCGAGTTGAACTGGTACCTTAACCTTCCCGCCAACTCCATTAACAGTTGACAGGACATGGAGGATGCCTTCTTGGCTACCTTTCATGTACATGTGGACCCAGCCTAGTCCCATAGCCAGTTCATCTCCATTAGGAAGGAACCCAATGAGCCTCTTGCAGCATTCAACCATCAGTTTTAGCGTGCCTTGAAGCGATGCATAGGCCCTTTCATTCCATCCTCAGAAGTAACCATACAAACTTATCTTAACGCAATGGACCCCTTTGTTGCCACTCTCCTTTGCAGAACAACCGTCGTGGGTGACCAAGACACTTTGGCAAAGGTTTACAACCTAGCCTTAGAATTATCGCATGGTCTCAACAAATCCCCAGGCGGGATTGGACAGAGCGCGCCCTTCAACATGATCCTCAATAGAATAGTGTACGCCGGGGGATATAACCCCAATCTGGCAAGGGGTGCTCCCTCGATGGAAATAAATCCACCACCACCACTGATAGACTAGAAGGCCCAGCATATTTATCCATCACAGACTCAGGAAGTACCAAGTTTGGAAGGTTTCCCTTGAAATCAGCCGCAGCAGGCACAACAGCCTCAGACACAACCGTCCAGAGTGCCCTTCTTTCAGTCGTCCGTGAATGGAGGATTGCCGCCCTCAACTCTGGCTAATACTGTTGCCTTCTGGGGGAACCAACAATAACAACCATCACACTGTGACACCAATACTTATTTAACCATCGAGGTTGAGTCCCTTCGGCGAATGTTGTCTACCTTGACTATGGACATGGGTCAACTGAAGGCGGGGTCCTATGCACCCTAGAATTATAATTCCCAGAGGGGGAATATATTCTCCAACCAATGAAACAACAATGTCAGGGGAAGAAACTTTATCAATGGGCCTCGGCCCAATCAACAATAATAGAATAATAACATGAACACCAGAGGTCCCCCTCCAAACCAAAATGTCAACCAAAGTGGTGCTGGACCATCACATTTCACACCAGTCGCAGACTTCCATCCCATGACTAATTGGTGTAGATTGCACAACACAGGCTCACACAATGAAGTGAATTGCACCACACTAGAAAAGGTCATCATGATCTCCCAGCTAGACAGACAACTTTCGCATGATGCCACTCCCCCAGAGCCTCCTGTGCAGGAGTCAACCCACAGTGCCTTCACCTGTGAGACCATCTTCTTCGGAAATTCTGGGGGAGATGAAGAGGAATTCAAATTGCATGGATTCTTTGATGAATCTATCCTGCCCTTTGAAACCAATGCCTTCACCAACCCACAGACTCCATACAATACTCAGAGTCAGGTTGGTAAAGGACCAGTTTACATGCCTATGCCCCCTATCAAGGACACTCCTCCCCAGGATAACACAACTGATCGGCCCGCTCCTCTAAAAGGTTCTAGCTCTAACCAAGTGAAACACCTAGCTGAGGGCAGTCACCAATTCCCTGGAGGAAGATTCAACATTACAAAGGTGTTAGAACAGACCACCACCTCCATGACCTTGATGGAGGTTTTGTTAAACTGTCTTGAATAGAAGAAGTCTCTTCTGAAACTCTTGGGAAACCCAGAAGTTGTCAGTCGCCCGCCCAAGACTGTCTCGTTTGAGGATGCCAATGTGGCTATCTTTTGAGAAAACAATAAAGATCCTCCCTTCCTACTAGGCCTGAATATCCAAGGCAAAAACATACACAATTGCTTAGTAGACTCTGGAGCTTTAGGTAACATCATGCCCTTATCCATATGTCAGAAGCTCAGATTCCATCCCACCCCATCTAATGGTGTAGTGATCCAGCTAGATAATATTGCCATGAAAATGGTGGGGGAATTGAAGAACATCCAGATACAGCTTATCTAGGACCCTAGGATATCCAACATAATCGACGTCCAAGTGGTGGACATCCCAGAGACTTATGGGATGTTATTAAGTCAGAATTGGTCTAAGTCCTTGAATGGATACTTTTCGACCAACTTCTCCCACTTATGGCTCCCCTGGGAAGGGGAATCAAACAAGATCTGGGTTGAAAGTGAACCTCGAATGAAGCAAGCCCTTACCGAGGTTGGGAGGGTCAGTGAGGTCTTCTTCTCTGAGACTTCTATTAGGGTGTACCGACCCTTTGAAATCTTAACATTCAATTTCACCCCTAGGGAGGATCCCATAGTGCTACAAAGAACCTAGGACCTAGAAGAAAAGCTGAGAGATGAGGTTGACTCTCAAGGTGCTATAGCGACCCCCGCCACACTCCTGTCTGGCACTTGGTGCCAAGTACACTATGAGAAACATTCAGAACTTGAGTGTGGGCTCTACCTTTCAGTCGCTACCCGGCACATCGATGCCTTTTGAAATAGAGAACGTATAGCTGATTCCCCAGAGCCCAGTGTTCCTACGAGAAGCACTCCTTTGATGCCATTTCCCCAGGAATCCCAAATTCAAACTCCTCTAGAGGTAAACTCTACCTACACGCCAATAGTTCAGGAGGATGCTCCTCCCAAATCTCCCAAAATTATTCTAAAGGTTACTCTCGCTCCCCAGCCCTAGAATGTGAATAACAACTTGTGGACCCTCAAGTTTGATGGGTCTCGATCCAAACAAGGCTACGGGGCCGGGGTAGAATTAATCAACCCACAAAGGAAATCCTTCCTCGCATCCTACAGACTGTAGTTCACCTGCATAAACAATGTTAAAGAGTATGAAGCTTTGGTCCTTGGACTCTTATTTGCATTAAGGAAAGGTGTCACCCGCCTCTAGGCTCTGGGTGATTTAGATTTGGTTTTCAAACAGGTCTGGATTCAATATACATGTCACGACAAGAGACTGGCTGCATACTACAATCAGGCTTGGAGCCTTATTGAATATTTTGATGCCTTTGGCATTGATCTCATTCCCCAGTGATGAAACTATGTCCTGGATGCCCTTGTCATTTCTGCCAACACACTTGAGCCAATGGTCAGCTCGCGACTCTGGAGATTTTTAGTTGAGATGGTCCCCACCCCGTCCATTCCAGATAATGTCACCCACTTTCAGGTTTTTGAGGACGATCAACTTATCCTAGCCTTCATGGCCAATGTTGGTGTCTTTGAAGACCAGGTAGTGGAGGAACGAGACCATGACGATACTGGGCAGGGTGACAAAGATGATGGGATCATGGACTTACCCACTAATACCATCCTGAAGGGGATAGTTGCACTTGAATGAATCTTTGACTCGGACCCTCAGGCCCGGGAAAAGATGTCATCTTCCTCTGAGGGAGGAAATTTTGAAAGGGTAAACATCGGCCAGCCTGGTGAAGAAAAGATGATCCACATTGGCACCTCCTACTCCCCTAAGGAGAAGGAGAAGATTCTCGTGGTTCTTCAAGAATACATAGATGTAATTGCGTGGGAATATGAGGATTTGAAAACATACGACACATCCATTATGACTCATACTATTCCCCTGAAACCTGATGATAAGCCTTTTCGGAAAAATCAACGATCGGTCAACCCACTGATTGAGCCTCTAATTCGTCAAGAGGTAGAAAAATTGCTATCAGCCTGGATAATCTTTCCAATCTGGCACACTACATGGGTTGCCAATTTGGTCCCTGTGAGAAAGAAGAGTGGTGAGATTCACCTTTACGTGGATTTTTGAAACTTGAATAAGGCCTCCAAGAAAGATAATCACCCTCTCCCTTCGCTGGATGAGGTGTTACAGATAGTGAATGGATCCTAGATGATTTCATTCTTGGATGGGTACTCTGGGTATAACCAGGTCATGATTAAGTATGAAGATAGAGAGAAAATAGCATTTACGACCAAGTGGGGAACATTTGCATACAAGAGGATGCCCTTTGGTTTGATTAGCGTAGGGGCCACATTTCAAAAGTCCATGGACATTATGTTCGAGGGCCTTGTGAATCGGTGCATAATCATCTATATGGATGATTTGACCATCTTTTCCCAGGACAGGCGTGACCATTCCGCCCATCTCACTCAAATCTGTGAGAGATGTTGCCGGTATGGAATATCCCTCAACCCCAAAAAGTGCATATTCGGGGTCACCAAAGGGAAGTTGCTTAGGCATATCATCTCTGAGAAGGGCATATCAATTGACCCTGAGAGAGTTGAAGTGTTGCTAAACTTACAAATGCCTGGCAGCAAGAAAGAGATGCAGTCTTTCTTCGAAAAGATTAAATTCATCCAGAGGTTCATCACCGGATTCGCCGAAATAGTCAAACCACTCAATGAGATGATGAAAAAGGATGCCAAGATTGAGTGGAGTCCTAAAGAAAAGTGGGCATTCACCTAGATCAAACAGACAATAACAGAAGCACTTGTCCTGGCTAGTCTAGACTACTCCCTTCCATTTTACATTTACTCCTTTGCTTTGCTGCATTCTGTCGCGACGGTGTTGACTCAAAAGGTTAAAGAGGAAGAACGATCGATAGATTTTATGAGCTCCCCTTTTAAGAATGCCAAAGTTTGGTATTCATCACTAGAAAAATAGGCCTTTGCTCTTGTTCACGCCATGAAGAAATTCTGACATTACATTCTCTAGAGCAAGGTGCATGCTATCATCCCGGACCAGGCTGTAAAGTCTCTGCTGATGCAAAGAGAGTTGGGTGAAAGATGGGGGAAATGGATGGCCATCCTCTAGGATTATGATTTAGAAATGCAGCCCATGAAGATAGTCTGGGGCCAGGGACTGAGTCGAGCGATGGCAGAAGAGACTCCCCACATAGAATGCCAAACTTACACGGTGGAGTCCATCACTCAAGACCTGTGGTATACTGATCTAGTATATTTGCTACTGAATAACAAATTCCTGAAGGGATTACCTCCCAATAAACATCGTGCCCTATGGATGAAAAGGGCTCACTTCATGATCAAAAACTCTGCGCTTTACTGTAGGAACTACAAAGGAGTGTACCTCTAGTGCGTTGACAGGGACCAAGCTGTGAAGATGAAAGATGAATTTAACAGGCATTTTGGAACCGGACATGGCTCAGCCAATACCACTACCCATCAGATCCTTTAGGCTGGATACTATTGGCCCTGTATATTTAAAGATGTTTACGCTCATGTTAGAAAATTTCACACTTGCCAAACTGCAGCGCATCGTGAGCGCAACCCGGCTATGCCTTTGCAACTAGTCTTTGAGGCTAGGCCCTTCACCCAATGGGCATTTGACTTCATCAGAAAAATCAACCCCAACTTGTCTGCCAATCACCGTTACATTCTTACTGCTACTGATTACTGCACCCGGTGGTCTAAAGCTATACCTTACAAGAATAATACGGCAGATGTAGTTATAAAGTTCATGGAAGAAAACATCATCACAAGGTTTGGAATTCCCTTTGCTTTGGTATGTGACAATGGTCTAGCATTTTCTTCAACACAATTACTCAAGTGGACCTATGATCGAAAGATCACTCTGAAGTTTTTCAACAACTATTACCCTCAGGGGAACGGTGTTGCTGAAACTACGAATAAAAATCTACTTGAAGTGATCAAACACTTGCTAGAATAGAATCCCCAGGATTGGCATCAAAACTTGAGATTCTCCCTCTGGCTAGATCACATTCGAATTAAGGCCACCCTGGGAACATCCCCATTCCATATGTTTTATGGCCAGAACCCTGTGTTCCCAATTAACTTACAGATCCCAATTTTGTAGTTTATACAGGAATTCAGCAACTGGGACAACATTATGGAGGTTTGGCTCCTAAATCTGGTGCGAATGGAAGAACAGCAAGATGTCACCCTTGAATATTTTGCATGTCATCAAACAGTGGTAAAATGATGATTTGACCACAGAGCCCAATACAAGGCTTTTCAAATTTCAGACTTGGTCCTGTTATGGGACAAGGCCCGGGAAAAGAAAGGAAAGCACACCAAGTTCCAACGGCTCTGGCTCGGACCATATCTAATCTCAAAAATCTATGGGGCAAACACTTACCACCTTAACACCATGATTGGATAACCTATCCCATTTCCCGTTAATGGACAGTTTCTCAAACACTATTTCAAGTAGGGTAAGTTTGTGTGAAATTGTACTTTATGTAAATCCCCCCACTTGTAAATATTTCTTTCCCAGTGCCTTGTTGGGAGGTACCATGTCTTGTAAATAGCCTTGTTGGCTACCCTCTGGGGCAGTCCTCTTTTGGTAGTTTTTTTTTTCATATCTAGTTTTCTTTGCAGGTCCCAGCATTTTGTTCTCTCTTGTAAGGATTGGAATGCTTTGCATAAACCCTAGTCTCTGGTACGATGTCTGTAGCATGGTGAACTTAAGAATCTATCTTTAGCATAGTGGAATCAGTCTGGTCTCTAGAGCTATTTTATAGGTTTGGTGGTACATTATGAGTAATCTCCATCAGGTTTATCCCCAGAGGTCTGGCAATCAGTGAAACAAAAAATAAGGAACAAGCAATCGGACACACCGAAGATAGATCGATTGTACTGGTTGGTTGACCCAAGTCTAAACTTTTAAAGAATTCTTTCTGGGTCCAGAGTTTCATCCCCTACTCAACATGTGAAATAGTTGGAAAGGTGAAAGAAGTACTGTCGTTAAAATTATCTAAGCTTAAGCTTAATGGTGAAAGAAGTACCGCCCTCCCACCCAGAAACGTACAAAATAACAAGAAAAAGGGAAGCGGGGCGAAGCTCTGATCTCCAAAAGAAATGAACAAATATAATGACTATGGTTCAATGTAATTAGTCCCTCTTCTCTACTCCTCCTAGAGGTCATCGGCTTGATTTTATTCCAAAGCACACACTCCACCACTGATGAAAAGACTATGGAATGGACCCCGTGTGGCTGGATTTCCTCAGACATGTTACTCTTTGCCTATAAGATACCTCGAGTAGTGACTTGATCTAGTTTTGCTAACCAAAAATTCTATAGTTCTCAAATGTGCTAAGGCATTTGTCCCAGATAGTTGCCATTTGTTATGCCCTGCATCCCTGTCCCTATATTTTGTGTGTAAAATTTTGGGTCCCCCTTTCTGTTTGTTTTGCTTTTTGTTCTTGCCTTGTCTTTTTCTGTCTTCTTTTTATTTTCTTTCTTCGGGGTTTTCTTCCCCACAGTTGTGCTTTATTTTGTTGGTTTCTCCTGCCTCTAGGACCCTGGTCCTGAAATTGGTCATCCTTTGACGGGAGCTGGACTCCGGACTCTAGGATTCTTCGTCATGATGTTCTCTTTTCTTAAGGTGATATCATCGCAGGGAGTCCCAGGCCCGGAGTCTGAAGGTTTGTCTGTCTAGAGTTTGTGGATGAAAAGGTGCCTTTCTTTTTACCATGGGTATAAATAGAAGTTACCTGTCATTTTCACATTTACCATGATTTAAACACTCAAGCAATCAAAGCAATTTGCAACAATTTAACGATAATCCAGTGCTAAACATTTCCAGCATTTTTGAGTGATTGTGAGTGGTTTGTAGTGGCGGGTTGTGATCATTTGATGGTTGGAGTTGTTGCAGAGATTTTGTGGAGGCTTCTTTTCCTCTCCCTTCTGCGTTCTTAGGTTGGTGCCTCCTCTCCCTTTGGCTTTCTTTCTGCCTGGTGTCATTTGTTTTTGTTGCCTTTGCCTTTTTGTTTTGTTTGTCTTTCGTTTATTTCTAGTTTGTCGCCTGTTGGTGGGTCAGCTCTGCCAGAGGGTTATCCGCCCTTTGTGCAGGTGTAGTTTAGTCTGTATATAGTGTAGGAAGTTGTAGATATTATGTGCCTTGCCTATTTTTTGGTAGATTTTTGTTCTACGGTGTATATATGTGTAAGTTTAGTGTATATTTGTTATATATCCCTCTGGTCTGCATGTGTATATCCCTTGACTCTGATGCATTTTCTATGTGTATCCTATTGGGTAGCTTAGCAGGCTCGTCATGCTGCCTATGTCACTGGTTTTCACCTACAAGCTAGTTTTGAGCAGAATACCACCTGTTTGAAACTCAGCTCTCGGTCAGTTTCAAACATGTGATTTTCTCTCTCCTTTGTAAAACCATCCTGGCCCTCACTTATGTCCCATGCGCACATTTAAATCTATCCAAGTGGCCTTCACTTTTCACGCATTCAGACAGTTGGCTCCGTCGTCATCACCATAACTCCCATTTATTACTCACCCATGTGGCACCCACATGGGTCTGATGGTTTGCCTTTTGTACAGTTCTACCAATGGTCACTTCTCTGAGCTCTGGGTCTCCTGCCATCATCCATCCCATGTCCTTCTTACCAAATTTGATAAAACTCCTGGACCCAGATGGTCAATCAAAGTCCTAAGTTCATGATATGTATGTGTGCTTTCCAGAGTTTTTGAATTAAGATAAATTTTTAGGGAAAGAAGACACGTTGATGGTAAGATCTCCAGACCCTGAAGTATTTACTTATTAATGCATTTTGATGGTCACCTTTTCGTGCAAGTTCTGAGAGTATACTTTCAAACATGTCTGAAGCATCCACATCTTCACCACTCAGAAGTGTGGAACTACCTTCTACTGAAAGTACCAGGGTGACAGTAAGGTCCAAAATGGAGAAGGCCCTGAACAAGATGCCTTTGAGCCTGAAATACGTAAAGGATGGAGTCATCGCAGGCTCAAACATTGAGTCCAAGGTCTAGCATATTACCGACACTAGCGTCAGAACATGGCCAGAAATGCAGGCCTTAGTCAAAGTTATGTACATTCAGCAACAAGCCAGAGATCCTTTGGCTATTCAAATTCAAAACTCTGGAATTCTCAAGGTGGCTTGTTTCCCATGCTCAGTGCAGTCACCAAAGCTTATTCTCACACTTTCAACACACTACAATGCATCTATCTAGGCTGTTATGCTCTCAGCCCCAGAACCAACATGGTACCCTACTCCCTTGGTGTCCCTTGATCCTGATACCTTCTAGAGGGGCTTGGGGATCACCCAATTTGACAAACCGGTCGTGGTCACCTGGTCAGATGCCTTGGCCCAATTCACTCAGTTGGAGGACGTGGCCTGTATATACATGAACAATCATTGGTTAAAGACCCCGAAGAGGGATCCCAAGAGGATGAAGCTAGAGATCCCCAGAGCCAAATTCAAAGAAATCATCCAAATGGGGATGATAGCCTTATGCCAGGTCTTTGAACACCAACATTCCTGGGAGTTCTCCAGATGGATGTACTACTTTCTGCTAGGTATGAGCATGGGTGAGGAATATTTTGACTGGGCTACCATAATCTCCAACCATGTGGACTCCCAATTCCTCCAACTGACCAAGAAGAAGAAGTTTTATATGACTTCTTATGTCCTTTGGGCCTTGGCGCAACAACGGCCCCATACCAATGGATTACTTACAAATGGCGTACTCAGGATCAGCCTGGGACAAAAGGCCCCCTGGGACCACTTCCCACAAATACAATGGGAAGTCAGTTTCCCCAGTTTCTATCGAGTAAATGAGGCGTTCGATTACTACCACCTGCTCACACCCACCCAAGATGCAAGATTCCGCCTATCCACAGAGGCAATGAATTTGGTCTGAAGTTATGGACACTATTATATATAATTTTAGCAGCATACTTATATAAGGGTGATCGGCTTCTCCAGAAAACCCTACTTGTTGCCCAAACACTAAAGGGAGAAGATAGTCCTCCTAGAATATTGCAGGCAGATAATGGAGCTGCACGCCTTCTATGCCCTGAAGAAGGTAACTAATATTCCATTCCTAATCATTTTTGGGAATTATTCATGCAGTCTGGCCGCCGCCAAAGAGGCGGGAAATGAACTAAAGAGCTATAAATTAGTGGAATTCTACTTGGTGCGGATGCATTTTGATCCGCATGGCAAGATTTCAGCGGTGCTTCCTCGGGCATCAGAGCCCCACCAATATCATATGGAGGATTTCTGGGAGGATTTCCAGGATGATGTGGATGTCTAAGGGTGGCATTTTATCAGGATGACCACAGGGATGATGGAGAGATTGAATCTCTAGAGATTCCCAGAGGAATTTTCATATACCGGCTCCACGGTCGATCCCCAGTACAAAGAAAAGGGGATCGATAAGTTGGCCCTTCCACCAGTGAACTGGGATGCACAGGAATGGCCCACAATAGAAGAGTTCACTCACAACATTGTTGAATGCAGCCACCTCTACTTCAAAAATGTGTGCCCCAGAAGCATCCACCGGGTGGCCCAGCCAGTACCTAAGTTAACTCCGGGGACTGAGACTTCCTCACAAAGAGTGGATAAAGGAAAAGGGATAGACACAACTCCCACTGTGTAGGAAGTCCCCATTAAAGAATAAATAAGGCAATCAACAGTAGCCTCTCAGAAAATGAGGGAGAACCTAATCACATGGCTGGCTACCCCAGTGCTCATGGCCAGACCTATTCGTCCTTCATCCTCCCTTTCACTAGCAGCCTTAATGGTTAAGGCAACTGGGGTAGATCCAGCAGAGCAAGTAGTAGTAAGGGATATGGGCCCACCCTTGATTACCCAGAGAAGGAAGAGGCTTGACCCTAAGCCCAAGAAGGAGCCAGAGTTGGGGATGCCCTAGACTCCACAAGTTGAAATCCCTTCTTCTGACTCCCCAGAGCCGGAGAAGGAAGCAGAACCTGCCAATGTCCCAGCCCACCCTCCTCCGCAGGATGAGTTTGATGATGTTTTTACAACTGACGAGTTTAGTAACTTACAGGGGGACATCGAGTAGATAAAATAAGTCCCAAAAAAAGAGGAAGCTGAGGAACAAAGAACTACGCAAGAGCAGGAAGAGCCAATGGAAGAAGAAAAGGAAATAGAGTAGGAAACCGCCTCTGAAGTTTCAGAGATGCAAGATGTGGGGGTGGACCAACAAAAGCAGAGTGAACAAGCCGCATCTATAGAGGGAGCTAAACCTACAGGAGAAACCATAACCTTAGCCACCACATTCCAAGTGCCACTCCCCAGAGAAACCTTTGGGCAGGTAATAACCATAGCACAAACGTTGAATCTTGGCCTGGTACCTCCCCTATTTCTAAAAGATGTATCAGAAGAAGAAGAGATCCTGGAAACTGAGGCCGAAGAGAAAGAATGAGAGGACACCCCTGGGACAGCCAATGAAGGCCCCGATGAAGATGGAGATATAGAGGACAAGGTAGAAGAGATAAATGTTGTCGGGGGAAATGTTCCTGATGAAGCCCAAGATAAAGAGAGAGGGGTAGGTGAGACTCACACCACTGAGGAGGAACAGCAACAGGACACCAGGGAAGAACTGAAAGAATATACTTTGGAAAATAAGCCACCCCTACCACCTTAGTGGTTAGTTGAGAACAAGAAGATAAAATCCCCATCCACCCCTAGAGCTCACCTCTCCCTAGCCGAAATGATGGCTCAGGTCTAGGGCCCGCCAAAGGCCAAGAAAGCCCAGACGGTTCACACTCTTTAAACCAGGCCGGGAGGAGAAATAGTTGTCATTGTTGTAACACCTCCCCCAAACACCAATGAGGTGATAGCCAAGGCCAGAGATTATGATATCACAGAGATGTCACTGGGAAAGAGAGGAAAATAGGGTGAAGTAAACCTGTTAAAAGAAGTGGCTAGGGCCATAGAGGCTCGATACGAAAAGGAGGCCCAAAGGATCAAAGCAGAAAAAGAAAAGATAGCAAACCTCATGGGGTTGCTTACTGAGCTGGCCTAGCCTATTAGTACCATTCCTTCAGAGGCCCCCATGTCTGATGCGTCGTTACTATAGAGCGACATTGACTCCCTGCGAGCAATGAAGAAGAAGGCCCAAGCGGTCAGTGAGTGGGTTGCTCTGCAAATAGGAAACACCCGGTGTTTCCTAATATCCACCCTCCTAGATTTATATGCAGCATGACACATTCTGCATCAGGCAGAGACTATTCTTAATATATGGGAGGGTGATATGGAAAATTTCAAAGCATGGAAGGTAGAGTTGGAGGAGCTCCTCAACCTTGGGAAAGAGATGGTCTCCGAATCTGGGATTCTGGGGGAGGATTCATTTGACTTTGTGAGGACCCAGCACTCCAGACTTGACCTCACATTAGAGGTACTCAAGCAACTGGTAGGGGATCTTCATGATAAATTCAACACAGTGCAGTATTCTTTAAATATGTACAAGGCATTTGTCGCAAAGGTCTCTAGAGCTGACCCATTCAGTACCGACACATGCACTCCAGAGGAATACATTCTGGAAAAGTTTGATGAATTGATGGAGTCCAAATACCAATCCTTGGAGGGACTAGATGGGACTCAAATGATAGGGCTAACTCGCATGGTCCTTAGTGGCCATGATGCGGCAGAAATGGCCGACGAGTTCAAGAATAATGTTCCAGAGCTAGGGGAACAAATTGAGGCGGCTAAGTACCGGCAATCCTACCTTAGAGAGATTGATGAGGATGGAATCTCCTGCCTTCTCCAAAAATTCAATGACAACAAGCGACAATAAATTTTCTCCAGAGGCCGCAAAAAACCTAAGCATTTTGTATTCTTTATTCTTTGAGAATGTAAGTTCCTGGATCCCAAAATCTTGGATCCCAAATTTTGTATTCTTTCAAGTGATCCATGTCCCGGTCCCCGAGGCCGACTGGTCACTTTCAAAAGTAGTTAATAAAGGCTGTTAGAAGGTAGTTGGCTACATCAAGGAATGTCAGATCAATAGTTGGTTTTTTGACAGATGGTCTTCTTGAGGCATTTCTTTGGATGTACACCTGGCACATTAGAGATAGGGTGCCGCATTTCCCATTTATGAGGCATGTAGCCTCAATCCCCAAGGATTTTATTTCTTCCTTCTCTTTCCTGGCTCTCTTCTCGAGGCCAATTCTTCCACTCTACCTTCTTGTCTTGTTCTTCTAACATGTCAGGCCTATTCTGTCTCAAGGCCTTTTGTAGGGCGGCGTAGGTAGTACCGACCCCCAGATAGTGTATTTTATTATAGCGTAATGTAAAATAGGGTTAGGGTTAGGGTTATATGAAGATGTGTATAAATAGTAAGTTTGGCCCATTTCCAAGGGTCAACAAAATTGATGATTTTGCTGTCCACAGTAATAAGAAAGCAATATTTTCATTTCAGTTATAGAGCTCAATGCTCCATTATTTTACCTTCCAATAGTTAGATGCTCCCCTGGAGCCACCATTGTATCACGCACCAGTGCTTGCTGGAAGAAATATTAATGAAGAAGGGAGAGTTCTTTGCAATGATGTTGTTGGCATTCAAACTTCTAAGTTAATGGTATTTTATGTTTTATGTTCCTTATGTCTTCTGCTCTGATATTTTAAGTAGCTTAATGACCTCTTTTCCCTTGCTACTAACAAAATATGAACTGATGGATTTCTTCAGTATTTAGTGTAGTGTATCAGAGCATTATTGATGTTTTGAATTTTTAAGCATAACTTTAGATAGATGAAGTGCTTTTGACCCTGTAGGATCTTTTTCAGTTTATTTTCTAAGTGTAGAATGCTTGGAGAAACCTCACCTTCCTGAATCTCTGGAGAGAATGAGTTGAAGAAACTAGCTATCCCCCTCGAAAATAGTCACTTCTCCCAACTAAGCCCTACACCATCGTGACCTGACACCCAAGTGCTTGGAGGTCTGGGAAATCTAATTTCCCCAGATAGCCTTTGCAGGCAGAGTTGGCCGGAACCCCCAGTACCCGGTGACAACTTATGACTATTGGCGGACCTGGTCAGTAAAACCCCATCAACACAATCTCTCCCTTTGGCATTGATGGCAACACAAAGAAAAATGACTGAGTGTAAATACGAAAAAGAATATACATTTTCCTTATTTATCTCCTCTATATATTTTCTTCTCCTCTATTTCTTCTCAGTACATTTTTCATATCTACTCTTCTCCCCCTTTCAGATCAATAAAAAAGGTACACAAATATGTAGAGTACATAACAAAATTGCTTACCAAAATTTTTTATACCTTCTTAAGCACATCTTGGAATGAGCTTTCCAAGATCTTCACTTCCTCTAACCAGGTCTTTACCAGTACATGGCTCACTTTAATCAGTCCATTTAGTGAAAAAGAGGATTTTTCTACTACCTTTAGCTTGGTAGCCATGAATCCAATGAGGGCCTGCTCTATTTTCTCCATGTTTGAAAGGTGGATCTCAAGAATTGATAACTTAGGAGTAATTAAACTCTTTAGCATACCAAATCTTCCCACAACTCTCCCTTTCTTTGTATCCAAAAAAATCAATTTATCCAATATCCTAGACACTTCTATGTCTAACTCCAATATGGTATGTGAGGAGGTCTCACAACTAGTCATTAACTTGTCCAGAGTTTTTCTGTCCTTTGCTATTATATCCTCAATGTTTTTAATGTGTATGATAGGATTTATACAGTAAACTATATAACTTTCAACCATGTGATACACACCTCTTTGCGTTAGATATGGTTTTTATTAGTATGCATAACTCCCAAGAAATAGACTTTCATACTTCCTCCAACTTCTTCGCAAGGTACTTCTCTTATTTTTCTTCAAAAATCTTCTCTAAGGACTCATAATGACTGTCAAAGTCATCCAATACCTTGTTCAAATTATTTTCATTGTCCTTTGATTGTAAAGAAAAAAGGCATAGGTAAGAGTTTGTTGAAAGTATCAACTGCTCTTTTCATTACCCTTGATTTCTTCTCACCTTTCTACTCATATCTTTCCTTCACTTTTGCAAATGTGATGAAGGATAGATTCATCAACTCATCCTCATCCATACTCTCAACATCAATGTTCAAAGTTCTATCTCCACTTGCCAACAATAAAGATGAAGAAATAGATGCATGAGTTTCTTTTTTCATTTCAACTTTATCTACTGCTTCCTTCACTATTTTAGCTTCGCTCACTTTCTTCTCTTCCTTCTCTATCACTGTTAGATCAATTATTCCTTCAGCAATGTTATTAACCTTCTCAAAAGGATCACTAACATCATGCAAAGTGTCCAAAGACACAGGCACACCAAAAACAAACAAATCCAGTTGCCTCACACTACTGACAAAATGGGTATTGTCTTCATCCTTTGATGTATCAAGGTTTACATCAGTTATTCTTGATGACCCACCTTTTATAATTTTAGGCTTAGTAGCCTTGAGAGGTGAGAACTTCTCTGGTTAAGTTCCCATGAAAACCTTATCAACCTCCTTCTATGTTTCCTCAATAAATTCCTCATACTTTCTCCCCATTATCTTTACCAATCTTGACTTGGTTCACAACAAAGGTTTCAAAGCATTTAATATATTTTCCATTTATTTGACTGAAACAATAGATAACATATCTTCAACTACTTGTACTCTAACTGTTTCATCTTCTATATGTGCTAACTATTTCCTTATTTTCAATTTCTCATAAAGTTCTTTAGGTATACTACCTTCAACTTCTAACAAGTTCTTAAAAGAAAGAAAATTATTTATTACCATGTCTTCAATTAAAATTTTATCAAATGCCTCATACCTCTCATAGTATATGATCAATGAGATAAGCTTTAATTTCTCAAATATTCTCTTCTCGAGAGTTACCAGAGTTTATAAGTTTCACTTTGTGCTAGTGAATCACTTTTGTTATGAAGCTAGGTTTTCCTTCCCTTACTTTCTCTCGAGTTCCCTCAACCAAAGTATCATGGACCACAAAGTTAAATCAAGCCCGGTTCTCCATGAGGGTCTTATTTTTCTCATTGTAGACTATGCATTTGATCATGTTCCATAGCCAATACCTAAGTGTATGGGATCTCAAAACAGGAATATTTTGAATACCAACGTAGATAAGAAGGCAAATCCGTCTCCTAGCAAGAAGACCATAAAGGGTAATTCTGGTAAAAAAGAGGTAAAGTTGTCCATTTTAGATGAAGTGGAAGGTGTTGGAAATAATGGGAAGTGTGTAGGGAGAGGGGAGGGGTGAATCAGTAACTCTAAAAAATTTATCTCTTTTAACCTTTATCCATTGTGTAATCAATTATATTGCCAACCTTCTATTCTTAACTAACTTTGTGTAAGTTATATCAATTATTTGACTTTAAAAAATATGTAAACATTCATAGAAACATTTCATGAAATTAATTGACTCATAGCACAAGATATGATAACACATAAAACCTTTGTAAGAAGGTAAAAACTGTGGTGGGGATGGCACCCACAAATTCTTCACTATCTACAGATTGGAAGGGGTCGGTTAAGGCTTACAATTTTGATCACTTCTGATGATCTACCATGTTAGGATTATCTATGGAGACTGTTTAAGGTCTACTCTATTAATAGCTTTAGCAACATTGTTTAGTGTGCACTCGGTTAAAATATTTACAATAGGATTGTTAAATCCACCTTCCTTGAACGAATTTCTTCTATTTGCTACACTTGTTAGAATGTAGACAAAAATACCCATTGACCTGAGTGTATGCAATCTAACTATTGCTAATTATAGATCCATTACAAATCACATGTATAATTGTATCACCTATTGTGATTGATTAATACCTTTGTTTCTCGGTAGCCTCTGTTCTTGGTTCTTGATCACCAAATTCATCTTTTGTTATTCTGCTTCTTTAAACTCTCAGTCTGATCCATAGATGTGCTTGTAGGCTTCATTCATCATCTCATCCATTATAATTGAATGATTACAACATCTATTTATATGATAGATTGACCTAATGTAGTTTCACGTATTACAAAACTAACTCTATGATCAAAGGTTTACAACTTGACCTTGATCTCCTAGTTTGTATATTTCTAATTAGTTAGACTGATTAAAACAATTAAAATAATGTTGCTTGTCCCTTAAGTAATGGTTTTAAAACAAATCAAGATTCTATAAATATAATTTATCTATTTTATCTCACATGGAAGTCAGATCCACTTTTTCTGGGTTGTAACTAACTTTCGGTGTCTGATGCTCGGCTTGCTCTAAAATCAATTTGATTGTCTTTTGGTGTTCTTGGTTGAACAGTCTGTTGGATTGCACTGTTTCTATTCTTTTGGTTTGCACTTTTGGTTTATACTGAAAACTTGACTCTCGGTGTAGTGCAACCAATAGTTTGAACAACTTGTTTTCTCATTGCATACTAATGGCAAAACTTTATGTTTATCAATCTCCCCCTTTGACATTAGTATCAAAAACTAATATGTGTAGAATACTACCAAAATTTATAGCATGAACACCTTTTATATTACCTTATTCATTTCATGACTCCCCCTATGCATATGTTGGTATAGTATAGTATATATTATACGCTTGTCTTTATACTATCTCTTCCTTTTTGTGCTATATGCTTTGTCTTTGTACAAATTTCCTTTTCCCCTTATATGATTTGTCTCTGTACATATTTCATTTTCCCCTTTTTTTTTTTATCTTTGTACATAATCAATTTTCTTTTCCCCCTTTTTTAATAGTAAGGGCAAAGGTGTATACTTATATCTTATCAAAAATATGAGAGTGTGAGGATTGCATTTCCTCCATCATCTTCTCCCATTTGTCCTTGAGATGTTCTAGAGCCATATGCTCCAATGTTATTCATGTATGCATGTCATAGATGTTTTCTGCTATAGACATATCAAGGGTTGCAATATGTTTCTTTAATAAACTTAGGTGTGTTTGGAGTAGCGTGAGGCTCGATAACAGTATAGACTGTATCTCGGTAACCTCCTCTCTAAATTGTGATTCTTCTTCCCAAAGTTCCTATCTTAACCGTTTGATCTCAATGATCTTCTTATAATGCAATTTAATTTCATTTCCATCAGTGGTTAGAATTTGTACACTTGCATTCAGATCAAATTCTATCTTTGAAATCTTTTCATTGTTTTCCTTTGTGAACTTTTCTAAAGTGCATAGATTTTGTACTAAGGAAACAACTTCAGTTATGATTAGATCTAATTGATCTGATAACTCTGAAAGCTTTACCTTATTTTCTGCCACATCTTGGCTGATCTTTTCTGTCAATTTGTATTGAAATTTTGGCTCTTCTCCCTCCTCAATTGTCTTTTCAGTATCAAAATTATGTGTAATGATGGCTTCGGTGAGGATGAAAATTTGATCTAGAATGGAGGCATTGAGATCAACATCTATGTCAGGAACTATCTGACTCAAGATATCCCTTGTGTTCTCTAGTACCAATGAATCTTGGTGCTACTTCTTAAGCTTTTCCTGCAAATATTTCCTTTGACAGATTTCTCCATATTCTTGGAGTGCTTCAAAATATAATGTAGTTGGGTCACATTTCGGTATTTCAATAATTTCATCAAGTGTGACTTCCAAATTGTTCTTCTTTGTTTTCTTCTTCTTCTTCTGTGTTCCACCTGTATGCAGTACCATAGCTAATTTCTCTACTTGGTCTGATGTGCTACTAGATGTATTTTGAGGTGTTGTACCTTTCTCTTTCTTCTCCATGTTTACTTAATGGCAGATAATCCTCCACTTTTGGGCTCTTCATATCCATTTGGAAAAGATTTCCTCTTGCTCCTCCCTTATATATTCTAGCAACCAAGGGCTTTTTCTATTTTTTAGCGTATTCTATTTCTCTGGGCCATGTTCATGGGATTGCTTTACCTAATTCTACTCAGCATTTGGTCAATGGTCATTTTGTCGATGATTCATTTCTCACTCTTGAAGAGGATGAAGAGAATATCAAGGAATCCTTGCAGTGTTTAGACACTTTTTGTCAGGCCTCTAGTTCAGCCATTCAGTGGCATAAAACCTTGTGTTACAGGAAATCTTCACTTCCTGATCCACCCTGGTTTTCTCAATTTGGTTAGTCTAGGATTCAGCATGGGGAAATTTTTCATTTCCTTGGCATTCCTTTTTCTTTCCAATCTATGTCTACTGAGTTATGGAATGTTGTGTTAGCTAAAATTGAAAAAAATCTTACCTATTGGATTACCAAGTCGCTCTCGCTCGCTGAGAAGTTTCAGATTTTCTCTAAGGTTTTGGCTGCTACGCATGTCTACTATTCTTCTTGTTGGGCTCCTTCAAAGGCCTCCTACAGGAAACTCAAGAAATTGTTGAGAGATTTCCTTTGGGCCTCTGGTGTTGATCAGCATGGCTTTCACAAAGTTTCCTAGGAATTTTGTTGTCTCCCTAAGGCCTCTGGTGGGCTTGGCTTACTTGATACTCAGAAATAAGGCCAAGCCCTCTGTGCAAAATGGGTTGTGCGATGTCTCACAGGCGATGAGGTCTGGAAAATTTTTCTTTGTCACTGCATTTCTCCTAGGTATCCCTTGCACAAACTGGCTTGGAAAGGGATTGGCTTTCAAACCCTTCTCGTTATGAAGCACCCTGTTCAAATCCAAGGTACTTTTGTTGTCAAAAGTATTTGTAGAGTGATGTAGCCCAAAACCCTTAATAGAAAATACTCAGAAGATACACAACAAAAATATTATAGAATTCAAATTCTTCATTAACTTCTCCAACTTACTCTGCCTCTACAATGAAATAAAACTCCTACTTAATACAATTCTGAAATTACCATATTTGGCAGATTTTTGGGAAAAATAGATTTTTTCCATTTTTGGTAATTTTCAAAACTCATCCTATGAATCCCAATTTTTCCCAAGAAAATCTCCCAACTAAGTCAAGTCAAATTTCCAACTAACCCACGAAATCAAAAACATGATTTCAGATTTATTACAAAAAACAAAACTCAAAAAACTAGGAAGAAATAGAAAAAGCCAATTTTGGAGGTCAAGATGAAATTTTAGGCTCCCAAAAAAAGGTTGAAACAGCCACCAATAGAGCTATGTTGGAATTTCCATTAACTCTACTTCACAAATCTGCCTGTAAAATTTCAGCCAAAACCCACATCCGAGTCAAAAGTTATGACCCTTCGAAGCTCTTGCAACATTCTCCCTTGCTTGAAAAGAATGCAGCTCCTACAAGTTTCAGTTCTCAAACCGCTTCCATTTAGGCTCATCTAGCTTCTTCAAATCCCATTCTGTAATCCAGGTGTTATCTGTTGGTGCCAATCCTTCCCATTGCACAAGATATTTATGGTAGTCACCTTGACGAGTTTGAATTGTGCTCTTGTCTAGAACCTGTGCGACCTTTTCCTTTTTCTTGATTGGGACAATGTGTGTCCAATCCACCTCATCCTCATTTTCAACAAAGGCATCATCACCATGGAAATTATATAAATCATAGATGTTAAACACGGGAGAAATATCAAAACCACTAGGAAGCTCTACCTCATAAGCATTATCATTAATCTTCTTCGGAATCTTGCAGGGACCAATTTTCTTATATTTCAGTTTGTGATAAGTCCTAGTAGGAAACCTCTCCTTGCGTAGATAAACCATCACTAGATCACCTGCACTAAAACCTGATACCTTCTATTAGCATCTATAGAAGCTTTATACCGCTCATTGTTGTCTTGTAACTTTTGTCTTACATCTGCCTGCAACTGGAAGAGTTATTCTGCAAAGGCTTCTCCATCATCACTAACTCTGTCACTCAAGGGAAGTTGCACCAAATTGAGAACACCCTAAGGATTTTGACCATAAACAACTTGAAATTGTGACTTACCAACTGACCTATTCACAAAGCTTTTATAAGCAAATTCTGCCTGGGGTAATGCCAAATCCCATTGCCTAGGCTTCCCTCCAACAATACATCGCAACAAATTACCCAAACTTTGATTGACCACCTCTGTTTGGTCATCAGTTTGTGGATGATAAGCACTACTAAACTGTAACTAGAGAGCCTAGGAAGATGTCAAACCTTGGCTTTTCTAAGTTTGCAATGACTTCCAGGATGGGCTCTCTTTCAATCAGCAGAACATTTGGTGGCCCTCGCTTTTTTCTCAACAAGGGTTTCCTCTGGCCAAAATCTAGTGGATGAGTGCTTTGTGTTTCCACAAATGAGGCATTCAAATTCCCAAGGATTTTTTTTCCAAATCCACAATGAGTATATGTTCTTGGGATGATCTTTGGGTTCAGTTCAGGCTCACTCATCCAGATCGTCAGACTTTTGACTTCCTTGTCTTTGCTATTCTGCCGCATCTCCTGCACAAACTTGGAATTCAGTCAATTAAACCTTGGTGGAAAGATTGGAAATGGTACCCTAATATGCCATTTACCAACTACAAACCCAAGCTTGGGTACTCTTGGCTTGTGCCTCATTTTCCTATGATTGATTCTCTCAATCATCGTTGGCATCTTTCTTATTCCCAGAAGACTTGGAACTGGCATTTTTGCACTATTTGGGATGCTATCACCGAACCCAAAATTTCTCATTTTGCTTGTTTTCTTCTCTACCTTGGTTTACCCTTGGGAGCTCATCTTTGACACTTAGGTGTGCCTGATCCTAAATGCCCATTTTGTGGGCATTCTGAAACCATTATGCATATTTTATGGTTCTGTTGTCAGGCTCGAAACTATTGGAGATGGAATCATAGTTTTTTTATGCCATTTCAGCCTGTGCCTTTCTCTTGGCATATGGCTCTCCTTGGTGACTCACCCAGAATTCCTTCCCAGTATATCCTGATTTGGCATGCTTTCAGGATGGAGATTTTGTTTTCCTTATGGAAAGATTGTAATGTTGTTATTTTTACTCACAGCTTTCTGGATATCAATGTTTCTCTTTATGCTAAGGCATGTCTATGTAATAATGTCATGAAGAAAATTCAAGTACAAGATGACAAGGTGGCCATTGAGGTCACCCACTTGCAGGAGTTGTTATAGCATTGGGGTAATGCCCCCTATACTGTAGATCGGGTGCCACTAGATTCTCTCTCTGCTGACTGTATGCCACCCCGGGGCTGGCATCATAGCAGGAGTGCTTTGGCTAGGCACTCTAGAACATCGCACTCTTGGCACTGCCACTCTGCCTCTCCTCCTGATAAGAGGGCCTTGGCTATTGACTGGCCTCCTTTTCTTGTCTCTACTGCTGCTCGACTGTCGGCCACTGTTCCTGTGTGGCCTCCTGCCACTTCTGATAAAGTCCCTCGCTTGGCTCTCGCAATCTCTCCCAGGAGAGAGGAAGGAGAATTGGAGAAAGAAAAAGACACAGATGATGGGTGGTCTCTTCCTAGCTAGACCCCTGGGCCCAATGTTTTGGGAAATCTGAATGATAAAGATTCTCCTCCCTCTTCTGCTACTGCTCTCGTGGCTTGAGGGATTTTCTTATATGTTTTTTTGATGAATAGCTGTATGATTCTAGCATGATGTCGTGTGACTCTTCTTGGGGTGATTTTTAATCCCCCAGTCCTTTTATGTGAATATTGTACTTTATTCTATATATTAATAGTAAAGGTCTCTATTCATCAAAAAAAATATACAAGTTTCGTTGGACTTCCAGATGAGGTGCCCGCGAATTTGGACCCAAACTTTACTAGACAAAAATTTCTTACGAGCGCTAGTTTTGGTTCAGCCAGGGCAGGAACCAATAATAGTACATCAGTGCCTCCTGTGAGCACATTTTTTCTTGGTCTAAATCATATTTGTTTGATTTTTTTATTGGTCTAAATCTTTTTATTTTTTATTTTTTTATTGGTCTAAATCTTATTTGTTTGATTTTCTTAGTGGTCTAAATCTTATCATTTGTTTGATTTATTTTATGTGGGTTATGCTGGTTTTCAGTCTGGGTTGAGTCTGAAAATTATATATGGGATTTCTTTCTTATGGTTTTATGGTCAATATTATTATTGGAGTTTTTTTTTTAAATTATTTTATTATACATAGTTGAATATTGATAGCAATATTACAATTTGATTTCTTATGGAAAATATATCCTATTTATCAATTGATGAGCTAAAAGGGCTCTATAATTAATGGTTCATAAGGCACAGTACTTGCTGAAGGGTTTGCAAAAGGAGTAGCAAGGTAAGTGGTCTTAACCTTGGAGGAAACTCCATAGTTAAGCGGACTTGAGTTGGAGCAATATCTAGATGGATGACCTTCATAAGGTCCGGTGATTCACCCTTGTGAGCATCACCTAGATGCAATGAGTGCTAAGTGTTCCATTCATTCTTATGAGTTTGACTCAAAAACTACACAATTGAATCCCGAGAACAATATCGCAATAATTTTATCATCAATATTACTATTGAAAGGTCTAGTCTCCCTAGATATTATCATCTTTTATCCCATCCCATAAACATTCAATTGGACCTTTCAACTCATTTGATTTTTATTTTTGTATAATTTATCCAGATTTTTAGTTTGATCTAAAAACTACTTACAAAATTCTCTTCTCAATGACTTTATCACCATGATCATTACTTAAAAACCTATGTTTCCAAGACATTATCACTTTTGTTCAATTTATTTCATTAGTAAATGATTTATCCCATTCCACATTCTTTTCTTTAATGTATAATAATTTCATGGTATTACATCCTTCATATACATGTTTATTTTAAGGGTGCCATAACACTTACAGAACAATATGAGAATTTTAAGAGTTATCGAGCAAAGCTAATAGAAATGATTGGTGAGGAGGACTCTGGCAAGATCATAATAGAATTCTTATTTGCAATCAGCATGGGAACCAATGATTTTTTTGAAAACTATTATTCAAATGCTATGACAAAGGCAGAATATCATATTGAGCAGTTTCAGAGTCTTCTCTTATAGGAATTGCAGTCATTCATACAAGTAATGTTTTTATTTTCTATTATAAATTATTGAACAAGTTTAAATATTATATTGTAAATATTGATTTGTTTAAATGGTTCTTTTAGTATAATGAACAAGCTTTTATTTGTTTACGTGCTTCATTTTCCTATCCAGTAGGACTTATCTATAGTATAATTTTAAATGACACAAGTCTATACAAATTAAAAATTAGAATATTGTTTAAGTCAAAGTCAAATCAACATGTTAAATGCTTTTATTTGATTATTTATAATTATTGTACTTATTTTGAACAGAATATTTACAAGGAAGGCCAAAATTTTGGTCATTGGTGTGCCTCCATTTGGTTGTTTACCTCAACAAATTACTATGCACAACTTGATTAATGATAGTTGCATCAATGAGTACAATGAGGTTGCAATTTCTTATAATAAGAAGCTATCAAGTATGATAGAAATGATGAAACCCAATCTTCTGGGTCTTCAAATTGCTTATATAGATATATACAATAAATTGCTCGATATAATTGTAAATCCAAACAAATATGGTAATGTTTTGTTTCCCCTTCATTGTATTTCTAGGAGAACGCGTTTAAACTATATTTGATTGATATGTTTTAAAGTTTAAATTAAATATTTTAATCATGATTAATACTTTGTTTTAATAATATTTTGTATTTTATAGTTTTTGGATAGGATTTGAAGAAGTAAGAAAGGGTTGTTGTGGGACTGGCTTGTACGAGGTCGGTCCATTATGCAATGTATTCAGTAAATTATGTCATAATGCATCCACATATGTATTTTGGGATAGTGTCCATCCAACAAGTGCAACATATAGTATTCTAGCTAGTGACATCTTCAAAGAGATGAAAAGACTTATACAATTCTAAAGAAAGACAATAATGAAATATTGTGTGCATTCTATAATTCTAAAATATTTTCACTATATATATTTTAAATTGACCATTGAAGTTACTAATATGAATATATAATTTTGTAATATAAATTATGGGTTAGAAGATATGTGCTAGTCTTTACAAGTACATAATCTCCACATTGTTGTAATGCTTAAATTATTACTTTTGTAATGAGGTTTTTGCTTGAAATATCACTGTTTAATTTTGATAAGATATAATGTTAATATAGCTAATGCAACTTCTCAATTAATAAGGTGCTAGAAATTAGTCATTGTAGAAATCTAAAATGACTCTTATTTTAATTAGTAATAAAATAATAAAATTTTAAAAATAGATATATATGAGATGAGAATAAAATCAATAAAATTTTAAAGAAGAGATTAAGAATTTTTATAATCAAAATAGAAGTGATGGAGTGGAACTTTTGTTGACATCTATGTTATGTTGACATTAATTACTAAAATGTGCAATAAAAGGATGGTATTTGAAATTTTGAATTTATATAGGATGATAATTTTCACAATCATTATTTGGTCTAGTAGGTAAGATTCTTCCCTATAGATAAATTGATACACTACTAAAATTAATCTATAGTATTATATCATATATTTTCTTACTCATATATCTATAAAGTTGATGGGTATTTTTGTGCACAACTTAGATAAAATATTGATTACTTTATCTCTCTTGGATTAAATCAAATTTTAGTAGATAGAAAATTACCACTACAAGATCTCTATTGCTAGATCTTGGCCTTACAAGATAACTCAATTGTTCAATGTAAAAAGGATGTAGATATGGGTAGAGTATAGAACTATCTTTCAAACACCTATTCATTTTAAAATAAATGGAGTCTAGATGTGCAAGATATGGCGCTAGAATGACCAAATGAAGAATTGACTTCATAGGCCTATAGTAGAGAGTTGGTGCAAAATAGGAAACAAGACTACAATTACTAAATTAGACTCTGAACTGGCTTTTTGGTGATATATTTTTTGTGCAATTTTGAGTTTGTATAACCAACTTATGGTTGTTTTACCAAATGAAGGTCAGAATGGAAAAAGAATGGCCAAAAGATGTAATACTCTGTTAATAGAATACTTTGATGAAATATTCTATTAGCTTCTACTGATAAAATATTCTCTTCTGGAAATGGAAAATATTTGGCACCTATGTCAAGTGTATAGATTCATGCACATGAATTTTGTGGGAAAATGTGCCTACCAAATTTTTTTCCAAAAATTTTAACTGCTTGAATTTTTGGCAAATGAATTTTCAATCTGTAGGTTTTCAGACATTGCATGCGTGATGGAAATATCTATTTTTCCCTAAATTTCCTATATTTTTTGCTATCCCTAAGATCTTGCATCAAAAGTTGTGCACTTAGAAAAAAGACCCAAAACCTCAACTACTCATATTTTTAAGAGAAATAGTCGATTTGTAGGTTTTGGGACATTACAAATGCAATGGTGATGTTTGATTTTTGTCAAAGTGCCTAGATTTTTGGCTGATTCATAGATATTGTCTTGATTTTTGTGCCCTTAGTAAAATCACCCAAAACTTCAACTGCTTGAATTTTGATGAAACAACAACCAATCTATAGTTTTGGGAAGCTACAACTATTATGGAAGCCTCTATTTCAGCCTAATGTGCATAGATAATTCTCTTAAGAATGGATCCCTCAAGAATATGGACATAAAATTAGCATGTCTACTCTAATACCATTTAAAAATTGATGATCCAACCTTACAAATCAAGAATTGTCTATAAGCAGTCCACAAATTAAAAAAAAAAGAGATCAAGTAAGAAGAATATTCTCAACAACATAATATTTTTTTATTGATGCACAAAAAAATGTGGTACAAATGAATAAGTGAATTATTATGAATTAATGGATGAAGCCTTAGGCTAAACCCTAAAGAAAGATTACATTAGCTAGTGCCAAGTGTCACAATCATAATGATTGTGACAAATTAAGATATTATTATCCTAATTTAATAAAATAAAATAAAAAATACCTAATTTTAGCATAAGTGGATAAAGTAGTTAAAAGACCTAATTAATTAGATAATCAGATAAATAGATAATGTCTTAATTATTCAAACTAATCAGATAATTAGATATTGTCTTAACTATTTAAGCATTATAGATTGCATATCCTTATTTTGTAGGATCTACTACCTTATGAGGGTCAATATCTTACTCCAATAGGGTATAAGTATATATGGTGAAAAGAAAAGAGAAGAGAAGAAATAAAAAGGATAAAAATGGAAAGATATAATAAGGAAGATATATAAAAAAATTATATTTAATAGAAGCTAATAATTTACTAATTGAATGTAATATCTAGTCTATAATAAAAATATATGATATCATAAATTGGTAATCCTCAAATATGATGTGCTCTAATATATGTTAGAATTGATGACACCTTTAATTAAATATCTATCTATGTTCTTTCCTATTGCAAACTCTTGTAGCCTCTTTCACTTTCTCTTATTTTGGAATAATAGAAGGGCATGTACTGAGAGGGGAGGGGTGAATCAGTACCCTTAAAACTTTTATCAATTAACCTTAGTAATATTTTCTTGCATTACCGACCATTGCTTTTCTACCTTATGCATGTAACATCAAAACATAAATGTAAGTGCATGTAAACAATCATAGAAATATTCATGAAACTTATTTACACATGACACAAGAATTGGTAACGCAGAAAACCCCTATTAGAAGGTAAAATATGCGGTGGGGATGAAACCCACAAAGCTTCACTATCTGCAGAATGGAAGGTTCTACTTAAGGATACAAGTTGTGATCACTTATGATGATCTTACCCTATTAGGAGTAACATGTTAGACTTTTTAAGTCTACTCGGTTAAGAGATATTAGAAACACAATGTATGTGTGCACTCGGTTAAGAGATTTACAATAAGACTGTTAAGTCCACCTTCGAAGGATTTCCTCTATTTGCTAAAATTGCTAGAGAGTTGACAAAAATACTTATGTCTTG
This sequence comes from Thuja plicata, assembly GCA_018584345.1. Lineage (NCBI taxonomy): Eukaryota > Viridiplantae > Streptophyta > Pinopsida > Cupressales > Cupressaceae > Thuja > Thuja plicata. Next base: position 2,795,571 of record MU223742.1, read on the forward strand.
ATAACTTGCAATCTTGAATTGCTGAATACATATCCTTTAAGTTCACAAAATTATGTATCACCTAATTGTGATGAATAATACCTATGTTTTGCTCAGTAGCCTTGAATCTAGTTCTTCATAATTGAATTCTTCCTTTTGTGTCCTTTTGCATAAAAATCTCTGTGTGATCAATAGATGTTTTCTTAGGCTACAATCATCATGTTCTTGATTGATTATACATCTATATATACAAAGGTTTTGACCTAATTAGGTTTCACACTTTACAAGAAAAACTCTATGATCAAAGGTTTACAACTTGACCTTGATCTCCTAGTTTGCATGAATATAATTAGTTAAACTAATGAAATCCACATATTACGGTGTTCTTGATCCACAAAAATAGTTGTCCAGCTAAGCATAAATCTATTTTAAAGACTAAATTACTTTAGCTGACGTGTAGTTTGAGATCCACTTTTCTCGGTAATAAAATTTTCTCTCGGTAGACTGGAACTCAGGTCACTTTGTGAACTGTGCCCTTGGTTTACTCTTTGAACTATCTGTCGGTGATAGTGCTATCAGTGTTCATTAATTTCGGTGATCACTGTGCTAAGAAATTTTTGGTGACCTTTGTGCTTGACTGAATGCTTTCACTCGATGATCATGTAACAGATGGTCTAAAACCTATTTCCTTGTATACTAATGACAACTTCTTATTCTTTAATGATTATCAATCTCCCCCTTTGGCATTAGTATCAAAAATTGATATGTGCAAACAAATATGTTCAGTATATACACCAAGTGTTTACCTTGTCAATGAATCCCCCTATGTGCATGCCTTGGTACAATGTATGTACATGTTTTCCCCTTTTTTAAGGTATGTACATTTTCCCCCTTTGTTAATGTATACATATATTTTCCCCCTTTTTTTAAAATAATGACAAAGGTGTAGTACTTACAACTTGTCAAATATGTGGGCATGAGATTTTTGAATGTCTGCCATCTACTTCTCCCATTACTCCTTGAGGTACTCGAGGTTCATGTGCTTCAAAGTGATTCTGGCTTGCATGTCATAGATACTCTCGATGACTAACATCTCTGGGGTGGAAATTAATGTATTTTTTGAACTCATGTGTTTCAATAGCAATGTGAGATTTGGTAGTAACATAGCTTGGAGCTCAGTTACCTCATCTCTAATTTTTCTTTCAGCCTTTTGTATCTAAAGTCTCAACCGTTTTGATTCTACAATCTTCTCATAATGCAATTGGAATTCATTTTCCTTGGATGTGAGACTTTGTGCACTAGCTTTAAGATCTTCATCTATTTTAGTTATCTTTTCACTATGCTCGGTAGTGAAATGCTCTAGTGTGCACAAATTTTGAACTAAGTTAACTAATTTTGATATTATTGGTTCCAATGTGGTTACTAGCTCAGAAAGTTTTACCTTGTTTTCTGCCACTTCTTGGTTGATCTTTTCTGTGAGCTTGTAGTGACACTTCTTTTATGCATGTTCATCAATGACCTTGTCAACTTCTACATTTTGTGATGTTATGGCCTCACTCATAACTATTAGTTGATCAGGGATGGGTGCATTTTGATCAATCTTTGTGTCAGAACTATCTACAATAGGATTTCCTTTGTAGTATCCAGGACTTGTGAATTTTTATGCTCCTTCTTGAGCTTGTCCTGTATTGCCTTCCTTTTGCATAGTTCTCCATACTTGGTCAATGACTCAGGATCCAGTGTTCTTGGATCACAGTTGGGTATGCCAATGATTTCTCCAAGTGTGACCAGTGCTTTACTCTTTTTCTTCTTCTTCATAATTTTTCTTATAGTGGGGGGAATGTGGAACAATTGCTAGAGCCTTTTGTTGCTTTATTTCTATCTTTGATTTCTCGGGAGGTGTGGTGCCTTTTCTAGGTGGCTTGGTCAAAACTTGTTTGTCGGTTGTAGACATCTCTACATCAACCTTGTCTTGACTTGCAACCTTTTCTTCCTTTCCACTATCCTTGGTAGATGCATCATTCAGTTTTCCTACACTATTATATATCGTGTCCTTTTCCCCTTGTTCATCACTTGTGTCTATTGGTGTGTCTAGTTCAGGCTCATGTGTTTTCTCCTTATCTTCATTTATTATATTGATATCTTGTATCAATAAAGGCTTGTTACCTAGTACATTTTCATGTGCAACATCCATTGTCTCCTTTTCTTTTGTTTTCTTGGTGGCAACATTTACATCTTCATCATTCTTGGTATCATCATCAGAATCAATATGAGTTATATATTTTATTATGATATTTGATGTTTCCCTTAATGATTGTAATATCTAAGGTATGTCATCCATGGCCTTACTTGCCTCTATTGTCAAATCAATCAGATTGACATCCTCGGTATCATTGATGAAAATGTGCTCAGGGCTCAGTGTGGCCTCTTTCTCCTTGGGGTGAGAAATTTTGGTTATATCTTGATCTTGTTCAGGTGGATTGAATATTTCATTCCAAATCTCATTGCTTTCTTTTTCAATGTCTTCTAATATTCCCAGTAGTACTTTGTATGCTCTTGTCTTTGCAGAGAATTTCTTTGCATGATCCTTCATTTTTGAATCAATTTCTTCAACTGTGGACTCAGGATGAAAGTAACTAGGAATATTTCCCTCATATGTTTCTCTATGTGCAAGGCATATGTCCATCTTGCTGATATTTTGTCATTGAGCTCTTGTGGAATTATCTTGTTGAATTTTATAGGTACATACTTGTATGCAACCATTTCCTTTTATGGCCTCTTCTATCTTATTTTGATTCTTGGGAGACAAGGTTAGCCATTGTCTAATCTTGTAATGTGATATGTTGCCTATGTTGATGATTGACTCTACAACTTCATCAATTATCTTAGGTATCTTGGCATTTTCTGCTTTGATCCTTTGTTCTCTTTCATCCCTGACAGTATCATCCTTGTCTTCTTTTCCTCTTATATATCTCCTTCTTTTCCTCGATGTTGATTGCTTGGTTTGAGGCTTTCTTTTCTGATAAGTCCTCATAGTACCTTTCTTTACTAGTGGTGAGTCTACCTCTTTTATTATTTTTCTTATGGTTCTTGATGCAGTTGTTACATTTGTAACCTTTGTTTTCTTGGTTGGTGGTCTATTTGATTCAGTAGACTTGGAGTCACTTAACTCTTTACCTTCGCCAATGGGTGACTGTCCCTCGGTGACATCTTGTTTCAACTCTTCATCATTTATTGAAAGTTCCTTTTGAAGATTATTTATTAGTTTTGTCTTCTTTCGGTCTATCTTCTTCACTACTAAGCTAGTCTTGATTCTACACTTGGCTTCCTTATATGTGCCAAATCTGCTCAATGATTTTCCCACTGGTTCATTCAGTTTGGCTTCAATAGCCTTTGTAGCCTGATCAATATTGATCTCATAGTCCAATGATGGTAACAATGTTGTTCTTGGTATAGCTAGTTTGATAAGTGTTGTATCAGTGTCCACTATGAAACATATGTCATCTTTGTATTGTTCAACTAGTTGTGTAGGGATTCTCATTCTCTTTTGCATTCTATCCTTGAAAGTGGTGAAGTATGGATCCATTACAGATGTGAAGTTATCCCCTAGTGACTTAATGAATTCACTAATCTATGCAGTTATTGGTCAGGTTGTGTCCCAAGTGACATTACCGACAAGAAATTATTAAAATAGAAGAATGTGCACATAAGGAGGGAACCAAAATTACATGTATTAGATCTGGTTGATCTAATTGTCCTCATGTTTTCTTCTAGTTTCTTCTGTAGCAGCTTGGATAAGTCTAGTTGAAGTCCCCTCTTCACAATCTTATAAGCAGTGTCAACTGCTCCACATGCTATGATGTTCATTCTTCTAGGTTGGAATATCTTGTACTCAATCACACATGCACCAAACTTTATTTCAGAGTTGGTGACTATATTAACTTTCAATCCTCTTCCATCCCATTCTGCCTAAGTTAGTTTTTTGATCTCGGTATGTGGAGGGTGTTTTAGGTATTTTTCCTTTTTGGTTATTAGATAACTAGTTATAGCGTGAATCACATCCTTTGTGATCATTTTTGGTTCATCTAACCCCATTTTTCTATCATGTACCTGGATAAGTACAATGTGTATCCATTTAGTCTTGAACTCTCTCGAGAACAGTAGGGAATTGGTTAACCCTTTCACCTCAATGTGCTTGTGTTTGTCTCTCAAGTTTCCATCCTTGCATAGCTTCTGGTAAGCTTCTTTAATCTCAATATCTCCGATCTCTGCAACCTTGCAGTGGATGTATGCACAAATATCTTCAACCAGAAAAAACTTAGGAGGGATACTTGAAAATACTCCCTTATCGTCGGGTTGAATAGAAACCTCAAGGAAAAACTTATAGTTAGGCTCCTCACAAGTTGTGTTCTTAATTAGGTTGATCTTCTTATCCTTTTTGTTCTTGATCTTTGAGACTCGTGAGGCAGTTTCCATTGTTTGTGAAATATTTAGGGCTTCTTGTAAATAAATTGTTAGCTCAGTGAGTCTAGATACTCACTTGATCTTTTTTGTGGATGGTTGAAATCTGTCGAAGTAGCCTTTGAATCTACTATGAATCATTCTGCAGTCTTGTTTCTCTTAGTCACTCTTCTTTTCTATGTTGTTTTCACTTTATCGCTTGGTGAATGAATGACATCTTTGTTTCCCTATTTATAGAAAATAACCTAAGTGGTGCATTGAATGCTTCAGCTGCCACTCGGTCGATGAAACAAAGATGCTCGAGTATCATACCAAAGTCTTCATCCTCGGTGAGTATACAATGCTTGGGTTAAGTGACAACTTATTTGTACTTTTCACATGTTTAGCAATGGTGCTCGGTATGTAGAAAAGACTTGATTGTCTTTCACATGTTTACCGACGATGCTCAGTTTATATTGACAACTTGGTTTTTTTTCGTATGTACACCGATGATGCTCGGTATGTATGGACCAACGAGACTAGATTCACAAAATCATAACAAGTAATACCATAGTGCATCTCCATTCATGCTCATTTGGCATATTATCAATGAATATTGGAATTGATGTAAAATATAGCTTTGTACAGTGCAATTCCATACTTATTTGTATTGCTTAGGTGGGGGTGGTGAAATCACCAGATCCATTGGATGAGGTGTCACCTACTATGGTGCTTGGTCTAGCATCATTTGTTCTTGAATATTTCCTCCACATTTGATTTCTCATTCTCCTGATATCCTCAATAGTGTTTCCATTAGCAAAAGTGCCTGACTCTGTCACTCAGTCTCTGCAGTCCTTGCTTAGGTGACCGACCTTATGACAGTGTAAGCATGTCATTTTGGAGTTAGTCTATTTCCTCGATCTTCGTATCCATTTACTCATGCAATTTGCATCTATGTGTCCATATCTACTACATGTTGTGAAATTTACCCATGTGTTGTAATCCCAAACATATGAGTTACCAACTCTTCTCTATTTATAAGCATTTTCTTGCTCTTTCGGTTTCCATACTTTCTTTTTCTTTTTCCTACATTCATGAGATGTGTGGCCATGCATTTTTCAAGTAGGACAATACTTCTCCATGTAGGATTCCTTATTTTTTTTTTCACCTCAGATCTTCATTCATGTTCTTTGTGTCCATGTGTGTTACAGTTATAAAAATTACCTATAAATGTAGAAGTAGATTTAGGAATACCTTTAGCTTTTCTCTTGCAAACATTTGATGTGTGGCCTGGTTTTCCATAGTGATTGCATGACTGCTTCTTTCCTCTTGGATTTTTGTAGACATTCCTTTGATAAGATTGGTTTGATGAGTCTCCATGCTAAGTATACCCTAAACCAGTATTGTTGTTGAGTCTTCTTTGTCCATTCAGAAATTCATCCATTCTCTTTGTGTTGTCTTCAGCTTTCCCGATCATATCATTATGTTGTTGTTGAATCCTCACTTCATGCTTTAGTTTCTCATTTTATTCTCTTAGTTCACCAATAGCTTCCAACTTCCCATTAGGTTCCATGTTCACTCGGTTGGCCTCATGACTCATAAGAACTATTTGATTGATGATCTCACGGTGATGTTCAGTAAGTCTTTGTATCTCAGATTCTTTCTCTTGAAACTTCTCAATGATCTTCCTCCTGTCATCAATAGATAAATTTCTTTCTTTTTTAGCTTGTATAGAATTATTCATAACATCAATCATTCTTACCATTTGTGTCTCTTGACCGATTTGCAGTACCTTCACTTTTTCAGTCAGATGTTGATTGATTTCATTCAGACTTGTAATACTTCCTTCAGATGTGTCAGATGTATTACCAAATGCAAATCTTGATGAATCAAATAAATCAAGTATCTCTTCTTCATGATATTCAATTTCATTCTAGCGAGATGTGATAACTTTTCTTTCAGACAATAATTATTTCATCTTGTTTCTTTCTTCTTTGTATTGCTCAAAGAAAATATGTATCTCCAACTTCTATTTTTCAATATTTTTGTCAAGCTTATACCTTTCCATTGTATGATCTTTTCTCTCAAGTGATTTAAACTTTTCCAAATAAGAGATCTAGCTCTGATACCAATTTTTTGAATAATGGAAGGATGTGTACTTAGAGGGGAGGGGTGAATTAGTACCCTTAAAACTTTTATCAATTAACCTTAGTAATATTTTCTTGCATTCTCGACCATTTCTTTTCTACCTTATGCATGTAATATCAAAAAATAAATGTAAGTGCATGTAAACAATCATAGAAACATTCATGAAAGTTAGTTACACATGACACAAGAATTGGTAATGCAGAAAACCCATGTTAGAAGGTAAAAACTGCGGTGGGGATGAAACCCACAAAGCTTCACTATCTGCATAATGGAAGGTGTCAGTTAAGGCTACAAGTTGTGATCACTTATGATGATCTTACCTTGTTAGGAGTAACATGTTAGACTTGTTAAGTCTATTCGGTTAAGATATTTTAGTAGAACAATGTATGTGTGCACTCGGTTAAGAGATTTACAATAAGTCTGTTACGTCTGTCTTCTTGAAGGATTTCTTCTATTTTCTACAATTGCTAGAGAGTAGAAAAAAATACTTATGACCTGATAACTTGCAATCTTGAATTGCTTAATACAGATCCTTTAAGTTAACAAAATTATGTATCACCTACTTGTGATGGATAATACCTATGTTCTGCTCGGTAGCCTTGAATCTAGTTCTTCATAATTAAATTCTTCCTTTTGTGTCCTTCTGCATGAAACTCTCTGTCTGATCAATATATGTCTTCTCTGGCTACAATCATCATGTTCTTGATTGATTATACATATATATATACAAAGGTTTTCACCTAATTAGGTTTCCCACTTTAGAAGAGAAACTCTATGATCAAAGGTTTACAACTTGACCTTGATCTCCTAGTTTGCATGAATATAATTAGTTAAACTAATTAAATCCACATATTACGGTGTTGTTGATCCACAAAAATAGTTGTCCATCTAAGCATAAGTATATTTTAAAGACTAAAGTGCTTTAGATGACATGTAGTTTGAGATCCGCTTTTCTCAAGAATAGAATTGTCTCTCAGTAGACTGGTGCTCGGGTTACTCTGTGAACTGTGCTCTCAGTTTACTCTTTGAACTATCTATCGGTGATAGTGCTATCGGTGTTCACTTTGCTAAGACATTTTCAGTGACCTCTGTGCTTGAATGAATACTGTCACTCGGTGATCATGGAACCGATGGTCCAAAAACTGTTTCCTTGTATACTAATGACAAATTATGATCCTTTAAGTATTATCACTCTTATTATATTTTTATCTCTAGTACCAGGGTATAAAAACAACACTTCAATTATCTAGGCATAAAATATCTAGTTTCTTACCCATACTTTCCAACAATGAGGTATACCCTTTCACCATCATATCTTTTATTATATAAAAACTGCTCTTGTTGATAGTCATTTATAAATAATTTCCCTAGATTCAATCATCCATGTGTTGGTTAATACCTTGATGGTGTAACTATCACGATAATATTTGTATAACTATTGTTAATTTATATACAACTATTTCTCCTCATTTGTATATATCTTTGTATTTACATCACATGAATCATCAAGTTTTGTACTATTTTCTCATATATGACATCATAGCAAGTAGAAATTTATGGAAGATAGAAATGAGTGTTCAATTGATTAAGGAATCCAAATTATCAGTATGAATGAAGATTGAACATGTTGCAATGTGATTACCATGTCATCTACATGAGAAAAGACTTATCCAATTTCATAGACATATCTAATGAACTAGAATACAGTGTTTTTGTCTCAGTTTCCTCCACATCTTTTTTGCTCAACCAAATTTTCTATTTTCTTTTCTTCCATGGCGTGCGATTTAGGATGATTGTTTCAGAGTGGATTGGTCAGGGTATTGTTTTGTTGAACCATCTGTATATATACATTATATATACCATTGAACGATTTTCTCATTTTATTCCTTGTATTCAATCCTTGTGTCTGATAATAATAAAAAACACTAGGGTGAAATCAAAATAGTGTGTCCCACTTTTCGGGACGAAGGATTTTAGACTTCAAAAAAAAAAAAAATTTGGTCGCTTCGCGCGAAGTGGGTAATAGGTTTCATGCAAAGTAATCTGCATGGGGTACTTCACACGAAGCCTACACTTTGCATGAAGTACCCTGTATGGGGTACTTCGCGCAAAGCCCCACTTCATAAATTTTTGACTACCCATTTCATTTTTATTATTCACTGTTTGAGATTTGGTGGACTCGAGGCTTAGAGCGAACCAGTGACGATTAGTACGACATCAGCACCTCCTGAGCTTCTTTGACCTCTTGTGATTGTAAGTAGTATTAGGTACACATATTTTTCTCATTTTTTACTGTAAATTGTATGTTTTATATTTATTTTAGTTAATTATTTAATTTAAATAATATTTAGTTTGTAGAAATGTTAGAAAATGATAGTTGAATTTTAGAATATGTTAGAAAATTATAGTAGTATGTTAGAAAATCATAGTAGAATGTTAGAAAATGTTAGAAAATATTAGAAAATATTAAAAAAACCATAGTATATTTATGTTTGCAAATGTTAGAAAATTGTAACTTAGTATACATTAGAAAATATTAGAAAATTACATAACTTAGTATATATTAGAAAATTATAAATCTTAGTATACATTAGAAAATATTATCAAATTGTAACTTAGTATACATTAGAAAATTGTAACTTAGTATACATTAGAAAATATTAGAAAATTGTAACTTAGTATATACTAGAAAATTGTAACTTGGTATACATTAGAAAATATTAGAAAATTGTAACTTAGCAAACATTAGAAAATAATATAAAACGTTAGAAAATATTAGAAAATTATAACTTAGTTATAATTAGAAAGCATTAGAAAACCGTAATTAGAATGTTAGCAAATGTTATAAAAAATTGTAACTTAGTATGTTAGAAAATGATAGAAAACCATAGTAGAATGTTAGAAATTAAAAATATTTGTTTTTAAATTGCTTTTAA
>MU223742.1:2825365-2837242 GCA_018584345.1 Thuja plicata
TGTGTTATATATATATATATATATATATATATATATATATATATATATATATATATATATGATTGAAGGAAATTTTAAAAGTATTTATGGAGTTCATATTTAATTAATGAACAGTTCTATCTATAAAATTAAATTATATCCTAGAATTAAGTAATTTTGCAACATGCATGATCTACACATTCATATTCCAACTAAATAAATTGTATCCACATTCAACCTATCTAATTAATTTACTAGATAAAACTAAAGTAAATACACATCTTGAAGACATTTTTGAGATATTATAAATTTTAAAAAATTGCTCCATTCACTATGGGCACCAGTAGGAAAGAATATTGGAGCTAAGAAAGCCTCTGGTCTCGCCTGTGAGAAATTTAGTACATATCATATTTCATGCATGTTTTAGACCACGTCAAGTGGTTCGGCTCGCTCTTGGATAACATTTAATATTCTCTCATGGTCATTAGTATCAAGTCTCCACTTACGAACCCCATGTCCTGTTACTGGATGAAGAGATTGGCCAGTGGCAATTACAAGATGACTTTACTGATAAACCTTGTTGTTAGGTTGATAATCAATAAAATGAATCCCATGTTTTAATATTTCTATTTTCTTCAAATATGTTCCTTGCACAACAAATGAACATGCACATACAAGTTCAACAACATATATAGATCTAGATGTGAAATTAACCATATAACTGCACACATAATTACATCACAAGTTAAACCTCAATTGTAATAAATTAAACACAAACATGTACACTACTAACATATTGGAAACATAATTTCATCTCTTGTTTCATTATTTTTTAGCTTCATCCTCTCCTTGGTGCAACATAATAAATAGTAACTAACACATTCCACATTTCCAGGCTCTGCTACTACTGCAAAAACATGTCCTGCAAAATAAACATTTTCAATTTGAGGTCTCTAAATATAAATTAAACATCTAAGTTTTTATATATGTCTTAGAGTGGATCTAAATTGAATAGTAAATAAGAACATGTGTACATGCGAGCGCTATTTACATGGACACGTACCATTTTTTTCAAACCTGAAATATGGTCATAATCGGTTAAATCAATGAAATGTCGTCAAAGCTTTCATCCTCAAAAGAATCATTTGTATTAGTAAAATCTAGTGGAACCAAATTCCATTCACTAACATATCCACATTTTTGGTTGATACATTCACCATAGTTTTTAGAAATGCAGTCATAACAAAAGCATGAGTAATCTCTAGTCTACAATGACCACACATTACTATCTGTATTCATAACTGAATGCAGAGATCTTATTTTTTCTACCCTCTTGCATCCATGGATTGATCTTCTATCAACACCTGAACAAGACACATACATGTAAAAATTTAAGACAACTTAAAATCATATATATACATGTTCTTCAATTATTCAATTGAAATAAATTTAAAACTTACATACATAAATGTAAACTTCAAAACTAGTGATGTTGCATTTATACCTGATATATCTTAGAATACTTTGAATGGTATGACTCGATCCAAATTTGATGTTGTGTGATCCTGAGTTGGAACCAAAAAATGCATCTTGCACCACTCAAGTACATCATGAGCATTATTTATGCGATATCCTTGATAGTCCAGCTGATGCTTTCTCAAAGCACGTTTGATACAGGCTCCTGCACCATCATGCTCTCCCTTTCCATGTCCACTCTCAAAGAAACTCCAAAGATATGGTATCTTTTGGTATCGATGATATCTAAAATAGTGCATAAAATGGCCTTTCTGATTTAAATTGTGCTGCACATCCATCTGACCAAACAAAATACTTTTCAATTTTGATGCCTTTGTTTTCCAAATATCCAAAGAATGTGTTAAAGCAATGCTCAACATAATGTATGTCATGCTCTTTATCATAACTAATGTAAAAGTGATATTATTTCTTTATGACTCGTGTTTGATATGTACTTTCAACACCATCCAAATCTAATTGTGCATGTCGATAAGACACATGTACCATGATAGTGACCTGCTCTGTATAGTAGTATTCTGCTTGAATTTGTTTTTGAGAAACAAAAGAGTAATTTTTTGCAAAGTCAACAACCAATAAAATTGTTCCAATTGGAAAATTTTCTCTTAGTAGTTGGAACTATTTTTCTTTCTATTTAGCAAAAAAAAATATGACGCATATATGGTTGTGTAAATTTACGAAAATTCTCCGTAAATGTTGCAACAAGTATATCCTCCTCTACATATTCCAACCTTGTTGACTCTTTCCCAACTTTTGTTTTAGACTTTATGTACTTGTAACTCTTACATTTTACCATCCTCATCATGTTGATATCTTAAACTCGCAAAATTAATTAAGCCAAATACTTGCATGTTTGACAAGTTCCTCTTATGCAATCTATTTCAAGTATTTCATGATCAATTGATTTGTTTCATAAGATTGATGCTATGAATTGGCTTGGACATTTTGGAAAAGCATTTTGATAGCCATTGATTTCTTCTATCATCTTTATAAACCCTTGGTAGTAGAGATCAAATTCAACATGATATCGAAAACAACAAGTTTCAAAAGGTTTATTTATCTTTACAAAATATGGCTTTAATCTTTCAAACATTGTTTGTCCAATCTTAATGTCAGGATTTGAATTACAAAATGAGAGATATAATTCATGTAGTGTGTTTTCCAACCAACATTTTGTGTGCTTCAAATACTCCTTAGGCTCAGTCCTCTTCTTGATAACATCTCTTGTATTTGGTGAAGGATGAGTATGATCAGTCCAAAATGTCATAACCAAGTTCCTAACTGTTTCGTTACTCCTTCAGAGCGTAAGGCTCTACACATTAGTACCCAATTACCTTCCAATGTAGTATCATCCAAATTGATTTTCCTTTTGAAATAATGTCCTAGTGTCTTCCTACTGTAGCCGATATGAGATGAAAGTGAAGAAATTTGTCTTTTTTGGGACATGTTTTTAATTAAAATAGATGCCAGTATCACTCTTCTTCAAATGGACATATCTACAGATCTAGTTGTTTTCCCAATGGAATGCAAACCTTCCTTAACACTTTCAACAATATTTTTTTTATGTTAGACGCTTTTGTCCTTTTCAAGCTTGCATCTACACCCAACAAATTTAATGGCTCCTTTTACTCATCTTTAAGAAGTGTAATTGATAATAGTTGGGTTTTTTCAAGTGTATCGAGTTTCTCAAATTGTTCAATTATTTCCTATATTCAATGCCCTTTTCGTAGTATATATGGGTTGTTTAGCATAATATCTCAATTTTTCCACATCCATTTCAATTAAATGATCTATGCTTTTACGATTAATTTTTCTCTTCAACTGTTGGGCTAGAATAAAATTCTCATTTATTGCTTGTACTTGGGCTGCAAACAAAATTAAAAATTCTCTTAATAGCTCATTTTAACCTGGGAAAGACCCAAAATTAACCATAAAATTGAGACAGTGGGGGAGAGTCAGAGAGAGAAAGAGAGAGATGTGTACTTGTTTGGGATTCTGAAGGTTGTACTTGTTGAGCTTGTTGACCTTGCGATGACCCTTCTCCAACTTCTAAAGGTTGGGCTTGTTGACCTTGCGATGAGCCGTCTCCAACTTCATAAGTTTGTGCTTCTTGAGAATTTCTTGAGAATTTTAAACAAAATTCCTGGAATAAAATTTCATATGTCCTATTGTGTCTAATTAGGGGACTAATAGGTCTAATTGTGTCTAATTAGGTCCTAAAGGGTCTAATTGGATCTAATTAGGTCATAGTGGGTATAATTGGATCTAATTAGGTCCTAAAGGGTCTAGTTGGATCTAATTAGGTCCTAAAGGGTCTAACTAGATCTAATTAGGTCCTAATACCTTCTAATTGGATCTAATTAGGTCCTAAAGGGTCCAATTGGATCTAATAAGGTGCTAATACCTTCTAATTGGATCTAATTAGGTCCTAAAGGGTCTAATTGGATCTAATTAGGTCCTAAAGGGTCTAATTGGTTCCTAATGGGTCTAATTGGAACTAATTAGGTCTTAAAGGGTCTGATTGGATCTAATTAGGTCCTAAAGGGTCTAATTGGATCTAATTCGGTCCTAACGGGTCTAATTGTATCTAATTAGGTCCTAATGGATCTAATTGGATCCTAGTGGGTCTAATAGGAACTAATTAGGTCCTAAAGGGTCTAATTGGATCTAATAATACCTTCTAATTGGATCTAATTAGGTACTAAAGGGTCTAATTGGATCCTAGTGGGTCTAATAGGAACTAATTAGGTCCTAAAGGGTCTGATTGGATCTAATTAAGTCCTAAAGGGTCTAATTGGATCTAATAATACCTTCTAATTGGATCTAATTAGGTCCTAATGGGTCTAATTGGATCTAATTAGGTCTTAAAGGGTCTAATTAGATCCTAATGGGTCTAATTGGATCTAATTAGGTCCTAATGGGTCTATTTGGATCTAATTAGGTCATACTACCTTCTAATTGGATCTAATTAGGTCCTAATGGGTCTAATTGGATCTAATTAGGTCCTAAAGGGTCTAATTGGATCTAATTAGGTGCTAATACCTTCTAATTGGATCTAATTAGGTCCTAATGGGTCTAATTGGATCTAATTAGGCCCTAAAGGGTCTAATTGGATCCTAAAGGGTCTAATTGGATCTAATTAGGTCCTAATGGGTCTAATTGGATCTAATTAGCTCCTAAAGGGTTTAACTGGATCCTAAAGGGTCTAATTGGATCTAATTAGGTCCTAATACCTTCTAATTGGATCTAATTATGTCCTAAAGGGTCTAATTGGATCTAATTAGGTCCTAAAGGGTCTAACTAGATCTAATTAGGCCCTAATGGGTCTAACTGGATCTAATTAGGTCTTAGGTCGAATTAGGTCTGATTAGGTCTTAGGGCTAATTAGATCTTAGGGCTAATTAGGACATAATTAGGTCTTATTATGACCTAATCTAGGTCTAATTAGGTAGGGTTCCTTGGGTTTAGGGTCTTAGGTCTAAGTATGTCCTAATAAGTCTAGTTAGGTCTTCTTTATCAAATTAGGTCTAATTAGGAATTGCAATACCATGCTTACATGTTTCATTTTAAGACAAGTCATGTCCATCAACTTAAAATATCCACAGAGAGAGAGAGAGATAAAGAGATATATATAGACATACCTTGTTTCTTATGATAATATATTTCTCGAGATTCTTCACGTAGTCTTTGTTCAGTCTCTTCTGAATAATGTCATGTACTCTTATTTGCCTTCTCTTTCTCTTTGTATTTCCCATCACAAGTTGCAAAATTGTTCTAGCAAATTTTGACAAAATTTGAAAAAATTCAATTTCAAAAGTCTTCCTTTTCCAAAATGCGAATTATTCTACAACTTTCCAATTAATAAGATGACGAAAACATATATTTATTTATATGTAATCGTTCTGAACCCGAAATGGCACCAAATAGGCCGACATAGGTTTCTATTGAAAGTCATCACTAACTTTCTATCAAAAGTCCTAACTTTCTACCGAAACTACTTGGGTAAATGACCAGAAACCGTCAAATCATGAAATTACTTTTGATAGAAAGTAGTTTCTATCGAAACCCTCTGATTAGAGGCCATTTGCAGAGGCTAACAGAAATCTGCAGTTTTCAAGGCTTCAGGGCTCAAGCGCGGGGATCAAATGGAAGAATAGGGAGACATCATTTTGCATCGCACAAGTAATTTGAACGAGCTTTCTAACGAATAAAGATTTGACAATTTTTGAATTAATTAGGTCTATGTTTTTTGGCGTGCATCGAATGTAGGTTTTTTATCGAATATAAACCTCCAAGTTTGAGGTTCAATGAAAAATAGTAGAAAAGAAAAAAAAAATTTGAAAAATAACAGTGCCCTCCGGCTTCTGGTCTACTTTCTATAAAAAAAAAAGAATTTCGATAAATACACAAGTTATAACCTATGCAGTCAAGGTATGTCAAAATTACAGTTAGTCTACTTCAAACGTTCATAAAATATGCAATAATCATGATAATATCGTCAAACCAATTGCATGCCCTCCATATGGATGTTACAAAACCAAATTCGAAAGAAGAGCATTGATATCTATTTTAGAAAAAAAAGTTATGCTCTATGAAGTCAATGTAACTTTTGAAAATGACATTTTCAGCAACATAACAGTTTTAGTGGGAGAAAAAAAATCATTAAAATATATATATATATATATATATATAATCTTAAAAGACTCTAGTTTACTTCATCTTCCGATTTCAAACAGTTTAACGACAATATGCATCTAAATCTGAAAGTTTGTTTCAAAATGTAGACTTCAATGTCCGTTTAGGCAAAAAGTGTAACCCACTATTGTACGATCACCCATTACCTTCATGGTTTCCATAACCATTCACATTAAATAGATTAAACACTAACAAAGAATATTCCCTTCTTTTTTAATATAGTCAATGTCAAGATATCTCCACTTCTAATCTACACCATTACACATACATAAAAATTACATGGGCATATTTAAACACTTGGGTGTGTTTGGAGTTGCTAAAATAAATTTATTAGGTAACATTGACTTGGACAATAAGGATGTATTTAGCCATATCTTTTGGATATATTCTTATTACATTCATTTGAAGCAACAAGTAAATATTTTTAACTAACAATAAAATCATGACATTCAGGCAAATAACTCAAGTAAACATAATGAGACCAAGGTTACTACATCCTTCTTATATTAGAGTAAGGATAATCGTAAATGATGAGACAATACAATGCATCTTTCTCTTTTGTTAAACAGTGAAACTATTTACCCCAATAGTATGAATTACTCTTAAGCTACAATCCCAAACAATTATTTTGATTATTTTTAGACTTACTCCAATAGGAAACTACAACCAAGATCTTGCTCTTACACACAAGTGAGAAATTTCTACACATCCTTTTTTCTATGGGCTATCTTTCTTTTGGAAAAAAAAAAAATTTCTTTAGAAGTAAGACAATAGAAGCAATAATTGAAATCTTTCTCTCTTCCCAAACTTAATGACATAATGAGACCTCGGGGGTACTAGCCATACCTGTAGTGCCCACCCATAATTTACTTTTTAATGTTGATATCATAATATTTTGGTTATTTTCATGATGATTATGCATATGTTAGGATGATTTTACTCACCTCATACTTGCATGTGTATGGTTGGCATATATCTTTTACATTACTGTGTGGCGTGTTTATCTTATATTTCTATATGATGTGTTTGATATGGTAGAGGACGGAGACGTAGTTACTTGCATTGCAAGATCCACACGTTCAACCGATCCCTATCATTGTCTTTTATATTTATTATGTATATACTCGACTTTGTGATGCAAGTTTGCAGGTACCGAGCATAGACTTCCCTGAATTGCAAGGATGAGCGTGCCCTATCACAATATCTCAATGGTAAGAGAGGGGAGATGACACACAGGTCTGAATCCCAACTTAAGCCATTATTATCCTAAAACAATGGACAAATATCTTATTTTCTACTTTCTGAATTCGTCAAGGTGACGTCATTCGTGAACCCTTCCTTTGTATTTGATTGTGGTATTTTGGGTTTAGTCAGTTTTGTCGTCGTGTTGTTTGGTTATGTGCTTTGATGTGGTTTTGGTGTTATTGGTTAAGTGATTTATGAGATTAATTATATAATTAAATAAATAAATCTTATTACTTTGAAAATATTAAATATGGTGTTTTTTAATTAATAAAAAATTAATTAAATACATGTGTTAATTAAAAAGAGTTAATTAAAAAGTCCAATTTTGGAAATAGAGGATTTAATTAATTATTAAATCTAAAATTGAAATTTAAAAGCATGATTAATGAATTGATATTTAATTATCAATTTGCATATTATTAATATGTTAAAAATATTAATTGTTAATTAAATAATATTATGCAATTAAAGTTGCACATTCTTTTATTGAAATTAAAATTAAAGTTTAAATTAAAGTTGAGTTAAGTGGTTAAATTAGAAAAGTGCATGTAATTATTAATTATTAAATAAATTAATTCTTTGTCACTCAATTTTAAGTTGAGTTCTGATTTGAGTTTTATTTTAGGCTTGCATGAGTTTTGGAAACCCTAGGTTGAGTAGGTTTTCCATTTTAGGATGCTTTTGGTCATTATTGCACAGACAGGTTGCACAGATTTTACAGGTTTTTAGCTCTGGTTTGGATGGAGGGAATCGTTGAAAGCTTGGGATTTTTGAGGTTTTGGATTGTTCTTCATGGCTTCTCTCAAATGGTGGATTGAGATAGGGTTTGAATCCTTTGAATTTCGGTATTCAGATCCCTATCTTTTGTGTCTGAAATACTGAAATCCCCTTGTCTGTATTTCCTTGTCTGATTTGTGTTTGTTATATCATAGAAAATGGTCATTGGTGTATTCTATGGTTTTGTTTTTCCTGTTTGCATGTCATATCTATTTTCTGGGTATATGGGGTTTTTAGATCCGTGATCAAACAATCCCGAATTGTGTTTGGTAACATTAGAAAATTTGAAATTTAATCTATTAAGATTTCAAGTGGAAATCTCTTAGCATTAACTGATTCTTTATCTTCCTTCTCAAGATGAAATTTACAACTTTTACCTAGTTTGCATGTTTCATTATTTAGTTTTAAATACATATATGTGACTATGCATATGAGCATAGTGTAATTAATTTGCACATGAGCATAATCTATGTATAGATTTGAAAGAAAACGTTCCTTGAATATTTGATTAAAATTTATGTTTTTTTTTTTAAATGAGAATTACTTTAAAAAAAAGATATAAAAAAATACTATTTATTTATTTAAAAAAAGTTATTTAAAAAAAATATGACTTGCTGGAAATTCACCAGCAATTTTAAAATACAATAAGTAATTTTTTAAAAAGAGAAAATAGTTTTTATTTAAAAATAAATAAATAAATATAAACAAAATCTTTTTGTTTGTGTTTTAAAAGAACAATAAAATTAAAACAAAAAAAAATTATAATTTAATTTTTTTTTTTTGTATTAGCGTAATATTAGAGCGCCCCACTTTTGCATGAAGTGCATGGAAGGGAGTGGGCGTGGGACCCCAAGTCCCTCCCCTTTATATGCTAAAAGTTTTATATTAAAAAGGAAAGGGGGCATGGTAGTAACCCCCTTATTAACATGTTTTTTTTAGATTAAGTTATTTAATTTATTAGTTTTTTTTGGAAAGAGTTTAGTTAATTAACATTTTTTTAAAAATTATTTTATGTTTTTATTTAAATTAAATTTATAATCGAATTTAAGTTAGATTTAATTTTAATAGTTTAAAATTTTTAATTAAGTTTTGTAAATTGATTTTTATGAAAGTAATTATATTATTGGTTAGTAATTTTATTTAATAAATCATTTTATATAAAGAATTTATAAATTAATTTATAGAAATCAAATATAAAAGGTTGAAGTTTATATTAAAACTTAATTGTATTGTTATTAGTAATTATATTTAATAAATTAATTTGTATAACAAATATTATAAATTAATTTATGAAGGTTAATTTTATAAATAATTGATTTATTTTTTTAATGGAGTTTTGATGTGAGTGTGCTTAATAGCATAGTGTTTTTGATTGGGATTTTACTTTTTTTGGCCTTTAAGGTCTGTTAGGGTGGATTGATGCCCTAGGTGGATTTTGTCTTTTGCGACTTGAAGTACTTTATGAATTTTACTTTTTATGCTTTGGGGTTTAAGTTGTGAAAATTTCATAACCTCCTTATACCATGATTGGTTCATGAGTAG
The DNA here is from genome assembly GCA_018584345.1 of Thuja plicata. NCBI lineage: Eukaryota > Viridiplantae > Streptophyta > Pinopsida > Cupressales > Cupressaceae > Thuja > Thuja plicata. Next base: position 2,835,137 of record MU223742.1, read on the forward strand.
TTTTGTGTGCATCTGTGATGTGCTACGTGTTCTCTGAGACCTTGGTCAATATTTCATTTAACCACAAGAGGTGATGAACCATTGATGTGTTGAGTTTTGATTTGTTGACTTGGTCACCTCATTTCTTCTTATCTAATTGTTTTATGAATGATGGTTTTTTATGTTTATGATTTACCCCATGTTCAGAGAGAGATGCTACGGATGTTCTATGGTCATTGATCTTATGATGTGATAACCATGTGTTTTTGGTATTGGTTATTGAGATGTCCAGTATGGGATGGGCAGTTTGGATCCTTGTATAGGATGTATTGCTCTTTATATGATCTAGCATTTGCATTAGTGGTTTCCATGACTTAATACTTTACGAGAAGTCTTTAATGATTTTGACTTTGTCTTCTTTTTGGTCTTATGGTTGGGAGCATTAGGGTAGGTTATCTAAGAGCGTAGAAGGGAAGTGGCTTGCATTGGGGGCTATTTCCCTAAGAGGCTACTAGGGTAACTCATTGCAAGTAACTAAAAAGTGACAACTTAATAAATCTATTAGGAGAGAAACATTAAGAAGATAATTTTGTGTTCTCACTCATGCCTTGAGTGCTAGTATAGGCTAGGATGGGAGTGAGAGAGAGGATGCTTGTGTGAGGTCTTCATAATTAGAATCCTTATTTGTACGAAAGGATTACTAAGACACATAGAGTCACTTGGGGGCCAGGGCCAGTCGGGCTACTAGGGTAACTCAAGGGTGGACTTATGTGATGACACTTTCCTATATGTGTTCTAGGTTCCTACGTGAGTATTTGGTACACTTGTTGGTCTCTTGATCTTTTATACTTAAACCTTGGTATCCTCTTGCTACCTTTTTATCCAATGTACCTTTTCATTAGTCTTTCTTGTTGGTTGTTTCCCATGTGTGTGGTCCTGATGTTGTCTCCTCAACACGGTTGGAGTGGACCTTTGGTTCAACGAGGACGGGTGATAGTGATTCTTATTACCATTGAGATCCGACGTTCGTGACTTCTTCTTGGATGATCCTTGTTGCAGGTGTACCTTCTTATTCTTCATTGTTGGAAAGTTTACTTTATCTTTCTTATCTTGTATTTTGTATCATTGTATCAGTTGTGAAATTCTTGGATTATTGTATTGTACTTCATACTTTATTTTACCGCATACCCTACAACTTGTGCAGTGGATGTTGGTTCATTATGTATTTCCTTATGGTATCAGATGTTTCTAGGTTTCATTTATGAGATGGTGTTATTGTTATTCATTTTCATTATATGAGATTGTATATTGTTCATTGTATTTAGTAGATTAGTTAAGTTACGTAATTCTACGTCATGGAACCCTCAGGATTTGTAATATGTAGATGAGTTACATTTATGAGTATGTATTGTCTTATGTTATATTGCTTCCGCATTGTTATTATTTATCATTTGTAAGCTCTAAAAAAAAATCATTCTGTAAATTTAGTTTCACGTTTTTAGGTTAATTTCTCTACGGTTCCCTGGCGGGGCGTTACAATACACCTGAGAAAGAAACTAGACACATTGCATCATGGAGATCAATGATGATAACTTTATGAATAATACTCATCAAACACACATTTTCACTAGCATTCTCTTTAAACTACCTTCCTTGTAACACAATACAAACAACAAGCATTCTACACAAAGTCAATGCTAAGCATGTGAAAGAGAGAAGAGACCCATCTCTCTATGAGCCCCATTTGTTGATCTCCTTCCTTCTCTCCATGCTAACTCCTCTTCTTTCTTTTCATCACAATTTCTCCAAAAGGAGAAGTGGGTAGTGTATGCACCCTAAAATGGTCGCCTAGACTGTGGGCTCCATTTATCATTTTAATCAATTTATCAATTTCCTAAATCAATGGCTTGCAATACTTTTAATTCAAATCAATTTTCTTGATCAAATCGTAATTAATTCAATTATTTCAATATTTCCTAAGGTTTGATCATCTCATCAACAATCTTATTTAATTAAAAGAAAATATCTCTTAAATAAAATAATATTGTTTAATTAAAGGAAAATCCCTTTTAATTAAATGATTTTATCTTATTTAATTAATATCCCTTTTAAATAAATAAAATAATC
>MU223742.1:2852322-2903818 GCA_018584345.1 Thuja plicata
TATATATACATATCAATTGGAGATCAATATTAATGAGATAGTATTCTAAGTGAGAATTTATCTATAAGATCAACTTTGATTAGATAACATTCTTGCGAGAATTTATCTACTATCAAAATTTTAAAGATTACATTCTGAAATCTGATCAAACAATAACATGGTATCAGAGCTATTCTAAGGAAGATCCGATCATATTTGAATCAAAAGACAAACTAGCTCTCATTTATATCATTTTTATACTAAGATTAAAATGAAAAACAAAGTCAGATTTGAAGATCATCTTGAAGGGGCCTCAAATTTTGTTTCATGGAAGTTTATAATTATGCTCACTCTTAGAGATCATGGATTGGACACATTTGTAGAAAATAAAAAAGACATGCCTAAAGATGGAGGAGATAAAAGCCAATGGATAAAGAATAAAAATAAAGCCATGAAACTATTGGTAGATGTATTTAAAAACCATATAGTTCCCATTATCTTCAAATTGGACACTGCATACAAAATTTTATCAACATTAGAAAATATGTATGAGATTAATAACACTAGCAAGGAATTATCACTTAAGAAAAATCTTCATCATATAAAGATGAACAAAGGAGAAATCATTTCATCATATTTTATGAGGATTACGAAACTAAGGGAGAGACTTGCCACCATTGGGAAATTGATTGATAGCAAGGAGCTATCCATGTTGGCCTTGAATGGACTACCAGCTTCAAGGGAAGCATTCATTCAAGCACTCAGTGCTCGTCCAAAATTCCCTAAATTTGATCGAGTGAAGATTGACTACATTCAAGAGGAATCTAGACTAATCACCAGGGGTATTGGTCAAATCTCCACAAATGAAGACATTCATGTGCTAAATACAAATTCCCATAAGAAATGAAAAAAAGGGAACTTCAAGAGGAAGAATGACAAAGAAACTAAAGACAAAAGATCATTTATGAAAAGGAAAGATATACCCAAGGTACAATGCTTTGGATGTGACCAGTTTGGACACTATGCCTTGAAGAGCCCAGACAAACCAAACCCCAAGCCTCTATGGCTGAAGCTGGTAAGGTAAAGCTGGAAACCAATACCAAGAAACTCCTAATTTTTTTTAAATGCACCTCTACGTTAAGTGAGTGCCAGCAAGAAGTTGAGTCCACTTTTTGGCCAAAAAGTGGAACTGTTTTTCCTATTTTTTCAATTTCATCCTGTTTGAGATCAATGTTTGAAGCACTTAGAGATTGAATCTTAAAAATATTCAGTAATAGACGTTGTAGTACTCGAAGTCTACTTTCCAAATATGTAATTTATTTTAATACACAGATGAAAAAATGTCATTTTTAATAGGCATTACTAAAACCCACATTTTAAAAGTCCTTGTTTCAGGACCATACTATGCTTGTGTACAACAAGAGAAATTTGACCTAAATAAAACTATTTCTGTGAATCCTTTTGGGAAATGGTATGTAACACAGTTAAGATTGATGACAAATTTTTTTTGTTGAATATATTTCTTAATAATTTTTTATTAGGCATAATTGTTGTTTTTAAAATCTCTCGTGTACAACAAGCATAATTTGACCAAAATATATTTTTAAAAAAGAAAATTTAAAAGTGTGTAGAATTGTCTCTAGTTTGATGTCATATAATTTTTTTTTGCGAGAAACTTTCAAATAAAAAATTTATTAAAATAACAAAATAGCCTGTTATCTTTAGTTTGTAGACCTATTTCAGTAGAAATTCAATGAAAAATAGAAAAATTAATCAAATTTACAAACAAATTACATATTTGGAATTTGCACAATGTGATATATAATGAGTTTTTATTTTGTTAAAATATTCCTTTGCAAACGTCTTTAGACATATGTCTAAAGTCCTTATTTTGTATGGGCACTAGCAAAGCCTTCAAGTTGCAGGTCAAACCATGTCCAAGGCTATGGTTCGGCTACCCAAGCCTCTTTCCAAACCAAAAGCCAACAGTAAAAGCGGGCTTGAATTTCAAAACTTTTAGAAATAGGGTCTCGTTTAGTAAACGTTACCCCATTTACCTTTTTTCAAAATCATAACGTATAAATGACTCGATGGAAGGTTTTCTTAACAAATTAATATTTTTTCAAAACGAGGTCCCGTTTCATTTTTCAAAATGGGACCTCGTTTTGAAACAGGATCCCGTTTTGAAATACAGCTTCTTGCACTTAGCCAAGTAGAGGATATTACCTTTGTAAATAATTTCTCTAGGAAATCTTAGATACACTTTAGTCAGAAGAATTTCCTATGAATCTCAAGAATAGAAATAAAGATTATTTGTACAAAGAGGGAGTTCATAAAATAATAATAACAAAAAGGGGGAGAAAGAAGGGGAAAGAGGTCATCTAATGGTCCAAAGGATCTATATACCTAAACAAAATCATAATGAACTATGCAAGATATTACTTCAGAAAATCCAAAAGTATTCATGAGTTAGAAAATCTTGAAATGGAAGAGGATCATGTCTCTGAGATTCAGAGGGAGACTCTTGAAGATGAATGTCAGATTGAATCTATAAATCCTGAAGATGAACCTACAGACTCTAATAAAAGCACGTCACTTTGTGCTAGAAAGATGATTCAAGGATCAAATAAATATGTTGCACCAAAAGGAATCATCAGAGAAAGCGAGAGACCACTCAGGTACTCTAGTTATGTTGCCTTAATGAGTGAGATTATTAACTCAAAACCTTCCAGTGTTGAAGAAGATACCAAATGTAAAGGTTAGAAAGATGCTATGACAAGAGAGTACCAGTCCATTGTTAAGAATGATGTATGGGATATTGTGCTCAGACCAAAAGACAAGTCAGTAGTATCTTCAAAATGGCTTTTCAAAATTAAGCATGCTACAGATGGTAACATTGAAAAGTATAAAGCTCAATTTGTGGCTAAAGGATTCTCCCAAAAGGAAGGTATCGATTATGAAGAAACATTTGCCCCTGTTGCTAGATATAGTTTTGTTAGAGCTATTATTGTCAATCCTGCATCCACAAAATGAAAGATTCACTAGATGGACGTGAAGACTGCCATTCTAAATGGCATAATAAAAGAAGTATACCTAGAACAACCTAAAGGGTTCGTTATACAAAACAACAAATTCACATGTGTCCAAATTGAAGAAGGCATTGTATGGACTTAAGCAAGCCCCCTAAGCCTAGTATGAAAGGAAAGACAAATACCTTCTAGGCTTAAATTTCTCCAAGAATGATGCAGATCCAAATTTATACTGCAAAGAAACTACTAGTGAGATGTTGATTCTTGTCCTTTATGTTGATGATTTATTAATCCCAAGGGAAGATCACCTAATTACCAAATGTAAGGAAGATCTTGCATCAGAATATGACATAAAGGATTTAGGAGCTTTACATTATTTCTTGGGTTTAGAAGTATGGCACAAGCTGATGGCATTATTCTAAATCAAGGAAAGTACACTATAGATCTTCTAAAGAGGTTTGGATGATGGAGTGCAAGCCCATCTCAACACCCATGGAAACTAAGTTGCACAAGTTGAAGGCAGTTGCAACAGACTCGGTAAATGTAGATCCCACATTATACAAGTAGATAATTGGATCACAAATGTTTTTGAATAACACAAGACCAAACATTTGTTAATTTACTTGTGAACCAAAGCATGTACTTCTAGTTGCAGCAGAACAAATTATGAGGTACCTTCAAGGCACAATTAGGTATGGTCTCAAATACACCAATGAAGACTTAAATCTTCATGGATACTCTGATTCAGATTGCGCTGGTTGTATGATAGACAGAAATAACACATCAGGGTGCCACTTCAATTTAGGATCAGCTATGATCTCCTGGATTAGTAGAAAACAATCCTTAGTTGCACAGAGTTCTACCAAAGCCAAGTATATTGCACCATCTATGGGAACAAAAGAAGCAGTATGGCTACATAAACTTCTAGTGAAATTGTTTGGTAAACCTATGGAACCTACTATTTAACATTGTGACAACCAGACTTGCATAAAACTCTCAGTGAATCTAGTATTCCATGATAGGTCGAAACAAATTGTGATTCCTTATCATTTTGTTAGAGATATGGTAGAAAGTTATGTGATTCGATTGGAATATGTAAGTACAGATGAACAGACTACAAACATTCTCACCAAACCACTAGCTAAGACAAAAGTTGCACACTTTCGAGATAAACTTGGTATGGTTGAAATGTAACTTAATTTTGAGATTAAGTTTAATTCATTTGTACTTGTAATCAAAGATGTTTAATGTGTAAACTCTTTTTGTCATGTGTGTTTTCATGACTTTATGAGCCTTGTGATTGTCATTGAAAAGTGATGACTTTTTAATGATGAAACACTTGTATTTTAAGTAATATTGTAAAATGATGAGTTTGTAATGAGTAACTCTATCATCATGATGGATACCATGAGACTTGATATCCATGTACATGTCACGATGACCTATATCTCATTAGAAATTATGGTAGATATCATGAGACTTGATATCTATGGATAAGCTATAATATGGTTAATATTCATGGTGGATATTATATGGTTAATATTCATGGATAAGCCATGATTTAATATCTCTATGATAGGCATCATGTGGGATGATGTCAGTGCACATATCATATAGATACACGTTTTAGAGTATTAGTGAGTAAGCATATTTGTGGATATGCTACCTCTCCTAAATAAGTTGATATTTTTATAGAACTATTGAAGAATAGAATTAATCTTCCCTAGCTGAGAGGGAGTGTTAATGTTGGTAGTTTCGGTCAGATTATTCTAACCGATGATGTCAAATGCTTAAGGCTAATCGGCCTTAAGCATTTGATATCTATTCCTCATTAGATAAGTATATGGTTATACATACAATATTATATTATTACATCATAGTATAATTTTATGTGTGATGATATCATCATTTTCCGAATACTCCAAGTATCATTATAATCTTTGTAATAGTTATCATTATTGATAACTATGATAGTCATTATTGGCAACTATCTTAGTTACCATTAATGATGACTAATGCTACTTAAGTAATATTCATAGTCGATATTGTTATCAACTTTAATGTTTGCTAAAGTTGATACCAATATCAAGTTGATATTAAAATGATATTGTTGAAGTCGATTATGGTATCGACCATTTATGATGATATATGTATAACCATCATAGTTGATATTGTTATCAACTTTAATGATTAATAAAGTTGATAACAATATATCAAACTAATATTGTTAATGTTTTGATATTGATCAATTGCAAATGATACTATTGAAGTCGATTATGGTATCGACAAATTCTCATTGATAATACAACTCGATTACATCGACCATCCTCATTAGCGATATTGTAAGTATTACCTGCAATTAATAGTGTGTTCCAAACAATGATGGTATTATTCTTTGTATCGATTATGGTATCAGTAACCATGAGTGTCGATAACAAATTTGGTTTATATTTTGGTTAATTGAAAGATCTCACGAAGTGACATAACTCTTCGTGAGACATAGTCTCACGAAGAGGTATGTCTCTCCGTGAGACGTCATGATTATATATTTATATGATATCAATTTCAATATATGAATAATTCAATGAAAAGTACAATCAGTTTTGTTTACATATTGGTGAATCTTTAGCAACAATTATATATATATATATATTGGGGATCAATATTATTGAGATAATATTCTAAGTGAGAAGTTATCTATAAGATCAACTTTGATTAGATAACATTCTAGAGATAATATATTTCAAAATTTTAAAGACTACATTCTCAAATCTAATCAAACAATAACAACATTGCACAAAGTTTATAAAAGTCGTTAGAATTCTTGATGGTAAGATACATTGCGCATTATAAACATGATGCCAAAATCGTTATGTACCCACCAATCAGAGCTTAAATTTAAATCCTGGTTCTCAAATATTTGGGAGATACCTGATTATGAGGTACATTTAATTTCAGGGTCAAGATAAATTACAAAGGCCACAAATAGTGATATAGGGCCTACATAATTAAATAGATGATGAAAGAGCACACTTAGAAATAAGGGCTTGCCTCGAGCTTTGATGAAATTGAAATAACATAGGGGACATATTTAAATTTAGGTGTTCATTAAGTGTTGTCATATGAAGTCCTATTGTGCATGTTAAGATGAAAACACACTAAGGTGGGTGCTAAACAACTAAGAAATTGTACACACATATAGGGTGCTTACAATTTACGACGGTACAATAACAAAATTGATCTTGAAGTTACAATCTTCGAAAGGTGATTGATTATTGCATCAAGATTGTTTTATTTGTTGGATTGTCCTTTCATCACCTCTCTTATTGTCATTTAAATAATTTGGTGTGCAATCCTTGCATGTATCACAATGTCTATATTTTGTTGAACCTTCTTTCTCATCCTAATATGTAAGTTCGTTGTAGTGATGTCCAAGTCTTTTAAGGACTATTTAATTCCTAGCATAACTTCTAACTACTACTTCAAAATGTACTTAATTTGGAAAATAATTAGAAGTTTAACTAAGAGTATTTGTTTAGAGAGTTTTCATGGTGAAACTAGTTGAGCCTTTGCTAAACAAGTATTTCTTCAAATGAATGCAAGCTAAATTATTATACAATGCTTTTAAACCAAAGGATGGCAACTGGGCAATTAAAGCTTGAAATCAAAGCATTAAGCTCAAAGCCTAAGCTTATAAGCCAATTCCCATGTGATATAAACAAGTTTATTTGTGCTCAAAAGGTGTTAATAAAGGATGGGAACACAACTTTCTAGAGCCTCCATGCTCCTTGTTTTCAAATAAATTTTAGATAAAATTCTTGGTTAGCATGATAAGTAGTCACAAATGATGCAATTAAGAACTAAAAGGGTGTAATAAGCAATATTGATACATTTTAATACTGTATACAACAAAAACTAACCTTTACCAAGACCTATGTAGTATCTAAACGAGGTCAACCATGTTAGATGAATCCTTCAAATCCCTCTACATTTAAATCAACGATCAAGAAAGATGAATGTAGCTTTTATATCTAAGAGTTTGTAGTAGATGAAACCAACTATAATTCAAGGCCATGTTTGACAGGTGGAAAAAAGGCAAACATTGGTCGCAACCCAATTACAAATGCTTGGGTGTCTACATAAGAAAAGAGATGTAGAAATGCAAAATACTTGGCTTTTATATAAAAGCTTTCTATTTGATGTCAAAGTGTTACTTATATTTGTTTCATGTGGTATCTATTATGTCTCCAATTAGTCTTTACTCCTTAAAAACTCACTTTTCTTCCTTCCTCATTTCTAAATGTTGTAATTTTTAATTGTTGGCAATAGAAGTAGTTAGGTCTTTAGATGTAATTATATGTTGTTTCTTAGAATTATGGTCACTTTAGGATGTCATGTAATTTCAGCAAGCCTCATATATCCCAATGAAAGTTGGTGGAAACCTAATGCTTGCTAACTTTTGTATATGGGTTGAGCTTCCATTCACAAATATTGTTTCACTACATTATAGAAAGAACCAAATATTTGGTGCAAAATTTAGTCTATTAACACAAGAAGCAAAATCATCTATTTATGCATTTTATTGACAATGATACCATTATGTAAAATTATATAAAATAGAAAAATGAATTCCAAGAAAAATTCTTCCAAAATAGTCCAAAATTATCTCAAAAAAATGAAAGCAAATGTATAGATGCTCACAAACGTCCAATGGAACAAGAAATTGCTAATAAACTAATCCCATTTCAACTTTTTGGATGAAAATCTTCACTTTTTGTGTGCTTCAAACTAAATGCACATTCACTTTATACAACAAATTGCTCAACCCTACTAAAATAGTCACATTTTTTATTTCATGAAAGTCTTTGAAACTTCACCTAGCAAAGATCATTTGATTCATATAAGCAAAAATATAAGAATTAAGCAAAAGCACAAAGGAGTTTCAACATGATGAATTTGAAATGAATATAACATTAGCTAAATAATCCAATACTTTATTATATTAATCTTATACTTTCTTAGCAATAATAGCTATGTTTCGAGGTGACAAAGAAGGATCGAATATAGGCAACATCATTATCTCTCCCACATTATGTTCATGAAGAAAAAGCAATCTATCAAGAAGCAAGAATGTCTCCAACAAAGGTCCAAAAACTGCTCGAAGAGACCAATATGGTCCAATAAGCCCCTGCACATAAATAATTCAACACTATATTGATAAATTCTTCATAAGACTTAATAAAGTATATTAAATGACAATCCTTCCTCTGAATCTCTTTTTTCTTGTATGTGCTAATGCTCATTCCCATACACACACATATACAAACACTTGTGCATCAATATGTGCATTAAAAAATCAACTTTATCTATGATGAAAGTTGTAGACACATTGTTTAGTATTATTGTAAAAAACAATTACAAAATAAGTCAAAGTACATACCGAAGCTCTTAAAGGATGCAAATAGAAAAATCAACAAAACAATCACCATGCAAGAATGGTGTTTCATTAAGAGAATTTGGAAAGTAATTTTTAATTAGATATCACTTAATTTAAGTAGTAAGAGTTTGACATATTATTATGGACTTCTAAAATTAATTTTATTATGCATTTATATAAAGGTTTTATGTTAAATAATGATTCACTATATTACAGGCCATAGATATACTACAATAAGGACCCTACAATTTTAAGTTTATAAATTTTAGAAAGAAAAAAGCTTTTAAAAAATAAAAAAAATTGATGTTGAAAATTGATCATATATGTTGGTATGGTAGTTATGATTAATTATGAAAATAATTGGTTATATGATATGGGAGAGAATAGAAGTTATTTTAGACTTAAAATTTTAATGCAAATTTAATTTTCAATGGTAGTTTCTCTATTTTGATGAAAATGAATATATGCCACAAAATAGGCATTTTCTTAAGTATAGATTATCATGTATCTTTTATGTTAATAATGGTTCCTAATGTTAGCAGTTATAAATCACACCACAATAATAAAAGGTAAACATAGGTTTTTATGTCACTATCAAATGACAAGAAATTGTGGTGGATGAAACCCCTTGTAAAGTTGACAAATGAATCATTTTTCTATAAATATAATGTCCCTTCTAATAATTATCATTGATTAAGTTAATCATAAGCCATATTGTGTGAAAGGGAGGGTGAAAACCACAAACAAAAAATTGTAATGAAAAGAAAAACAAATTTAATTGTTTATAATAGAAAAAGAATAAAAATTGTTTACTAAAAATATATATAAATATTACAATTATCCTCCAAATTAAAGTGTGCTTTGTTATGGCAAACATTTTCTTTCATAAAAAAAAATTAATTAGTAGCTACTTTCTAAAAAATTGAAAATCTTTTACGAACAAGTAAAATCCTTTCCTTAAATTGAGACCCATTGGCCTAATAATGTATATTACAAAAGTAATGTAATTATAGTTTTGAAATATTATTGATAATTAAAATATTGCCAAAATAACTTGGGTTTCAAATTTAAATTATGCATACAAAAATGAGTCCTACACTTTTAGACTTGTTGGCCCCATTCTTAAATAGCCAAAAGTTGAACTTTTTGAACCCAACTTTTCTCAAAATGTATTGAGATTAGAGCTTCATTGGCCTAAAATGTTTCCATTTTTGTGGGTTCTTCCCAGTATCATATTTTAATCATCCTAGTCAAATTTCATGGAAAAAAATGCTTAATGGTTCTTCTCATTATCATAATTTAATCATGCTAGTCAAATTTCATGGAAAAATGCTTAATGGTTCAAAGGTTATCAATGTTCCATTCACCTAGCCCTTTCAATTCTAGTTGCAAAATATGAAGGCATGAACACATAATCTCTTCTCATGCCTAGCGACATCAATAAGACATGATAATAACATTGTGAGTCTTGATTGCACTGTATACCTATGAAAACTCAAGAAGAAGCCAGATTTTACAATATCGACAATTTATCAAGTTATGAAAGCTTATAAAAACACTGAAATGCTCAAGCAACTACATTGGCAAGGTATTTTACTTTGTGAAGCTTTGAAAACAGTTGATGCGGTCAATAATTACATCATCGGTGATATAGTGAAATTGACCAAGCTTATTCAAATACCTAAACATTTCCATTTTGAAGAATAAAGTTTGATAGTCTTTTTGTGGGAGATTTGTGAAAGTTATCAAAGTATTGCAAAAGGCCAATAAGGTCGAGGAGAAAGAAAGTTATTGTAGTCCACTCGTCAGTATTTTAGGAAAGTTCACAAAGTTCCCAATGCATTCCATAATTCTTTTTACAATGTTCTCATCGGCACTTTGAAGAAGTTTCCAAAGTTTAGTAAAATACCGATGCATTTCAATTGAAAATTATAAATAATTCCAAAGAATTAGTTATTATAACCAATTCCAAAATGACATTAAGATTTTATTTTCTCGGTGATTAAAAAAAATATCAAATCCCTTCTTCCTCTCATCCATCGACAATTTGAGCAAGTTGTATAAGTATAGCCAAACACCGACTTGGTAAGTTGGTGTAGTTTAATCACCGACAATAAGGAGTTGGCAAGTTGTGATTTGATTAGTTATTCTAACAAGTTGAAGATTCTCGAAATAAACTTAAATTGCTGATGCTAATGAATTGGGCTTCCATTGGGAGATTTTAGAAGTTTTAAAAGTTTTATGAAATGTGGACAACAAGAAGAGGTAGTTATTATAACTACCAAAGAGTTACCCTTAAACATCATACACTACTTTAACCATTTAGCATTTTTGACTAATTGTCACACTAAAACCATTAGCATTTTTGACTAATTGTCAATCCTTAGTGTGTGATGTTTACAACTGAGGCTACCAAAATGATCGATTCTTATTTATAACTACCCACGTAACTTCTTTTAGAAAGAAGCGAGTTGCTAGACAAACTTTGAAACGAATGCAATTGGCATGTACATAGCCAAATACCTTTCCGCCATTCTCCCTACCCGTGTTGTATTCCGAGCTTTGGACACCCATCGAATAGCACAGATGGATATATGAATGCAATGTAAGGAAACGTTAAAGATCGAGAGCTGTTTGCAAAGTGCAGAGATTTTATCTCATCGAGTGTAATGATTGAGATTTGCAGGGTACGTGCAAGATATATCTATTGAAAAAACGTCAGTAACTTTCAAGAAAATCAACTTGCCACCATTGTAGGTTGACCAATAATCTCTACCAGCGTTCTCCATACCTGTAGACCAAAGTGGGAGCTTTCAATACAACGTCGGAACTTACCATAGGTGCATACAGAATGCCTCAAAGAAATGACATTTGAAGAAGGCAAAGTATGCACAGGCCACTTCACCAAGGATCCAAGAAAAGTGATCTCGCGGTCTATAAGAATTGTGACAAGTGCCACAAGTTGATTTGTTTATAAATCTTTGTAGATTTTTAGTAGGGTTGCTGCTAATTTTCATGTAAAATGTATCATAGACCAAAAAAAAAAAGTCAATTTTTTTTTCCAGTTAAATTTTTTTACAATTTTTTGTAGTTTTCCATCACAAAATATGCAGATCATAAAGAACAAAATGCTGAAAATTTGCGAAAATCCTTTCTTTTTTTCACTTTTTGAAATTTGATCAATGCACTTACATAGAACTTGTGGTGGGTATCACGCTTTAAACCTTGCTATTTAAATCTTGCTACAACTGTGGTAGTCGTGTGAGCTTCTTTTCTTGGTGTTCGTGGGTTATATACAAATATAGACCGAGCACTTCTAACGCTGCCGCAGACCAGCTATGGATATGGTTAAGCAAATCGACATGCATGCGCAAGGTGGAATCATGAACGACGCAGCAGGTTGGTTTGACGAAATGTCTCACAGGAATGCAATCTCTTGGAATGCGATGATTGCAAGATTTGGAGGGAATTGTATTTGTTTGAAAACACTTTAGAAACTCTGCTTTCAAAGGTCAAAAAGGGAATAGTTATAATAACTACTTCATCGAAGCATTATATGCATGATTCGCAGGAAAAGCCCAAGACCCCAAGCAAATTCGATAATCAAGCATAAAGCCGAATCGTGCCATCCTTGCTAATGATGCTTTTGCGAACAACATCTCCATTCACGCAAAATGGAAGTCTTGAAATGGGATGAAGTTGTTCATTGAAGTGCAGCCGAATTTTTCAACAGACAACCTCAAAGAATTTGTCGTCTCATAAATGCAGTGATAGTAAGGTTTACAGAGAACGGATTATTTGAAAAGATTTTAAAAAATTCTCGAGCAAATGCATGAGTAAAACTAAAACCACGACCTTTGCCGTTATCTGCCTTGATCGTTCCCAATGTACACTTTCAGCCAACGGAAAAGCATGCCGAATGGGCTAACGTGCACAAGGCACGTCGACTGTGATATAGAGGGTCTCAAAGTAATGTGTTCTTGCATGTATTAGAAATTTTGAGCAAAATTAATCTGCCGCCATTAGGGCCCAATTCAACAACCATTGACGATATCTTTACATGCCTGTGCGCGAGCTGTGAAAGGGGGTATGGACATTGATCAAAGCACGAAGGGTCTTTTGTCAGGTGCCAAAATTGCAAACGCTGCTTTACATGCATGCGGAATATGAAATCTTACACAATGCACCCAAGTCATTTTATGGAATGTCTTCAACGTTGTCTTCTCAAGAAATGAAATGATTGCAAGTCTTGTACAATCTCCCAAACAATTGAAATTCGAAGGTATAGAACAGGTCATCAACATGGAGATTCTTATCAGATTTTATAGCTGGACATGCACCAGCGGAAATGCATGCATTAAAAAAAATGTGTGGATCATAATAAAATTCACTTGAACTTTTGACCAGTGCCTCAAATAGATGTCGTCTTATGGACTAACATGATTTCAATGAATGCACGAAATTAATTTAATGAGAGGAGCTTTAGAAACATTTTAGCAATGCCATGGTCAGGTGGAAAGCTAGGTTGACATCGCCTTGACAAGATGATGGCCGCAAGGTAGTTCCAGGTTCAAGTCATTTTTAGAACATGTCCTTGCAGAGATTAATGGTGATGCTAAATGATCTTGCATTGTGATATAATACCTGAAAACAAGGTGGTCTCATGCACATTGGTGATTGTGGCTTACATAAAGAGGAAAATTGTGTTTTCTCTAATGGTCAGATAGCGATAAAATTGCAATCCAAACTTAGCAGCAAAAAGACAATTCTTAGTGTCAAAAACATTTTCAAAAGATTTGCGGATAGAGTCATGAAGAAGTGGAGGTTATCATGTCGCCTGAGAATCATCAGAGGGGTATTAATTTCAGTCTTTATTCAAGGTACAATTATATCCAAATCCTTGACGATAAAACATGAAAATTGATGTTAATGCGTTGGTATTATAAAATGAATGTTTCACATTGTGAAGACACTTTGTAGTGCAAACAATCAGATTTCTAACTCATGTGAAGGGCTTCAAGATTGTTCTTTTATAGATTTGATGGCAAGATGACCACAACTTCAAAAGAAGCAGATGAAGACGAATAAGCACCTCAGCAAACCCCAACTTGAAAGTTATAGATTTAAAATTGCCTATTTGTAAGAGTGACTTATGTCTGTCTGTAAGAGTGAAGTGACTAATGTCACTCGTTGTAAACAAAAGTTAGCTTTTAGGGTTGATTTTTTGTAAAAGTTAGGTAAATACTAACTTTTTCAAATAGGTAGTTACTATTTGAGGTAATTACCTAGGAGGTAACTATTTGAGGTTACTTAGTTGGGTGGTTATCTTAAGTGGTTACAAGGTAGTTACTTTGCGAGCCTATAAATACAAGTTCATTTGCAATGTAAAGAAGGAGACTTTGAACAGAGGGGAAACTATGGAGAAATTTCCAAAGAGATTTTTGGATTTAAACCATGTATAAAAGTGTTTTTGAATTTGTATATTTTCAAAGAGATAATGAAGAATGTATTTAGTCGTAGGTCTCAAATGTATTCATCGTGAGTTGCTTTTACTTACTTTTTGTATGTCAAGTTAGTAATCTCTTATGTAATGGTGGACTCTAATAGTCTTTCTAATCTATGTGATTGATTTGGCAAAATGCATTTATTTCTTGGAATCTTGGTGTGAATGTACTGGAATAGATTATCTTTTCGTATGTCAAGGTTTGTTATCCTTGTTTTGTCATCATTGCATTTATGTGTTGAAAACCCCCTTTGTAATATTTCTGCTTTGTGAATCTCAACTAGTATTCATATATTTATTATTGGGGTTTAAGCTCTTACTTTTCTTTAGTTTTGTTTTGTCTCCTTTAGAACTTTCAGGTGAAGAGTATACAAAAATATCAAATACCCCCATCATACAAGAGAGTTGCCCCTCTCAAATGCAGAGGAATATTGTGATTTGATCGTGATTGGATTTCAATCTCTCCAACTGTTGGCGTAGTTGTCACTGCTTTTTTGCACAAACAAGGTCAGTTGTCAGTTTCAGAGAAATATCCGCAGTGACAAATTTGTTTACCAACAGGACTTGACTCTTTTCATTAAGTAGGAATACAATACAACTTAAATGTTAATAATTTGAGACTATCAAAACACACCTAAAGAATGACCATGATTATAATTGGTTATGATCAAGAAGGGGTTTTCCATTTGGACATAACATAAAAAAAATTCCACTAGTACACACAAGCATGAGAAGTATTCTTTGGGTATATAGCTAGTAAAGTAGCCCTAGGGTACAACATACGAATGAGAACGTAGGGAAAGCCAATGTGCTTAAAGCATGTTACCTTGTCTTTGATGCAAAATACAAGTTTATGGGTATTCAAACCTGGTGCAGGAGCACCCAAGTACAAGGAAAAGAACCAGGAGGTTCCAAAAGAAGTATAATATCATAGCATGATCCATTTGAGTAAATTTTATGTCATAATTTCATTTGTGATGTATTGAGTCCATTGATGTAAAAGTTGTCAAAATTGTCATAGTTGTCCATTTAAGGCTTAAATTGGTCAAAAAGGTCAAATGATGTAAACCCATCCATGGAAAGGTGGAAATTATGTAAAATGTCATTAATAGTCTATTGTGACATGTTTGTAAGGTTTCTACAAAGTTGCAAGGTCATTTTGTAAAAGTTGTCAACTTGACAACAAATGTTGTCAAGCAAAAAAATGGCCAAAATGCAACAAAAAGATGTAAATTTGGTTTTCTATCAGTTATGGGGTAGTTAGGGAGGTTTGAAATGTAAGAGAGTCTTTAAATACCATTGTATGGTCGAACCAAGTCATTAATGGAAGGAAGGAGAAGGATAACATTTTGAAACAACTTGGGTGTATTCAAACTTAGTTATTTTGATTGGTCTCACTGTTTTTATGTTGTTTTCAGGCCTTGTACGGACCTATAAGGCCTGGAAATGTTGTATAAAATGTATGGATAGAAGTTAGAGTGAATAAACTTCCTTCTTGTTTTGGTTTGGAGTGATTTCATTGAGAAATGAAGAAGTTATGGACGTTTTGGTGAAAGTTGATGTTTGTAGATTTCAAACTTCCTGAGAACAGTCATAATGTAGCATTTGGTACGGATTCATATGGAGGATTTAAGATCTCTATTTGGATTCATTTGAAAGATATGTGAATAACCTTTCATTTCCTTTTGGTTTGAGTCGTTTTTATGAAGATGGGTGAAAGTTATGAATATTTTTGTAAAAATTGTTTTTAAACTGTCTTAAATGGAGTTACAAGCGAGGGTTTGTGATTATCTCATGATTGAACCATGGGAAAATTTAATGGCTTGAATATTATGAAACTATAATCATAAAGGGTTAATATGAAATTTGTTTGAGATCATTTGGTTTTGTTTTGAAAAATATATTTGATGCCCTAGCAAGCAAGGCTTGTGAATTTTTTGAGAATGCTTCCAAAAGTGGCAGTCTGAAATTGTTATTGGTTGAGGGATCAAATGGAATCATAAGACTTTGTAATTTTGGGAAATGGTAGTTCTTGATGTTTTCTAAAAACTTCATTATTTCCAGAAAAATTCATATTATGATTTGATGGGTCAAATAAATCAATCTTTAAAGATTGTCCTGAAGGACTAATGATTTGATGAAGATGATATTTATGTTGCTTGGTGATTGAATATGCCTCGAATATGATGAAGTGGTTGATGAATGTGTTGAAATAATTGATTGGATCAGATAGATCCTAAAAGTTTGGTTGAGTTCCATGATGCTCTGCATCAATTGGTATCAGAGCTCAGCAAAAGATCTGGGCTAAGCAAGTTGTTTGGTGATTTGTGTTGCTAATGGTTTGGTTGTAGGTGCTTATCCACCAGCTGCATATGAAATTTGTGTTGTGTGTACAGACACTGGAAGTCTGTCAAGGGCCAAGAGAAGGTCCAGGGCCAAGGAGTGGTCCTGTTGGTTGCCAAGAGACTAGGGAAAGAGGAAGGATGGGACTCCTAGGTGAGGCAAGAGGTGAGTTGTATGGAACAGCAAGGTAAAGGTGGATCTCTGACTGATAAGGCACCATGAAGTTGCAACCATTGTGTACTCCACTGACAGAAGTAAATGAGAAGGTGACTATAAGGACAGTCCTGTGTCCTTAAAGGAAAAGTTGATGGTGATGGGAGGCATGAAGAGGCAGAGGAGAGAGGTTTTTGGTCTAATTTTTTTTCTTGCAAGTTATTGGATCCATGTTTCCAAGGGACTTGGAAACTTTTGAAGGTCGGGAGTATGGTGCAGGAGCACCCAAGTACAAGGAAAAGAACCAGGAGGTTCCAAAAGAAGTATAATATCATAGCATGACCCATTTGAGTAAATTTTATCTCATAATTTCATTTGTGATGTATTGAGTCCATTGATGTAAGGCTAAATGAGCCATTTTGTCAAAATTGTCATAGTTGTCCATTTAAGGCTTAAATTGGTCAAAAAGGTCAAATGATGTAAACCCATCCATGGAAGGGTGGAAATTGTGTAAAATCTCATTAATAGTCTCTATTGTGACATGTCTGTAAGGTTTCTACAAAGTTGCAAGGTCATTTTGTAAAAGTTGTAAAAGTTGTCAACTTGACAACAAATGTTGTCAAGCAAAAAAATGGTCAAAATGCAACAAAAAGATGTAAATTTGGTTTTCCATCAGTTATGGGGTAGTTAGGGAGGTTTGAAATGTAAAAGACTCTTTAAATACCACTGTATGGTCGAACCAAGTCATTAATGGAAGGAAGGAGAATAAGGATAACATTTTGAAACAATTTGGGTGTATTCAAACTTAGTTATTTTGATTGGTCTCACTGTTTTAATGTTGTTTTCAGGCCTTGTGCGGACCTATAAGGCCTAGAAACATTGTATAAAATGTATGGATAGAAGTTAGAGTGAATAAACTTCCTTCTTGTTTTGGTTTGGAGTGATTTCAATGAGAAATGAAGAAGTTATGGACGTTTTGGTGAAAGTTGATGTTTGCAGATTTCAAACTTCCTGAGAACTGTCATAATGCAACATTTGGTACGGATTCATATGAAGGATTTAAGATCTCTATTTGGATTCATTTGAAAGATATGTGAATAACCTTTCATTTCCTTTTGGTTTGAGTCGTTTTTATGAAGATGGGTGAAAGTTATGAATATTTTTGTGATTATCTCATGATTGAACCATGGGAAAATTTAATGGCTTGAATATTATAAAACTATAATCATAAAGGGTTAATATGAAATTTGTTTGAGATCATTTGGTTTTGTTTTGAAAAATATATTTGATACCCTAGCAAACAAAGCTTGTGAATTTTCTGAGAATGCTTCCAGAAGTGGCAGTCTGAAATTGTTATTTGTTGAGGGATCAAATGGAATCATAAGACTTTGTAATTTTGGGAAATGGTAGTTCTTGATGTTTTCTAAAAACTTCATTCTTTCCAGAAAAATTCATATTATGATTTGATAGGTCAAATAAATCAATCTTTAAAGATTGTCATGAACGACTAATGATTTGATGAAGATGATATTTATGTTGCTTGGTGATTGAATATGCCTCGAATATGATGAAGTGGTTGATGAATGTGTTGAAATAATTGATTGGATCATATAGATCCTAAAAGTTTGGTTGAGTTCCATGATGCTCTGCATCAAAACCCTACACCTACAAGTGGTGCATTACTTGTGTAAGCCAAGGCACAATGGGTGAATCTTGTAATCTAAGGCAACAAATTGCTCTTCCATGCAAATAAATGGAGGAAATCTAATGATGTTGCTACAAAGCATTTAAGTTGTATGACTACATAATTACAAAATTATACTTATAAGATTACAAGCATTTTTGGATTAGAATGCATGCAATCGCATTTATAAGTGGTGTGAGTTCTCTTCATAGAGTTGACCTAGCGCCATGGGTTTCTTCTTAGCATTAGATTAATAGAAAGGAGTTGAAACAGTAGAAGATTGAAGTAATGACAAGATTCTCTAAGAGATTAACTCCTAAGAAATATCTCTCTTGTCAACAAGAAATATATATATATATCGTGAAAACAATTGAAAGTTGTAGGTATTAATGTGCATCTATAGGTTATTTAGCAATTTTAAACTAAGTATTTGAATGATAGTCATAACCATCTTTCCTAGAGAAATTTCTTTTATCAAGATTAAGTAAGCTTTGAAATCATTTTTATAATTAAATTACTTCATTAATAAATACATTAAACTAAAAAAAAATTAAATATTATACAAATATATTGAATACTAATTCCATTAGAAATAAATAAATAAATATTATTTACATGCAAATATCATCTATTAACCACATGTTATAGGAGCAAAAAGATCATGACACATGAAATGAAGTGTAAGAGGGTCTTGTCATTTATAGTGGCATTTAAAACATTTATGAGAGTGTAAGAGGTGTGAGAAAGAACCTTGACTTATAGGTAGGAAGTGGATAGCTAGCTTTTTTTTAGACAAAAGGAGTTATTATTTTGACTTTTAGAGTCATTTTTGTCCATTTATGAAGTTGGACTACCCAATTTATTTTGACATCAATTTCAATGTATGGTGCAACATAACATTTTGATGAGATTATTACTCATAAAGAGTTTTGAATTTTATTTTTGAATAACAAGAATAAAGTTTAACAAATTTTATGACATGGGAGTTACAAAATTTAAATTTTGACAAAATAGATGAAGTTACAATTTTATTTTGGACATATTCTTTTAATACTATTAAATTGGAGAATCTCTCTCCAATTTGGAGAATTACCCTTAATAATGGTAAACTTATTTTTACAATCTCAAAATATATAAATCGGGAGGATGTTGTATCTATTTAACAAGTTTTGGGGGAATAGATGCAAATGGAGTCGTTGCGAGTGGAGTTGTTTGTTTGCCACTCTACTCACATTTTGAATCTGCCTAGACCTCTGTCTACCCCTACTTTGTTGTCCTCGGCCACAACAGATGCCCTTGGGCTTGGGGCTTCGGTAGGGGCTTCCTCTTCAATGGTTGCGTACTCTGTTAGGCCATCTAGGTGTGTTGCTCTTGGATCTTCTAACCCTTCTCTCTTTGGGTTGGGGTTGGGTGTGCAAAGTGCATCCCCTCTGCTCACTATGGGTGGCTCTGAGACTCTTCTTGTTCCTAGTACTAGTGGTGAAGGGGTCTCCACTTCTAGGGAGAAGATTGGAGTTCCTCCCCCAAACTCTATTGCAGGTGGTAGATGGAGCCATGCTCATGTTGCCAAGTAACTACTAATAAGACAACAGCTCGTACCATTGTCTATGCCAAGACCTCCCTTGTGGTGGTCTGTTGCCCAGAAGTGGTGGATAATGTGGATTTCTACCAATGTTGTATGTTGGTTTGTAGATTCACTAGTTTTAGGCCCTCTTTCGAATTTGCATCACTAGGTGGCGGATTCTTTAAGAACTCTAGTCTCTAGTAACATTGAGCTTTTCCCTTGTGCAAAGTGGTTTTTTATTGTTGTTTTTACTTATGCTGAAGAATGTGATTTGGTATTGAGCAAACTGTGGGTGTGTGGAAATCATTCTCTCGACCAAACCTTAGACGATCTCCTTTAACCCTCTTATTGAAGTGCTCCCTATGCGTCCAGTATGGGTTCATCTCCCTTATCTTTCACTTCATTTTTGAGAAAAATCTTGCTTTGAGGCCATTGGCGACTCTATTGGTCATTTCTTAAATGTATATGAGGCTACGACTGCGATGGGCCCCTCTACCTTTGCTCGTATTCTAGTTGACATTGTCATCTCCACATCCCTTCCGAGGGATGTGGTTCTTATGGTTGGGGACATGGCTTGGACCCAATCACTGGATAATGAGAGCCTTCCCTTTCGATGCAGAAGGTGCTTCTCTACTGGTCATCTGCCAACAGATTGTTCTCTCTCACATCATAAAGGTGTTGCCACTTGTTGGAAGGACACAAATGATGATCATTTGATTGTCTTGGCCTCTATCTCCTCCACTAATACTTGTAACTTTACAAGTTGATGATGTCTTCCCTCAAGGTGGTGTTGATTTTTTCTAGGTGGATCTGATTCCACCTCATGTTGTTGTTTCAACCCCCTATGGCAGCGTGGACACTTCTCTGACTGCTACTACTCTTGATCTACCCCAGCCTTCGATTGTTGAAGTTCGACATTGCCAACACTGTTCTTGGTGGTGTTGTTGATTCTCTCTTTGGGGGTTCCTCCACCCTCCTCTTGTGGTGGGGACACCTCTGACAGTATCGCTGGACAGTTGTTCGACGATGAAGGAAAAAGCACTCTACAAACTCTTATTCCTCTCCCCATGTTGGAAGTGAGTTGTGTACCCACTCTTAATGTGGGTTACTAGTTGTGCTACTAGTAAGTTGCCAATGGTCTCCTTTTGACCTTGTAAATAATTGCTTTGGTTAGTGGCTTTAACACCTTCAAGTTGTAGTTGTGTAAGGGACAACACCCTTGTTTTGTTGCTTTTAATATCAAAAACAAGTTTGTGGGGTGTTATGAATCTTTCATTTTATAAATTAGTTTTAGTTTTAAAAAAAATTTGTGGTATCAAAGTAAGGTTTGAAAGTTACATCTTAAGCCTACTACAACTTGCATAAATTAAAAGTACATAATAGTTTGAATTATGAATTAATTTTTTGCGGATTGATATTTACGGAGGCTTCTTTTCTAACTCATCTTTTTAATATTTATTTTATTATGTTTGAAACCAAACTTAGTCACATAGTGTATGTTAAATATCTCTTAGATTCCAATATTGCTTTGGTTTTCAATGATTTATTTGGTGACCTATCGATTGGAATTGAATATACTTTATCATTGGGCTGATTTTATGTCTTATTATTTAATATTGAGATTGATATAATTTAAATCTTATTATTATATTGAGATTTTTATAACTTAAATCTTGATATAATGACTTTTTGTTCAAATTGATATAATTTATTTAGTATTGTTGATATGATTACATTATTTGACTTATTGTTGAAACAAACAATATTTGATTTATTGTTTCAAACTATATATATTTATGACTTGTTGATGGAATTCACATACTTTATGCCTTATTGTTGATACATATTAGGGTTTAATATTGCAATTAATATATTTTATGAATTATTGTTGAATAGATAAACTGCGTTTTAATATTTGAATTAGATACATTTTATGCCACATTATGGAATAAATATATTTTGTTTATGATTTCTACTTGATTTTGATTTGATTTTTTAAATGGATTATTTGAATGATTAAATTACTGGCATGAATTTTTTGTTATGAATGAATTTGACAATAACAAATAAATTGAGATGAGACCTAATGGAAGAGTTTAGTGAGTTGTATTTCAATTGGTGATCATCAACATTCTAAACCTACAAGTGCATTGGGACAATGCACAATCTAAGGGGGAGAGGATGTCATAACCCTCTTTCTGAGATAAATTTATTTGATCAAGATTGTGCAAGCTTTAAAATAGTTTTATAATTAAATTACTTCATTAATAAATCAAATAAATTCAATCATAGACATTAGATTTCCACAGTCCATAGTAATTAGAGTATGCGCTTCTAGATTCAACTGTTGATTTTTGTTAGCATCAACGTTTCAAATCATACTCAATCTTTTGCTACAACTCTCTTTCATCCTTATTATGAATCTAGAAGCGCATACTCTAAATAAATCCAAATTCATAAAATACATTTGTGTGCGTGTGTGCGTGCATCGAAGTTATAGTAGATTGTTATATCAAAATACATAAATGATAGTTATTAATTGAAATATAAATAAAAATAAAATGTACATTTTTTTAAATAATAAATTTTACACAATATTTAAATGCAAAGAGAATCTTGTCATTTATAGTGGCATAAAAACATTTTTGAGTGTAAGAGGTCTAAGAAAGAACCTTGACTTATAGGTAGGAAGTGGATAGCTTTTTTTAGACAAAAGGTGTTATTATTTTGACTTTTAGACGGTCATTTTTGCCCATTTATGAAGTTGGACAACCCAAATCATTTTGAAATTAATCTTATTTATTTATGGTGCAACTTAACATTTTGATAAGTAATCATATATGATAAATTACACATTAAGAGTTACAAATTTTTTTTTTGGAATAAGAGGAATAAAGACAAGTTTATCAAATTTTATTACATGAGAGTTACAAACTTTAAATATTGGCAAAATGGAGGGAGTTACAATTTGATTTTGGACATATTATCTTACAACTATTAAAGTGGAGAATCTCTCTAATTTGGGAATTTCCCTTACTAACAGTAAAATTATTTTTACAACCTCAAAATCTATAAATTGGGAGGATATTATATCCCTGTAACAAGTTTTGAGGGATGTTATGAAGCTTTCAATTTATGAATTAGTTTTAGTTTTAAGAAATTTTTATGGGCTGTTACAATGACCAAGGGACTACATTCATGTGATTTCAATTTATAATTACTGCTCCAAATACAAAATATGCAAAGATTGTTAGAATCACCCTCTACATATTCCCAAAAAACGGTAAACTCTTTCAATGGTACATTTTCCCTTGCTCTTTGAGCCATGTATATCCGTTTGTGGATCAAAGTTTTAATGTTGTGATAAATATTGTCGTTGAAATAATAGGTAGGTGTATGGAATACTAGCCACTATTATTGTACACACAAATTTGTGCCTAGGTTTTTCTTTCGTCTTGAGTTTGTGTGACTTATCAACAAGTAGCCCTTGCTTTGAAAATGGGCAAAGTTGGGCTATGTTTTGCGAGTATGGATTTGTTTCTATGAATTTGTATCCATGCAATTGATTAAGCTTAAAGAGATAAATAAAAGAATAGCTTAATCTAGGGACACAATAAGTTTGAAAATGGTTTGTTGGTTCAAGTTTTAAAAAACAAAAATAAATATTCGAGAATAGGTTATAAGAAGTAAATTCATAGGGAGTATAAAGTTGATGCCTAAGTTATAACATAAACATTAAAAAAAAGGTTTAATTGGTGTGTAACTTTAGCAATAGTGAGCTTTTGTAATAGGTATAACAAGCCAAATCATGTGCCTAAGATTTATAACAAAAAAAAGAGTAATGGACGGTTACGTTGTTAAAAAATTCTAAATTATATAGTGGCATGGAGCATGGTAGTATTGATAATTTGGCGATTCCTAATATTTATCTATCAAAAGGGCTTTTGCAAGGAAGGTCAATTTGCAAATAAGGGATGACAAATGGAATTGGGTCAACTTTATCTAATGAATCAAAGCTATAGAATGAGGGTGGAAGGTGTGTCTATGCTAGCTCAATTATGCAAAGAATATGATTAATAAAGTGCAACGTTTTAAAGCTGGAAATTGGTCATAAACAGCAGCCATTATATCATAAAAAACAGCAATTATATTATGACTTAGCAATGATTATCCTATAACGGAGAGCAGCGATCTCTAGGAAATAAAACTAGTTTCTAAAGGCAGTGTTTCATAAAGAATTGCTAAAGGCAGTGATTGAAATAAAAAGGAAGATGAGGTTCTTAACAAATGGTCATGACCTTGTAAAAGGTTGTCTATTCTAAGGGATGCCTCCCTTTATGAAAAGGCTTGAGGAGTATATAAAGGCAAAGAGAGTTTGGAGAGAAAGTAAAGTGAGAGATGTGTGTGGAGAATTGATTGATATATCGTACAACCACAAGGAGATTTGAAGAAAAGGAAATGAGATAAGAAAGATAAGGTAAGAAAAGGTGTGGAAGACAGAGATTTATAAAGCACATATAAGCAAATTTATGAAGCATGCGTGATCAAAATTGGGAAGAAAGCCATATGAAGATTATTCTTTGAAGGATCAATTCCAAGAAGGAAAATTATTTTGTAGGTTGGTGCCTTATATTGAAGAGATTGATGTCTCTTACCGAGTCGGTGCTCAAGTTATGGGGATTGGTGTCTCCAGTAGGTTTGTGCCTACAAATTGAAGAGTTTGGCGTCTCTTGCTAAGTTGGTGCTTAGTAGTGGAGGTTGGTGCCTACAAAGTTTGTAAAAGAGTTTTATATAAGAAATATTTTTCCATGGTTTTCTCTTGTAAGGGTTTCAACGTAAATTTTGTGTTCTTGTATTCATAATTGCTGGATCTTGTATGGTAATGATTATTGTAGTTGATTAAATTTAGAAAACTAAAAGTTAATATTTCACTGATTCCACACACCCCCAATATAATTGTGTACTCATTATAGGCCTGTTACATAGGCTTCACTGCAAGGTAATAAGGACCTTGTTGTTAATGTTTGTAGCTGCAGGAGAGATTTTTTGTATACCTGATATAAATATGATGCTGCCGCTGATCAGTGCTTTCATGTTGCTGTTGTCTACGTGTGTATGTTTTTTTGAAGCAACTGCCAGCTCTTATGCCACTGTGCTCATCTATTCCTTGTGGCGATCATTGTGTTTGATACTTCGGTTAGGTAGAAGATGAATCGGCTCAGTTCTTTACTTCTGTTTGTTCATGCCCTTCGGCAGTTTTATTTCTTACGTCTACCTTCTTATCATATCCATTATTGTTTCTTAACCGACGTGGCTGTTGCAATGTTTATATGGAATCTATCATCTACGTGGAGGTCCCTGTCATTGATGTCAGTAATTAAAAGGCATTATAGTATCGAAAGGTTTTTAAGATGAAACGGCAATGGGTAGTAACTGCCAGACGTTCATTGCCTCTTCTTATTCCCGCGTATTAGAGCCTTCTCTAAGTGAGCATGGGTTGTGATTATTTTTATCGTGATATGTTTCCTGTGTTGGGAGAGTTATGGGTCTCTCTGATTATTGGGTGTGTGGTTTTTATTTGGCCTCGGATATTATCATTTTACTGTGTATATGATCAACCTTACTGCTGTAGCAATCATTCCGAGTTTATTGGTTCTTGAAGCTCACGAGTTTGTGAGCTGTATACTTGTATTCAGTTCTATTATTAAATAAAAGAGATCTTTTGTGTGGCTGGGTTTTTCCCTCGAGTAGGAGGGTTTTCCCAGGGTATCTCTGGTGTTTATGTGTTTTGATTTATCTGTTATTTATTTATGCTATTCTGATTCTAGAAAACTTAACACTTGTTGTCTCATAACTTGGATGGAAAGGCGATTTTGAGTGTATGATAAAGGCAAAGGAGAAGACATTGCTAGCAGAACTGGATGTGGATGGTTGAGTAAGGGAGAAAACAAAGCATTGTGTAAAGATGGATCTTATATGGAGGCTCAATAAGTTTTGGACCAATTTGTGGGAGGTACATCACTTGGATGGAAAGCTGCTTTTGAGTGTACGATAAAGGCAACAGAGAAGACATTGCTAGTGTCATTGGATATTGAAATGAGAGAGAAAACAAAGCACTATTCAAAGATGGATATTATATGGAGGCTCAACAAGTTTTGGCCCAATTTGTGGGAGCTACATCATTGGGTAACAAAATCTTGGAAACCCTATTTATATGAGTCTATGGAGAGATTTCCTTGTGCGAAAAGTTCTTTTTACAATTGTTTTTGAACTAAAGTCAATATAGATGCAATTCTAGCTAAGGGGTCATTGGGCACAGGGAAACGCTTCTCTCTATGGTTACTCTAGTTTTCATATTGTAATCCTTTATTAGAAAATTCTTTTGGTTTGGATGAGAATGCCCAATTGTCCATTACATTTTTTTCTTTCTCCTTTTGTTAAAAGCATTTGAAATATCATGGGAAAAACGGTTTCAATTTCTTCTAAAACTGAAAAGCTTTCTCATTCTACTATTGTACATATTTTGGTAGAGATGGATCTGTCTTTGGGTTTGCCAATAGAAATATGACTAAAGTAGGCAATAATATCTGGAAGCAACATCTTCATTATGAAGAGCTGGTTCTTATATGTAGAAAATGTTTTAGTGTTGAGCATTTGTCTGATCCATATCCAAGAAAAATAAAAATCTTTTGGCAAGGCATCATGGTGGCATAATGCTAAGACACGATAACTTTTTGCAAATGATTCCCCAAATATATATACCTTTGCCCTCTTTCAGTAAGAAGAATTTGTTGGCATGACCCTAATGTAGAGAAGAAAGGATTAAAGTAAGTCTTAGATTCACCACCCCAAGGCATAGTGGAGGTTGGAACTAATCAGCAGCAGGAGAAAGTGAAGAAGATTTGGCTGGGATCTTCAGAATCAAAAGATGAATTTGTTGAAATATTTAAAGAGATGGAAAGGTGTGACCCAGACAGCTCTGAGGTGGAGTTTCCCTTAGTAAAAAAAGTTTAAACTTTAGGGATATGAGGAAGTTGATTTAAAACAAAAACAATCCCCCCAAGCAACAAGATAGTTTGATATTTCCCTCAATCTCTAGCAAAAACGACAAAACAAAGAAAGTAAGCCTTCTCAAAAGCTGTTGAGATTTTATGGTAACAAAGGACCATAATGTGTAATACAGGTTCGTTTGCTTTTATTTCAAGGTTAGAGGCCGTGAAAGAACCCCTACCTAAATTACCTAGAAAAGGTAATACAGATCATGAACCAACTTCAGCTCAAGTCTGTTTACAAGTGCAACTGGCATTATAATGAAGCTTTAAGGACAGGTATGATAACCATAGACACAATTGCATATGCTTATGCATGTTGAAACTCGAAACCAATACAGCAAGGAATGTTGTTTTTCCTTGTCCATTTACATTAAATTTATAGAAGACTGCCTAACCAATGATTTTCAACTTAATCATTCCTAACGCTTAACTCAAAACCACCAAGAACAGATAGGAGGTTCATGACAATCTCAAGATTTAGTATTGATCATATTTGAAGAAAATGGTCAAATTTTTAGCTGCTGATAATGTCTGAATCCTACTAATGGAAATCTTACAACCATGAGGACGTTCTAACGTCCAGTTGTTTTGATGTAGTTCAGTACTTAAGACACTGTTACCAGATATTTTGAGTTTTTAGTATTAAATTGCTTTCATGTGAAAGACCTCTCATTCTCTCTTTGAAAGGATTATTGTGGTGGAAAGGATCTCACATGTTAAAGGAAAAAAAATAAGGTGGCAAGAAGTAATAAAATGCAGTTCAAGGTCAGAACACATAAGATTTAGTAAGTGGATAGAATGGGGAAAGAAAAAATACCACATTATCTTCCAGTTCCCTCCATATCTTGAGAATGTCTTCGGCAGGAACGGGTGGAAGACCAAGTCTTTCCAGTGCGCAAGTACTGTACTCTTTGAACATAATTGATTTCTCAACTTTGTTCAAATCTGAAGTCTTTGCACACCTCATATCACATCTTAGATGGGCTGAGGAAACTATGCAAGTTCTATGTGAAGGCTCCCCCATATCATTCACTATAGCCTTATCTTTCTCACAAGCATTTTCCTTTGGCATTTCAATTTTCAAAGCCTGAAAAGATGACATCAATTCTGCTGACTTACCAGCATGTTTGACCATCAACTCATTGCTAATCACTGGAGCAAAAACCTTTTCGGATCTGGACTCTTCACCCCATCCTGTTCTAAGGCATGGTACTTCACTATCAACAAGTGAAGAGGACTTGGTAACATTTGTTGCTAATGGTGCCTGTATAAAGGCATCTTTTCTTTTTTTGCGTCGTCGAGCTTTCCCTGGTCTACCAACTGATGGATTTGACTCCAAGACTTCAGGATAATATTTTTTCAGAACCTAGAAGAGGCAACAAATCACAGATTAATTGGACTGTCCCAAACATTAATATAATAAAATGTATAGTTAGTGGTCTACCAAACTCACTCACCTGTCACATTGTTTTCAAGCATTGCTATAAACATCACATTCTTCACAAGTTCAAATTCCTTGGTACTTTCTTTTGCAGAATTCATTTATAACTTAGTTTTTCAATGGAAATAGTTATATGTATTTTGGTCTGACCCATAAAACAATAAATATAGAAGCCTGAAAACATCTGTTGCACCTCCTGATTGATCTTTCTCTAAGAAACCAGAAAAAATCAAATAATTTAATTGCTGATGAGTCCCTTGTAAGTTCATAACAGGTTTCCCTCACCTAACCTTTATCACTATATATAAATGTCTTGAAAAATTTACACCATTGCCATGTCTGACAAGTTAACAAACATTTAAGATATCAATCCACCTATATTTCACTGAGTCACCTTTTGACGAGATTTCAAAAAGTAAGGACATGATTTAGGATGGTTGCAACTAATTCCAAATCCTAGAAAAACAAGGATGACAGTACTTAGAGATATTATATTATAAACTATAAAACATTTAATGCTACAAACATTTAAACTAAATATGATTTTTGCACTGAAGTGTTAGACAAAATGTCTTCATTTTCATGGAACCCTGAAGTCAAATGTTAGCTTTCATTAATTGTTTTCTAAGCTATTCTTAGCTTCATGTTGTGGTACCCAAAGGGACACGCCTAGATATCCATCAAAGAATACTTGGGCATCTGCAACACCCCTATCTTCATTCCTTAGGGGAGGCATCTCCCTGATATACCAAGTTATGTGAATGTAATCCTGTGGAAAACATTGAAAGAGCATACAAGATGACGGCAACTTAGTGTAATGTCCCCTATTTATTTGGATGGGTAGGCCAGAAAATTTTAAATAACTAACAAATACAATTATTAATAGTTAACTATTAAATAATTGAATAAGTCAGTTGGAACGACCTGACCTAAGGCCGACTTGCAAGGCTTATTTCTCCTTTGTCTGGAACAACCTGTTTGGCTAATCTCTATAAAGGAAGGCAGTCATTCCTTTTGAAGACAACACGAAATTGAGCTTCTTTATCCCTGCTTAGGGTGAAAGATCCCAAACGGAATTCTAAGGTAATTTTTCTGATTTTTGTTTTTCACTGTCTTTGACCAGCGTTTTGGAAGTTGTCTAATTTTTTGTTTGTTTGATTTTTGATGGTTTTTCTGATTTTTTTGTAAATTTTTCACAATAGAAATGCTACGCTTGAAAATTGATAAAATACTGAAAGAAATTTACAACAAATAACTCACACCAACTAAAGGATTAAATTCTGATTTTTATTTTATTCAAAACAATTACTAACATGAACGTACCAGGCATGTACGGATCTGAGATGAATGATCAGCAACAAATTTGAATTGTGTGACTGGCAATTTCTGATCTGGATTCTCTTCCATCACCGATCTGCTGATGGAAGCAACAAATTTCTGTTTTTTTTTAATATCTGCTACTGCTGTAACCTAACGCCCAGCTGGGGATGGACGTGGGAGTCTGCCTGGAGCTGTACGGTTAGGGTAGAAATGATTGAAATGCAAGGAATCTACCATCCAAGTTTCTGATCCGCAATCTGATCTCTGTAAACTACTCTCAATCAGTCTAATTCAAAGATTTTTCCAAAATATCCGATGCTCCTCTGATAATAACTCTGATCTTTGATGAAACCAAGCACCAGGAAAGCTGGGGTTTCATCCAACTCCCTATTTTTCCAAGAGTTTTCATTCCTGGAAACTCCAATTGCTGCTCAAACCCTTCTCAGAGCTCAAACTTCAATATGCTAATGTGAAAATAATAACCTGGATGATCCAAAAAGGCTGCCACAAACTTTTTCTATTTCTTTCCCCTCTTTCTCCGTGAGGTTCAAACTTTTAGGGTTTCTAATCATTTATTTTTAATGAACTTTACAATATTTTATTTTATTTTATTCCCCTCCTAGGGATTCGAACCACATGAGGCGTTATTTGTCATTATAAAAATGGCCCCTTTTTAAATATAACTTATAACTCTATTTTTTAGGCAAATGTGCCATGGGCCCTTTATTATATTTCATTATAATATATAGTGATTTGATTAAATCACTTATTATTTTATTTAAATCAAAATTAGGAAATGATTTAATTATTCCCTATTTATTCATAAACTAATCATCTGGACTCCAAACTAAATTTTGACTGATGCAGCTAGTCCAAGGATGATACCTGAATGCTGCAGGCGAACTGACAGTCTCCACTAAAAATAGGGATCCTCCCTAAAAAGTAGAAACCGCAACCAAAGTCTCCAGAATGATCCCGGAGGTCCCCTGATGTGTTCCAATCAACTCCCAGACAATACCTAAAAAGTAGGAATCCCTCCTAAAATTTAGGAAAATGTCCCAAACTGCCCAAAACGGCTTATAAAGCCTCTACATAGCACAACAAGCCTCTGGATGGGTTCCCTATCCATACTACTGACCTACGGGAACCAGGATAATAGGCCAACCCTGTGCTATCTGTTGAACGGTCTAAGGAAGGGACATTACTTAGGGTGCACCTAGTCTGAGACGGGACCTCACCACTAGTCTTTATAGGAAGAACAAAATCTCTATCTGTATCATATTCACACAACTGGAACAGATCTTAGACAAGTAGAATTTTCTTCCATTCTGTAGACACTAGGGCAAATAGAGTGATTTTATATGCATCTTTGGTCTGAACATGCAAATGTACATGGAATGGGACTGATGAAATTGTACTAAACGAGATATGGTCTGAACCTGGTGTTTGAATCTGATTGTTATTTTTCAGTTGATTATGATCTGAGCCATTAAATCTGAGTTGCACAAATCTGTTTTATTTTCCTCAAACTGAAGAATATTATTTCACAATTTGTTGTTCCATAAGCTGGTATATTCACTTAGGTTGCTGAAAATGGCTACATTGTGATAATTGTTGTATTATCAAGGATAGACACTATATCTATTCTTCCATCATTGCCTCAATAATGACAGAATGTTAGTACAAACAAGAAGATTGCTCCGGAAACGGGCATGGGGGTTGCTTCTCTGAATAAAAGGAAAAAGTTGGAAGAGGAATTTCCAATTTGGCTATGGCAATGACTAGGCTTTTTCATAGACACTCCATCTTCTGAATGTCCTTAAATGTGCAAACTTTGTCCAACTATTATTCATTCACAAGTTATACTTTCCATGCATAGTTTATCATATCATGAGCTCTGTAAGAGATCTCATGCCCAAACTTTAAGTGTTTTTATGAGCTGATGTTTCATGGGAGGAATAGGTGATGTTTCATGGGATGAATAGGTGTTCTAGGGTCCTATGGAGACAAAAATCTTGAAACTATGGCTGATGTTTCATGGGATGAATAGGTGTTGGAGGCATTTAAGTTGGGAAGTCATATGACTATAGAAGTATCCATTGTTACAATTGCCAACATTGTAGCAATGGGAAAAGTTCTACTTGGATAAGGCATGACTACAATGCAAATCTTGTAATTGATGACGTTATAATAGGAGGCAATCTTGTGAGAATGTCTAGTAGTTAGATAATGATGCCTTGATTAGCTCGGCATTCATCATTGTTTTACAATTGAAGACCATTGAGCTTTGCAAGAATTGGTATTCACACGTGTAGTCATATGTTGCATTTCATTTCAATACTCTTGCTATAATGCAAGGGCCTTGAGATGGCACCATATCTCTAACAAAGACAATAGATTTATGCAAAGAGTTCATGGAACGTTCTACATTCTATATCCACAAAATTCCAGATTTTGAAGTTATTTTTGTTTCAGTTTTAATTGCTGAAGCATCTAACATTCAGATTTTTTTCTAAAAGGGACCAATCTCATTATGTTGGATCTTGGGCTTTCCCAATCCATCCCAACCCCAATCCAGGACCCATACTGAATTTTGCCGATACACCAGCCTTTTCTAATGAACCTGTTAACAAATTAATGTGCTAATCAAAACACACAACCAAAAAAAATAGTCTGCCCAAACTTTGTAATTTCTTGCCTCTAAATATTAAATGGGCCAAAAAAAAGATAGGTATACTATATTAATGAAATTCTAAATTACATTTTTTTTAAATGCACAAAATTTTGGGGAAAGTGCATAGCAAATGCAGCAGGCAGCAATTACTAGCTAATTAGGAGCTTTCCAAGAGCAATGCAACTATGCATTCAAAGATAATTCATTGCCATGTGTACTGTCCATTCTTAAATTTCAACATTTATAAAAGTATTCTAGAGGATTAACCTAGAAAACGGCTGAATCATTTATTCTAAAAACTTGAGGACCCCTTCCTTATAATACAAGTAACGATTTAGTTTACTTCAATTCTCTAACATGTTTTCCTTCTCTCTCTGCCACATTTTTCACATATATAAATGACTTTCACTTGACCATTTTCAATTACTTTAAACTTTGCATGCATACTCCTACTACTCGCTACTTACTTATGCCACTACACTATCTTAGAGAATTCACTATTTGTTTGTCAACCTTGTTCTCAAATTCAAGTCATCGTCACCATATCATCTTCAGTTTCACTGTATAGCTATCAACCTTTAAAAATATAATTTTATCTTTCTTTGCTATCTCACATCCATGATCAATGTACAAACATTGATAATAGACAAACTAGGCCACTACTGCAATGTCCCCTTTTGTGTTAACTTATAATAATTGGGACAATTACTTGCAAAAATCAATTGCAAGAGACTTCTTTCTTCAAAGTCTCAATTAACACTAAGAATAAACTATGATGCCACTTCTATTTTCTTAGACTATGCAATCAATAAGATACATATATGACAAAATCACTGCTATCTCTAATTTGACAATTGGATATATTCAATATGATTAGGTCTATATATCAACAATGATAAGATTATCAAATGTTGTATAGTCTGCAACTAGTAGCTTGGTTGATTGGATGTAAAGCCACAGCTGTCTCTGATTTAATCTTGAAGGTTTATGCAAGGTTAAGATATTCCAATGTCCATATACATAGAGATCTCTGCTCTTCCTAATGTATCGATGTGAGTTATGCAATGAACCTCCTTTTAATGATAGCAATAATGCTATATAATGCTGTGTCTGATAAGTCGATATGACTGTGCAATTATGTTTATGTTGCTATGTCCGATATATTGCTATGAATGTCCAACTATGAAGGTATCACTTATAGCAATGGGTTGCTGTTTCTGGTCTGGATATATAATCTTGCAACATAATTGATGATTTTGTTTCTGATCTTGGCAATATGCACTTGCAACAATGGTGGTGCTCTCTCTGATGCTGATGCTGAAATATATGTAAACGTCTATGACACTTATGCCAAATTTCTCAATCGAGTTATCCAAATAGGATGTAATAAGAGATAAAAGGTTTTCTGTATGACGCCAAAAGGAATGGATTTGATTGTCATCTTATATCTTGCAAATCACACTACTTCATAACATATCGGTTTTGAAGGTATAACAAATCAGGTTTGTCTCTCTAATTAATCATTATATTGATCGCTGTTAACTTGCTTATAATTATCCTTAATCATGCATCTTCGTGGTATAACAAATGATCGATTAGATTACTTGTATAATCACTGTTATCAACCAATGTTTAGCATTAATCTATGCTTGTCTAATTGCTGTCATTATTGATGCTTATCCATCAATTACTCCCATTGTATATGCCTTAGTTGATCTGCTCTGTTAGCAATCTGCATCATACTTGATGGTTTATCATACATCATCTTCACTAATCATTCTGATTGTGCCTCAAGAATATGATTGGTAGTCTTAATCAATCTAAAGTAATCGGATACTTACTGTCAATATATTGATGCTCATGATCATCTTCATGGGATCACTTAATTGTTCGATGCTTGACTATTGATCTTCTCTAATCATCGATATGTAATGATACTGGGTCAAGGCAATCAGATGCTTGTACTGTCGTCCTTCATTGGATATCAATGAGGACTGATTAATCTGCCTATTCAATAGTGATGGGTCATCAATCTATGTTGTTATGATTATCTTAATAGGATCATTGAGTACTGCTTGCAATTACCTTTTGCCTAATATGCTTGGATGGACAATCTTATCGATATGGCTCTGTTGATATCAAGTCTATATTTATCATGCTGAATGATATATAGATTACTTGTATCTTCACTATTTGTTGATCAATTACTGATCTAATTTCGATTTCATGATGGTGTCGATGTATGTATCTTTATTTAGTACCATGCTTCTCCTTGTTGCTCTGATGATGATCGACATGGATGTCATTTAATCAACATGATTGATTATGGGTTGACTATTCTGATTGGATAGTAGAATCATGATTTATATGTTGATTAGGTGTTTGTCCTTAAGATTGTCATTTTGGATAACTTGTGAGCTTGGTGGTGCTTGATGGAGATATATATTATCTTGGATCCTGACTCATGCTGCTAAGGAAAATTGTCTTCTTTATAACACTTCGTGATTTTCCTGATACTTTATTACTCAATCTGTCTACTTGATATGTACAACTTACTAATCACTACATTCTAACTATCTATAGGTGCTCAAGGTCTGCTACCCCTTGACCACATAAGTGTTTTATTGCTATTATATCATTTGAGCGAAGATGGGGACATCTCAGTCTCCCCTCCTTGACAATGCTGGCCCACATACTCAAATTCTTCACTCTTCGGCTTGATTGGTAATTGAAACATCGTCGAGTGCTTCCATCTATCTTCACTACTAATTCCACAGATCGGCATAGATGGGGATCTTTTGCAAACTCTGCCAAGCAATCCTTGGACACGCTCTTTGAATCTCTTGATGTGTTTGATTGGTGTCATGAGGATAGATGCTTCCTTTGAATGTGTTTGGTCAATTCCTTCATGGAACTTGTCTTCTAGACATTGATGTTGCCTTTGTGATCTCCCTTTGATATTCCTTAGGAAACTTGGTGATACAACTCGTGGATTTTCATTATGTAGTCCATGGAGGATGTACTTCCACCCAATCATCTTGAATTTGAAAGTCATGGCTTTGAAGTCTTGGGTGAAACTGTCAATTGCCTTCATCCACCAGATATCAAGTATCATGTCAGTTTTGCCTAATAATTAATCTTTGAATACATAATTTCCTATAGTGACTTCTAGGTTTGGATTTAGGGTATGGCATTCCAACATTGATCCATTTTCCAATACTACATCAAATGCCTCAGGTTCACAAGTAGGAAATCTTTGGGACGTGACAAGTTTAGTGCTTATGAAATTGCGGGTAGCCCCACTATCAATTAGAATAGTTATGATTTGTACTCGCAAAGTTCCTTGTACCCTAAAAATATCATTGTTGGAAGATCCATTTAGAGCGGCTAGGGTACCACTTTCTTTTGGAAGGAAGGTGGCTTGGCATCATTTGCTCACTGTTTATGCCTTCTTCATCCTCTTCTTCACTATTTGGCCTTACTTCTATGTAACAGATTTGACCTTTACCCATGCACCGCTTTCCTAGCGCCCAAGGCTCCTTACATGTGAACCACAATTTTCTTCTTCTAAATCTTGTTGGGTTTCTTCATCCAACTTATTCCTTCTTGGTCCATCCGTTGAGAATGGTAAGTTCATTTGTTCCTTAGGCTTTTATAGCTCTTTGGGTAGAGCTTTTTTCTTACTTGTCCCAGGATACATATCCCTAGATTTCATAATGATCTCTTATAGGGAGTTATGGTTGAGAGCCTTAACCCATCCTCTAACTGGATCCATTAGTCCATCCATTAATAGGACTTAATCTCCTTTCCCATAGGTCAATAGCTAGGACTGACATCCGCTAGAACTCCATAAAATATTATTCAATCAATCCATTATGATTTAATTGGGCCAACTCCTTGAAATGAAGCTTGGGGTCTTTGTTATCAAACCATTCAATTAACCTTTCTGTGAATTCCACATATGAGGTTATTCTTGCATGTACCATAGTGGTCATCCCATGATGCCGTCATTCATGTGCAACTCCATCCAAGTGTAGGGCAGCATATTTTATGTCCTCTTCCTCTAGCATAGGTTCAATTGGAAGTATGTATCAATCTTTTGCACCCACGAACGTGTCATCGTCTTCCTCGATCCATCAAAGTAGGGGATGCTGGAATGTCCTGCCCCTGTTTGTGCCCTTTTTCACTTTATTCTTCTTGGTAATTTTGTTAAACAGTTTGTAAGAATGCCCAAAAAGAATGTTTCAATTTGACTTTAGGTTTGTTACTATTATATAAAACTGGTGTAGTTTTCCTTTCACAAATTGAGCCAAATATCCTACCTTCATGTTTTGAGTGGTGATATGACTGAATTAGTTGTTGAAGGTGATATTTGTTTGACAATTGTGTTGTTTGATTATTCTAACTCATGAACAACGGAAGATATATTTATAACAGAAAAATTAAAGATTTCCTTTCATACATAAAACAACAATTCCAGGTTACATACCATAAGCTGCTAATAAATTTTCAGAATATATTGGTTGGCAATAACATAAATCTGACCTTATATGGAAAGCTTATTTGCTCAGAACAGAACTGTCTTCATCATAGCAGCAACATCAAATACATAGCATTCAATATGCATTCAGATTTAACTTGTGATAGCAAAATCACCTCAAGAGAAACGATGATTAGGTTCAGCAACACTCTCCAGGTCTGCAATAATGTTCCTGCCTGGAATGAAGATATCAACGGGTAATACAAGTCAAGAATGCACAAGAAACCATGTCAAAGGTGGTTGTTCTCATGCCTCAATATATCATGCTCTGCCCTCTAAACTGACTTCAAAGCCACACCCAACTGCAAGGACACTACTGAGATTAGTCATACACACTTCTAAAAATGAGAGATTAGTCTTACGCACTTCAGAGAGCGAGAGGTTATGCCATATGCATAACAAGCAAACTCCACACTTGCGGAAATTGGTTCATACTCAACTTGACACCCACTTTAGGAACATTCGCGCCAATGGTCAAGAATGAAAGGAGAAGAGACGGCTAGCACATAATCATAAACCTTTCCCCATTTCTCCATATATATGCAAATGTCAGTCGCGCAACTAAAATGCATGGTGCAACTCAAGCCCTTATAGCATTTCTAGAACAACACGAATGAAGAACACGAATTATAAGGCACCCAAAATCAACAGCTAAAAGTTCCCTCTTCCACCATTGTGTCCAGCGATATCCTCTCATAAACAAGAAACTCCAACTGCTCAGCAAGGAAATAATAACGTGCTACAAAACATTAATATTTAGGCTGTGTTTCCAAAGCCTTGGTTATGAATTGCGCTTCATGCCAATATTCAATAATCTTGGCCCTATCAATAAAGAATATAGCTTTCAAATGGAACTCGCATTAAATATTAACCTTGTCGCTAAGCAAGTGGGACCCACATAAATGAGATATGGTCGTGTCTAACAAAAACATTGTCACAAGGGTATTCATATTTTCACACTAGAATAATAATATTCATTCCCAATGATAGCCAACATAGTATACGTGTTCCCAATAATCTTACAATTCTGTCTCTTAAAGAGACTTAACAAAATTGAATAATCTTCGTAACAAAGTGAGATACCTGGATGATATCTCCAACCTGAATTGGGTTTTCGTCCAATCCGAGAGTGGTCCAAAGGGTTTTAAAGGGTTTTCGTCTTCAAGAAACTGAAATCAAGAAGTTATTAGCTCTTCAAAGAAATTAATAAAACCAAGCATGCCTGAATGAACCTTTCATTGATCTTTTATAGCTCACTGCAGAGACTCTTGGCCTTCCCTCTACTTTGCCTCTTGATCTTCCTTTTTTTGTCTTTTTATTTCCCCCTCTTTTAATTTGAACTTAGGGAAATAATAATAAAGTGGTTTATTGAATTTCCACTTAACTCAACATTAAAGTCACTTTATTAAGTTAATTAAATAATACCACCCTTATGATTTACTTTTGAGGGATAATATTAAATAATTAAATAAATTACTTTTATGACCTTATTAAATATTTATTTTTCCAAGGTCACATTGGAAGGGAACATTATAGTCCTCCCTTCCGAAGATTGCTTGTCCTCAAGCAATCCGAACCTGTCTGATGATTCCAGGATCACATATCAACCTCAAAAACGTTGCTCCACCAATCCGTTGTACCACTCTAATATGAACATCACTATGCTCCGAGTTATGAAGCAACTCATTATGATCCATAAAAAATAGAAATAGTATCATTATACAATCATCATATATCATCCATTTGTATAAGTAGATCATCAAAAAACGTGAAAAGCAACTCCCATAGGCACATTGATCAACCGATTAGGGCACAAAAAGTTTTTGTTGTAACTCAAGCCAACAATAAGAATGATGTCGATGGTGTCACTACCCATGTATAGGAAAGATATCCATCTCGTACGCAAAATCCAACAAGTAAACATGTCTCCACACACTCCCATGCAACTCAATAGCTATTGTAGACCAGGACAAATCTGAAAATGCAATTGAAACCCAAGTAGGACAGCCACTAACCACTGAAGAATCTATGAAGATTAAATCGCCAACCAATAAATTTAAAGTTGCCATATCATATGAAATCGGTAACAAATCTAAAGATGAATTGTAGTTGTCTCCATCACCCATCAAAGACAACTCTTGAGTGATTGATTCACTACAAGTGTCATCAATAAAACCAAAACCAACATCTCCACCAGTGAAATGATCACCATCAATTTGTAATGTACCCTATTGGGAATTGCTTAAAGTTTTGCCTGATTTCTATAGTTCCAAGAATCTTCTTTCTATCAAATCCTGGATTTGCTACAAATACATGTATTAGGAACACAAAACAATATTTTAGGCAAAGAGATACATCAATGTAAAAGTTGAGTATCTCGATGTTATGCCAAAGTTCTTTGACAAGGAGTAACTCTTATGTATATATATTCAATCCGAATTTGATAATCACAACCCTTTCAATCTTAATGGAAGCGAGTTGGTGACAATTTCTCAATCCAGTCAATATTGATGATGGGAATTACTCCAAACAACCATGATATGTCGAGGTTGAAGATATGGCTCTAGATGGGTGTTTAATCTGATTCCAAGAGATCGTACATATCTATCACTAGTATAATACTGATCCTAATGTGAATGTTATGTGAGTTATACTGATTTGAAAGTGTATATATCACTCGCTGTGTCTAATATCTTTCTTTATGTGAATGCGATATGTTCGATGCCGATCATTCCGTAAAGGCCTTGGACAATCTTCTGTTCGCTTTGCCTGATACAATATCCTTTGTGGTAGCGGTGATCGATAATGGCCAATCTGAAATATACTCTAAACTGTTTCAGATATAATGCTTCATCCTTATGCAATGGTTGTATCACTATTCCTGATTGGGATCTTTATATGTTTGCAATCTGGTTTCCTGACCAATAGTGGATTACTTCCACAGAATTTGTGATTGCTTGATTTCTAGTATGCCCACGTGATATCATATTGCTGTTTATGTCTCAATTTCTACCATTCTAATATTAAAGTTTATATCA
The DNA here is from genome assembly GCA_018584345.1 of Thuja plicata. Lineage (NCBI taxonomy): Eukaryota > Viridiplantae > Streptophyta > Pinopsida > Cupressales > Cupressaceae > Thuja > Thuja plicata. Next base: position 2,892,080 of record MU223742.1, read on the forward strand.
TATTAATCTAGACATGGAAGTTTGTTCTGATCTGGGAACAATAGATATAAAGAAAATGTTCTCCCCATGCTTGAATGAGTTTGAGTTAGTATCTATATCTGCCAAGCCAAAGAGGTGGCAACCTTTGGGAGAGCATTAGACACACCTCTACAGCCACGTAATTCTTCATTAGTTTCTAGTTCGTTAGTCCTTTTTACCCATGCTGCCAACTCGATCAATGATCTGATGGATCCGTTAACTACTACTAAACCCTTTTAGCATATTTTAATGTGACCTACTGACTCAGAACAAATTAGCAACACCCTTGATTTGATATTAATTGTGCTCCATACTTCATGCTATAGGATCGTACCATTCTTACACCATCAAACGCTGGTCTATACTAAGCATGAGAAACCCTATTTTCCCATTGATAAATGATGAACAGGATGAATAAATATCTTTGAAATATACTTTACGTGATGCGGCTTCTTCGCTCTGCGTTAGACATACCTATTGAATGAGATATGCAGTATTTGCAAGTAGTGTGCAAATCAGTAATCTATATTTGGTGAAATCAAAATTATTTTAATGAGGATTTTATAGACGATTGTTTCATACCACTATATTTATAAATTATAAATTATATTTGGTATATATATATATATATATATATATATATATATTATCTTATATATAATATAATGATAATATTCAATAGATTATCTTTTTAGTATATTATATCTATACAATTATTATTTTATTTGTTTATTTTATATTCTAATGTTATTATCCTTTAATATATTATATTCATATAATGTTATGTTATATTATATCAATTATATTCTTCCATTATTATATATAGTTAGTTAATAATAAAATATATTATAGTTTATTCATTCATCTATTTTTATTATTTATTATTAAATCCGAGTCTGGAAAGGGGTCATTACACAATTAAAATTTTAGAAATGGAAAAACTTTGCTTATGAGTCCTGGATTTGTTGAAGATGAAGCTTGGCTTGTTGAGCCAACAACTTAGCTTGCCTTGTTCTTTCTAGCCATCCGTCATTCAACTTTTGGGACTGATCTGTATAAGTTGATCCAAAATGCAAAAAATCAGTCTTATGATAAGATGCAACATCAAAATTATCATGCCCCATGCTTGCACCTTGTGTACCACCAATGGTAGAATATTCAGTAATATTTTCATAAATATAGGCTGCAATATCTTGAGAAAAAAGAGATATATAACTGCTGTCCAAGATCAGAAAATTGGGTCTGATTTCATCTTTTTTGTCGTTGCCTTTGAAATCTTCCATGCTATGATGAACAAAATCAAAACCTTTGGGGATTGGATCCGAATTATATACCTCAAATTTATTCCCCACAACTTGAGTGTCAACATAGAAAGACACAGTAGTAGCATCATCTTCATGTGAAAGAGCTACTACCTGGTGATGATGTGAGGAAATATTACTGCTGTTGTAAAAATCAAATTGCTATCATACATTTGTGTCATGTCTTCAACCTTTACAAGCATTCAAAAATTTATGGCCAACACTAGCACTTTGAGTACCAACACTTGTAGACTCCTCTTCATAAGTTTCATGTGTAAAGGCTGAAAACTCATGAGGATGGGAATGTAAGCTACTACTGTCCCAAATCAGAGTTTCGGGCTCCACCTCTATACATTCTTTGGACTAATCAAACATCACCAAATCTTGACTTGTTGCTTGTCCTTCCCAAGTGATTAGAGGTGGTAGTGTCTAAAATAAATTTTCTTCAAATGATGTAACAAGGCTGCAAGGTATTTCCTTCTGAAGCTCTTCAAACCTTTCATCAACATATTGGATCTCCTTAGCATGTAAAATGCTAGAGTCATGCTACCACATTTCCTTCCTGAGGAATTCATCAATCCCTTCTACTATTGTTTTGATCTTCATCAACCTTGTACCAATTTCTTGTTCCTTGGTTGTAGTTGTAACAGATATCTGATTTTCTGATTTGTATAGAGAAAAATGAACCATGCTTAGCTGGTAGCAAATTGTTGGCATAATTGATGAAGAGATAGGTTGAGATGTTATGGTATGTGTTTGATGCAGATCTGATGATAAGTTGATCAGTTATGATGTTGTCATTGATGTCAACTTAGTGTTTGTTGGTCGATAGTGTACCTGTTATGCTAATGTATGTTCAAGAGGTTGGAACCCACACTGTAGTAACAATTGGAGTGTGCGATCGTACCAGAAGCTTAAGTGACTTCTCTAGATGTTGTATCTATGACCCCACAAGTTTATCTTATGTATTGTGTGAGTTATGATTGATTGAAGGTGGACAAGTTAACAAGAGGAACAAGATGTAGCCAGGAAGAATGATTTGATGATTGTGTCAACTATGTTTGGATTCGGGTGTTGTGGTCATCATATGTTTGTCTGGACTATGTTATGGTAGTGTTGTTTCGACCGCATCATGATTTGATGATCGGAAGACAAAGTTTCAGGTGACAGAAGGTTGTTCAGAAAAGAGTTAAAGCCCTTAAGAACAATCAGTCCGATCCTTGACAGATGATGATACAACGTGTTGTTGTAAATGTTTATGTGTTCTAGGGATCGTGGTGATGTTGTTGATTGACAAGGATTGATGTGTTGTCATTTTCTATGATCTTTTTGATCGGATTTCTTGGAGGTTGTGCAAGAACATTGAAGAAGGTGTTGTGGTTTGACTTTTCTTTGTCAAATCGATGTGTGATGGATTTGAAGGCCGACGTGAGTTTGTTAGAAAGTGTTCTAGATTGTTAACACATTTTAGGGTTAGTTAATTGAACGGGAAAGATTGTAAAACGTTTTGTAAGGTGGTTAATTGCCTTAATGAACTTGTAATGTATAAATATGTAAAATGATGAAATGTGCAAGTGTAGATCGTGGATGCAGTGGTGCAATCGAGAGAAGAGAGAAGAGAGAAGATTGTATGTATGTGTAGCAGAGATTGAGCTTGAACTAGATCTGTATTAGCAAAGAGTGCTACTTTCTCATATCATTTACTTGTTGATTCCTAACAGCTTCATCAAGCTAAATCACTTAACCGGGTAGATCCTAACAGGTCTGAATTGTAAATCCTTTAACCAGGTGACTCTTTAATTAGGGTTTGAAATCCTTTAATCATGTTACGCCTAACAGGGTAAAGCTCCTAATAGGGCTAGAGCTAAATCCCTTGACCGGGTGACTCCTAACAGGGCCTTGCTCTTAACTGGGCATTTTGTAAGCTTTTAACAAGGCTAAGCTCTCAACCGGGTGTACTTCAGAAGAGTGCAGATTTTAGTGGGTGCCATCCCCGCATGTGGTTTTTCCCAGTTGGGTTTCCACGAGAAAAAATTTGGTGTCATTGTGTTGCATGGTTGTGGATGTTTATTCTTATTGTTTAGTTTTTCATGCAATGGATGTTTATTGATGCAAATGGTTGAATGGTTAATGAAAAGTTGGAATTGTTAGATTATTGATTCACCCTCCCCCCCCCCCTCTCAGTAATCTTGGATCTCATAATACTAACAAATGGTATCAGAGCTTTGGTCCTCTTNTTGATTCCCCCTCCCCCCCCCCCTCTCAGTAATCTTGGATCTCATAATACTAACAAATGGTATCAGAGCTTTGGTCCTCTTTGCGGTAAGCTTAACAGCTTGAGGAAAAGATCCAATGATGAGGAAGGAGCCTCCCAAGTTCTCTAAGGACAACTACCTGGTATGGTGTGACAGAATGAAGTTATATCTAAAACGAATGGGATCTCAGTACTGGATGCATGTCACAAACAGGTATATCACTCCTTGAAATCTCACTGCAGATGAACTGAAGGAACAACAGGAAAATACTCAAGCACAAGAAGCCATTGTAAGCACCCTATCTGATATCGAATATGTTCATGTTCGTGGACTAGACACTGCCTATGATGTCTGGGAAAAGTTGAAACTTATCTATGGTGGAGATATTCATGTGAAAAAAGCTAAAGAAGATAGTCTTAGAGGAAAGTATGATGACATGAAGATGGTAGAAGGAAAGAATATTGCACAAAATGGCCTAAGCATAAAAGAAGTGGTTAGTGCTATTAGAGGTGTTGGTGGAACTATTGAGGAAGATATTGTGGTAAGTAAAATGTTAAGAACTTTATTGCCTGCTTATGTCATTAGAGTGTCTGCTATAAATGAGCTGAGAACATTTGATAATGTTACTATAGATGGACTGATCGGTAAACTTACTGCATTTGAGTTAAGCAACTTTGATAACAGTATTCCAAGAGTTGAAGCAGCTTTCAAAGCATCAGTGTCTAATGTACCGGTAAGAAAATGTACGGAGACAAATCATGATTTTGATTATATGTCAAGTTATGCCAGGGAACTTGAAGCTATCTTGGAAGAAGAAAGAAAACAAGGAGAGCTTGAAGCTCTACTAGCAAAGAGACTGCCTAGAGGGACTGGTAAGTACAAATGTAAACTTTCACTGAAATGTTTCTCATGTAATAAGATTGGACATATTGTTACTAGATGTCCTAATGGTGAACAAAAGGATAAGTTTAGAAAGTTTAAGGGAAAAGAGAAGAAACAATGCTTTGTTGCAGTGGATGAAGGTGTTACTGATGAAGAATCAAGAGATGATGAGGAGGAAGAGTTTGTATTTGTTGCAATCAAAGAAGATCCATCAGAAGGAGAAAAAGCACTGGTTTCTCCCTTAAGATAAAATGATGAATGAATTATAAACAGCGGGTGGTCACATCACTTGACCGGTGATAACAGTAAGTTCATTAAACTTGATGAGTTTGATGGTGGTAGGGTAAGGTTTGGTAATAGTACACCTTGTTTGGTTAAAAGTAAACGCACTATTTCTATGAATGGTAAGAGTAACACGGATGATGTTTATTATGTGGATGATCTAACACATAATCTGTTAAGTGTGGGTCAGCTAAATGATAAAGGTTACAGACTGGAATTGAAAAGAGGTGCATGCAAAATAATTGGAAGATCTAGTGATGAGATTGCTACCAGAAGGCAGACGAGAGGTAATTTATTCCATCTGAATACTACTATGAATAGTTGTTTGGTTGCAAAGGTTGAAGATAGTTGGCTATGGCATAGAAGGTTTTGTCGTGTAAACTTTGATAGTTTGATAAAAGTAAGACTAATGAAGTTAGAGAGATTGCCTCAATTAGTCAAACCAGACAACACGATGTGTAAAACATGTTAGTTGGTAAGCATTCAAGGCACTAGTTGAGAAGGAATCGGGTAAGAGTTTAAAATGTTTAAGATTTGATAGAGGAAGTCAGTTTACTTCTGCAAAATTTGTTAAGTATTGTGAAGACAATTGAATCAAGAGACAAATGTCTGCACCAAGAAATCCACAACAAAATGGTGTTGCGGAGAGAAGGAACAGAATTATAGTGGATGTTGCAAGGACGATGTTGATTCAAGGAGATGTACTGAAGATGTATAGGAGAGAAGCAATCAATACTCTTGTTTATACGTTGAACCGGGTGCAAGTAAACAAAAGAAAAAATAAGACACCTTATGAGCTATGGTATGGTCACTCACCTAATGTTAAATATTTCAAAGTCTTTGGCAGTAGATGTTACATAAGAGGGATGATTACAATGGCAAGATTGATCCAAAAAGTAATGAAGGTATATTCTTGGGTTATTCTACTAAAAGCAAAGCATACAAGTGTTTCAATAAAAGAACTAGCACGATGATTGAGAGTGCAAATGTAAAGGTGGATGAATACCCTGAGAAATCTGGTGATTCAAGCAAGCAAGTGACAGAGGATGATCGGGAGATTGTGTATATTGAACCGGAAGTGCATAGACCAGCACATCAAAACAATGTGGGAGAAGTGATTCAACCGGTAAAAGAAAAAGCCCCTAGACTTGAACCGGTGATACCAAGGTATGTAAAGATCAATCATTTTGTTGATCGGATTATAGGTGATAAGAATGCAGGTGTTCTAACACGAAGAAAGCTTAGAGAGAGTACTTGTTTGATTTCCAAGTATGAGCCTACGATAGTGAAGGAAGCAATCAAGGATGAAGATTGGGTAAAAGCCATGGAAGAACTTGATCAAATAGAGAAGAATGATACATGGGCACTTGTTCCAAGGCCTGAAGATAAAAATGTGATTGGTACCAAATGGGTTTTCAGGAATAAATTGAATGAAGATGGAGATGTGATAAAAAACAAGGCGAGGCTTGTATGCAAGGGTTATGCACAAGAAGAAGGACTAGACTAGGGAGAGACTTTTGCTCCAGTAGCAAGACTGGAAGGGGTAAGAATTATACTTGCTTACATTGCTTATAAGAAGTTCAAAGTTTTTCCAATGGATGTCAAGTCAGCTTTGTTGAATGGAATTCTTGAAGATGTCTACGTAGAACAACCCGATGGTTTTGCATTGACAAAGGACAAGGACATAGTATGCAAGCTACAAAAGGCATTATATGGATTGAAACAAGCTCCAAGGGCATGGTATGAAAGGTTACATTCCTATCTTATTCAGATTGGCTTTAATAGAACAAGTGATGATACCAATGTGTACTTAAAAGTTGAAGGAGATAAGTTCTTGCTATCTGAAGTATTTGTTGATGACATAATCTTTGGAGGTAATGATGAGATGAGTTTGGCTTTTGCTGAAGAAATGAAGAAGGAATTTGAAATGTCAGTGATTGGGGAGATCAAATTCTTTATATGATTGCAGGTTTCACAACTAAAGGATGGTATATTTATCAGTCAATTTAAATATGTAAAAGAAGTATGGATGAATCCAAACCAATTGGAATCCCATGGTAACATGATGTAAATTGTCTAAGGATGATAAATCTGATGCAGTAGATACTACTTTGTACAGATCTATCATCGGTAAGCTGCAGTATGTTGTTCATAGCAGACCAGATATAGCTCAAGCGGTTGATATAGTGGCTAGATTTCAATCAAATCATAAGGAATCTCATATGGTTGCACTCAAGAGGATATTCAGATATCTGAAAGGGACAGTTGACTATGGTCTGTGGTATGCTCATGATGGTAATTTTTCTTTGAGTGTATTTACTGATGCTGAATAGGCAGGAAATGTTAATGATAGAAAGAGCACAAGTGGTGGTGCATTCTTTCTAGGTGAAAGGCTTGTATCTTGGACAAGCAAAACGCAAAACTGTATCTCACAATCCACAGTAGAGGCAGAGTTAGTAGCAGCAACTATAAATTGTATGCAGATTGCATGGATGAAGCGGATTCTTGAAGACATCAAACAAAAGGTGTTGAACCGGTAACTATCTTTTGTGACAACACAAGTGCAATAAATATTTGCAAAAATCCTGTGATGTATTCCAAGACTACATTGCAATTAAGTATCACTTTCTGAGAGAGCAAGTGCAGGAGAGAGAGGTGAAGTTGCAATACATACCAACAAAGGAGCAGATATCAGATATCTTCACCAAGCCACAACCTAAGGATACTTTTGAGTACCTTAGAGGTAAATTAGGGGTCATGTCCCTATCTGAACAAAACTAAGATGTTGTAGGTGCATCAATTCAGTGGATATATTGTCATATCTTTCATTATAGATTGATGTTCAGGGGACTACTCCTTAGGGGGAGCAATTGGAAATAGGAAAAGGTGATTGCAATAGTTGATGACCTATGTGGCGCCTTTGGCATTGTTGTCAAAGGGGGAGAAGAGAATAAAAGAGTAAATATGGGCAGAAGAGCAGAGAAGTGTACATGTTGGGAAGAAGTAAGGGGGAGAAGAATTCGTGAAGAACCAAAGATCAGAGAACCAGAAAAGATGTATGAGCTAAGGGCGAGCATTTTTGGTATTGTTATTGCTTGGTATTGTTTGGTGTTGCCATCAATGCCAAAGGGAGAGATTGTTGGCATACTTAATGAAGAGATAAGTTGAGATGTTATGGTATGTGTTTGATGCACATCTGATGATAAGCTAATCAGCTATGATCTTGTCATTGATGTGAACTTAGCGTTTGTTGGTTGACAGTGTACCTGTTATGCTGATGTATGTTCAAGAGGTTGGATCCCGCGCTGTAGTAAGAATTGGAGTGTGTGATCGTAACAAAAGCTTAAGTGATGTCTCAAGATGTTGTATCTATGACTGCACAAGTTTATCTTATGTATTGTGTGAGTTATGATTGATTGAATGTTGATAGGTTATCAGGAAGAACAAGATGTAGCTAGGAAGATTGATTGAAGGTTGACAGGTTAACAGGAAGAACAGGATGTAGCCAGGAAGAATGATTTGATGATTGTGTCAACTATGTTTGGATTCAAGTGTTGTGGTCATGATATGTTTGTCTGGACTATGTTATGGTGGTGTTGTTGCGACCGCATCATGATTTGATGATCGGAAGACAAAGTTTCAAGTGCCAGAAGGTTGTTCAATAAAGAGTTAAAGAAGTTCTTAAGAACAGTCAGTCAGATCCTTGACTGATGATGATGCACCGTGTTGCTGTGAATGTTTATGTGTTCTAAGGATCGTGGTGATGTTGTTGATTGACGAGGATTGATGTGTTGGCATTTTCCATGATCATTTTGATCGGATTTCTTGGAAGTTGTGCAAGAACATTGAAGGTGTTGTGGTTTGACTTTTCTTTGTCAAATCGATAGGTGATGGATTCGAAGGCCGACGTGAGTTTGTTAGAAAGTGCTCTAGATTGTTAACACATTTTAGGGTTAGTTCATTGAGCGGGAAAGATTGTAATACGTTTTGTAAGGTGGTTAATTTCCCTAATGATCTTGTAATGTGTAAATATGTAAAATGATGAAATGTACAAGTGTAGATCGTGGATGCAGTGGTGCAATCGAGAGAAGAGAGAAGATTGTATGTATGTGTGGCAGAGATTGAGCTTGAACTGGATTTGTATTTGCAAAGAGTGCTACTTTCTCAGATCATTTACTTGTTGATTACTAACAGCTTCAAGCTAAATCCCTTAATCGGGTAGATCCTAACAGGTCTGAATTGTAAATCCTTTAACCAGGTGACTCTTTAATTAGGGTTTGAAATCCTTTAATCAGGTTACTTCAAAAAGGGTAAAGCTCGTAACAGGGCTAGAGGTAAATCCCTTGACCGGGTGACTCCTAACAGGGCCTTGCTCTTAATAGGGCATTTTGTAAGCTTTTAATTGGGCTAAGCTCTTAACCGGGCGTACTTCAGTAACCGAGCGTACTTCAGAAGAGTGCAAATTTTAGTGGGTGTCATCCCCACGCGTGGTTTTTCCCAGGTTGGTTTTCACGAGCAAAACTTTGGTGTCATTGTGTTGCATGGTTGTGGATGTTTATTCTTATTGTTTAGTTTTTCATGCAATGGATGTTTATTGATGCAAATGGTTAATGAAAAGTTGGAATTGTTAGATTACTAATTCACCCCCCCCCCCCCTCTCTCTCTCAGTAATCTTNTTACTAATTCCCCCCCCCCCCCCCTCTCTCTCTCAGTAATCTTGGATCTCATAATACTAACACAAAGATCATCAACTTCTTTTTCCTTGCCCTTTGCAAACTTGATACCACAATCCCTATCTATAAGCAATTGCAAGTAATCTGATTTCATCATTTCCAATGCTTCTTTAATTGTATGCAGTTGTGCACTAATAGCTCCACTTTAAATTTATTTTTGCCTCTCCTCAATTTGGGTTTTCCAAATAAGATCTTCTATGTATCAATGAAAATCGTCACCTTTGTAAAATTCATGTAAGGAACATGGGCTGTCATACATGAAATTTGCTGATATGTTCTCGACTGTAGGAACATTATTACCATGACACTCAATTATCTCTCTAGATGTTGTCATGCACTCTTCATGTAGAAATAATGGGACAACATTATGATCACACAAGTACTCATCAAATGAGTTTTTCTCATCATGTGTTTTATTAATAATGATTTACAGGTCCCCAATAAAGAGTTTTGTATATCCCTCACCTCTAGCCATTGATTCTTCCTCCATAATATCAACCTACTATAAAGTTATGTTGGTTTTATCTTTCTTGTTGCTTGCCGCAATTTATCTCTGTCATTGTGAAATCAGATTTTTTGATATCATTAAAGTATTTATCTTCAGTAGTCAAAACATATGAAGAATTAGCGTCATCCCTAAGTTGGTAAGCATCAAGACTAACAGAAGCAATGTCATCTTCTATAATGTCCCTTTTATGGGACATTTGAAATTAATTAAATAATATAATATAAGTGGTCAAAATATAATAAAACTTAATTTAATTATTTAATAAGTGACTTATTTTGCCAGCCAAAATTATAAAATAAGCCACTTTAAAAGACAAGAAGCAAAGGCGAAGAGACAAGATGGAAAAGCCAAGAGTTTCTTGGAGATTGCTTTAAAAGTTTGTGCGAAGGATTATTAAGGCATGTTCAAAAGTTTATGAAAATTGATATTGGATTTAATTCCTCTTTAAGGATTCAAGCTATAGAGGACGAAAACCCTTGGAGCTTGAAATTTGGACGGAAACCCAAATTCTCTATTGGGAGGTACTTCAGGTTTCACCATTGAACTTAAATTTGAATGCAAAGGTTTTTTTTAGAATTAATAATTAAAGATTTTATTGAACTATTTTGTGTGGGCTTTATTGAAGATTAAAACCGTAATTCTGAGAATTTTATATATTCTGTTACATTTCAATTGCTGAAGACTGATGGGTCCCGACTGAGTTTGGGTGAAACATTAATTCATTCTTAATGCAAATTGTGACTTTGATTAATATCCAGTGGGGCTGATATAATTCAAGGCAGAATATAATTGTTGATGTTTGAAAGTTGTGTTTGGCAAATACTAATGCGTAAGTAACAGCAATCATATTTCTTTCATAACTTTGGGCAAATATTTACCAAATTATTTCTCTATGCCTAATGCTATTTCCATGAATGAGCCAAGTTTTTTCCTAAGCCGTGAATATTTACGGGCCTACATTTATCTTCCATCTTTAATACTTGATTGTGTGGCAAAACTAATATTTTCTAAAGTCTATTGTGAGACAATTAATAATTGGTATAAGCTCTGTATTATCGTGAATGTATTTGTTTATGCTTGGACGGAAGCCAGTAGAAAGGAAGCTGAACAAACGCATAGCGGGTCATACCTTGAGAAATATTCATGACTCTTCAATCGCTACTGCAAGAGACTGCCTTTTGTGAGTCTTTTATAGCCGTCTATCGTGGTTTCTGAAAGAGTTGATCCTTCAGTATTAAGCGGCATTCTTGAATACAGATATCTTTATCCTCCACGGTGAACAAGCGTATCAAACCGTGAGCTACTTGGAAACCACGGGAAGTAAATACCTGTGCATATTTTTCACATGTCATAAGCCGTGTGGTGGTACCCTAAATTTTGATAATTTAGAAGTCCCAATCCATTATTAAGAAGTATGTTTCTCCATAAAAAAACAATATCAAAGGAAGGAAGCTTTATGACACAAATAAATAGAACTAACTAATCGAAGCCTTCAGAAAATGCTAGAATTTAGACCTGCTACAAAGATGATTTCGACAGAGGATATTGATGGTCGAATTTTAAAAATCTAAAAAAGACCTATTTCGGAAAATCAAATTTCCTATCTCCAGTAGAAATATTAGCTTTTCACGAAGTGTTTTGGATTTTCAACCAAAGCCAAATCCGAAAGTTAGGTAGTTATTTTTTAGTTAGTTTATTGTTTTTTCAAAATAATTTGTAATAAGAGTTGTGTCTTTTCACCCTAAAAAGGTGTGAAAGCC
>MU223742.1:2907353-2922463 GCA_018584345.1 Thuja plicata
TTTGAAGTGATAAGTTTTCTTGTAAAACTGTCTCTGACGTTGAACATAAGATTGGAATGATCTTGACTCTATTGCCCATGGTAGAATAAGGCACTGGTCTAATCATTATTTGGATTATAGTTATTCAATTCATTGTTTATATTTTTGTGCTATCTTATCTATCTATTCATTTCAAATTACATACACATTTACTAAACATTCTTTCAATTACTTAAAGTATTTCAATTTATAGTTCACGATATATTGCTTTTTGTTAGATTTATTTCAAGTTCCTTGCCATACTTGAGAGAGAAGGTTGAAGTGTTCCTTATCTGCTATAAAAAGCCTTATAACTTGAAGGATAAGTCAAGGTATAGGCCTACCAGCCTTGGTTTTGCAGAGCCAAAATTGCAGAAGTTCCAACCTTGCCTTGGTTGTGACTTGTTAGTTGGCCAAATCACTTGGGTTTCCCAACATTGGATTGACAAGTCCATAGGAAATCCAATCTATCGATTTGAGCACCAACACCGTGTATGTGACTGGGTGCGTCTTCCCTGTTGAAGGATGGGATTCTCATCTGCAAAGCCAAAATAATCCTTGGCGTGAGCAGGTTAAGAAATTCATGTCTATCTCAGATAATGTTTCCTGGTCCCGTCCCATATATAGAGAGCTGGACCTATAGCTTAGAATACTCAGGGAGTAAGTTGTCTAAAAACAAAAACTATGGAAGGGGTGATCGCTGAATTGAGTTTTTCAGTGCACTCATTCACTTACAGCTAAGCGCTACAAGAATATAATTGCTGAGATATCTCTGATCTAAATTCCAGAGAGCTGCTTCTTTAGGGGCATTGACAGAGTTGTCTCAGAGACCCGTAACTTTCTGTTTGGAAGATTAATTCTGCAATCATGGGCATTGTATTTGAATGCTTGGACTGAGCTCTGAGAAAGTTAAGTTTGCAAAAAACAAAACCAAGCCATTAAAAGGACAAATATCAGAACTTTGTCAATTGCATACATGTTTGATGAAATGTCAAACCCTTGAACTCAAAATTAAAGGGAGATTGACAAGGGGGTATTACAACTTCTTGAGCCTTGTGAAATAATGGCATGGGAATACAAGAATTTTCAGTAGGATCAACATTAGTACATCCCTCAACTGAGATATCCAGATTGTTAATGGGATAGTCTATTTCATACTCCTTTCCGATTTCACCTTCCATTTTGCCTATACATTGGTGATTAGGCCCCCAGGGCCTTTTGCAAGAAAAACAGATTTCGCCTTCGTAATTCGTTTTTGCTCCTTTTTGGAGATCCTTGAACCTGTAAACCCAAAGAAGTTAGCTCCTTATTAATCAAGGTTGGTTTCAGCTTTGCACATTGTTTGAAAACACTGTTGACCAGCTTATATACAGCTGTAGAAACGTCCCGTTCTTGCTTCGCAACAGCCAGCGATATAGACATAAGGGGCTGGGTAATAATAGCATGTTCCTCAACGATTAGGTTCATAATGGTTTGCATGCAAGAAGATATATTTTCTTCACGATCCGTACTTGATTGTGGCTTTGAAAATTTGAAACATTTGAAGAAAGAGATCATCACAGTCCAAATCAATCATGAGAACACAAGTTCTGACACTAGCCATCAAATCTAAAATCTTCACCCTCCTAACATAAGATGAGCTCCTGGTATCATCTAGCCCATGAAAACTATCAACAATCAGCTGTAGAGTCTCCCTCATTATACCTCATAATGTCACTAAGACAAGTGTTTACTGCAAGTCTCACATCTTCATCTAAATGCCTCATCATTTGGGGCAGGACTAAAGCAACCGAAGGCCACTCTATTGCAAATTTCACACCTTCAAAATCTGAATGGTACAATTTTGTCAAACATCTTTCCATTTCCCCCAACTTGCTAACAAGAACATGCTTGGACTGATGTCAGAATTCAAGTAATTTTCCCAAAGCATAGAGAATGCTACTCATTTCTACAACTTCTAATGGAAGCTCAGACGTAATAATTTTGAATGACTTCCTGAATTGTTCTCTTAAAGGACTCTTTCCTATGTTTGCCGTCACCCAAACTAAATAAAACACACAGGCTGGCAGGTTCTAAAGCTCTAATACCATTGAAATGCCCCACCCCTGTTTGTGCCCCTTTTTCCCTCTTTATTCTTCTTAGTAATTTTGTCAAACAGTTTGTAAGAATGCCCAGAAAGAAGGTTTCAATTTGACTTTAGCTATGTTACTAATATATAAAGCCTTAGTTACCGATTCGGGTGCGGGTGCAGATGCGGATGCGGGATGCGGGTGCGCAGATGCGTAAAAAAATTTTTTGGAGGGATGCGGATGCGTTTATAATTTTATATATATATATATATAATTTATATTATTTATACACTTAAATTACAATATAATTAATATATAATATATTGTTTTTCATTGATCAATATAATACTTCACAACATATAATAATATATACACTAATAATAATACTAAATGAAATTAAAATAAATAATCATATATTATTATTCACAACATATAATTATTAATAAATAATATATACACTAATAATAATACTAAATAAAATTAAAATAAACAATCATATATTATTATTGCAAATTTGCAAAAATTTAATAAACTATACAATAAATTTAATAAATTATACAAGAGGACCAGACGTAATAAACTATAAACTATAGATTTATTTAATAAATTTAATAAATTATTAATAATATAATTTAATAAAGTTATAAACTATCCCAGTAATATTGCCGATATTCACTCGGCTCACAAAGAACGGCTTAAATATTTTCCACGGCAATAAACTATATCACCGCTCCCTAGATAAATCTCTATTACATATTGATATAAACTATATTGTTTCCGTATTGGTTTCAGCAAAACCTCGGATGGGTGAGGATGAGCATCTGTAAGCATCCGCAGGGAATCCGCCTCCGCATCCCGCATCAGCACGCATCCGCTCCCGCATCTGGGCAAAACCTGGACGCATCGGTAACTAAGTATAAAGCTGGTGCAGTGGTCCTTTCACAAACTCAGCCAAATATTTTACCTTCTTGTTCTAAGTGGCGAAATGATTGAATTAGTTGCGGAAGGTGATATTTGTTTGACAATTGTGTTGTTTAATTATTCCAGCTCATAAACAATAGAAGATATATTTATAACAGAAATATTAAAGATTTCCTTTCATACATAAAAATACACTTCCAGGTTACATACCACAAGATACTGATACATATTCAGAACATATGGGTATGCCAATAACATAAATCTGACCTTATATGGAAAACTTCTTTTCTCAGAACAAAACTGTCTTCATCATAGCAACGACATCAAATACATAGCCTTCAATATGCATTCAAATTTAACCTATGATAGCAAAATCACCTTGAGACAAAGGATGATTAGGTTCAGCAACACTCTCCTGGTCTGCAATAATGTCCATCCCTGGAACAAAGATATCCAATGGTAATACAAGTCGAGAATGCCCAAGAAACCATGTCAAAGGTAGTCGTTCTCACACCTCAATGTATCATGTTTTACCCTCTAAACTAACTACAAGCCACCCACAATCGACAGGACACTTCTGAGATTAGTCTTACAAACTTCTGAAAATGAGAGATTAGTCTTACACACTTCAAAGAGTGAGAGGTTATGCCATATGTCATATTCCACTTGACCCCAACTTCAAGAACGCTCATGCCAATGGTCAAGAATGAAAGGAGAAGCGAAAGGAGAAGAGATGGCTAGCACATAATCATAAACCTTTCCCCGATTGTCCATATCTATGCAAAAGTCAATCACATAGCTAAAATAAATGGTGCGACTCAAGCCCTTATAGCATTTCCAGACCAAGCCGAATGAAGAACTCGAATTATAAGGCACCCAAAATCAACAGCTAAAAGTTCGCTCTTCAACCATTGTGTCCAGCGATATCCTCTCACAAATAGGAAACTCCAATCGCTTAACAAGGAAATATTTACGCACTACAAAACATTGATATTTAGGTTGTGTTTCAAAAGTGTTCGTTATCAATTGCGCTACATGCCAAAATTCAAAAATCTTGACCCTATTAACGTAGAATATAGCCTTCAAATGGAACTCACATCAAATATTAACTTCACGGCTAAGCGAATGGCACCCACATAAATGACATATTGTAATGAGCCCAACCTGGCTCTTTGATAATTCAATTTGATTTTTCACAAAGATAACAGTTTCTAACAATAACTCCTTTATTTAAATATTCAACTTCAATTTGACATTTCTCAGCCAGCATACACAATTATTTCAGAATGTTTATTTGATGAAATTCTGGAAATTACATTCAATGAATTTATTCAAACACTAATTTCAGAATTGAAAGAACCTGATATATTCGCCAGAAAACGTTGAAGTTGGAGATTGCTACACTAATGACTTTGCAAAGATTTTAAATCAAATACCAATGGGATGCATTCGTAAATACCATTCTGTGCATGTGCTTCGAAATCGCCATAAATCCCTAACAATTGCTAACGCCACCTTGAAGTCTCCACTTGCTAACTAATCGCGGGCCCTATAATGATTTTTAGAGTGTTGCATGCTGGCCACAAATCACTTGTTCTTTACCTGCAAATGCTCATTAAACGCCCGCACCACACTGCCATAGTCACGCTGCTTCCTGTGGGTGCGGATTGATACTGAATTTGGTCCCAGCTATCACCCGTAATGCAGAAGAGATTCCTCCTCTCACCACACGCGGCCAGGATAAATACGCCGCCCAGCTATTAGCCTCCTTCAACACTATAATGAGATCGACCTCTTAATGCAGGCCTCAGTTCAAATGAATTCAATCCAGCAATTAATTGCACCCTCAATGTGCCAATTAATTATCAAAAAACTCCAAATCCACAGAGAAAACTTTCAAAATAAATCAACTTCTCCCTTAGCCATAGCAAAACAGTAGAGAGATGTAGAAAATGTTTTCCTCAGCACATTTACCAATTTGCAGAACTCAGAAACCCTTATACTTCAGCAAGCGCACAATTCAGAAATTCTGGGACAAAGCCACAAAGTCAAAAGTTTAATCAATAATCGAATGCCAATCCCAATAAAATGAGCTCATATTTATAATCCATTCTTGGCCACAATTTCCCAAAAAGAGCTTCAGTTCACAACTCTTTTAATTATCAACATCTAAAACATTTATATAATAAAGTATTATAACAATATGAGATTGTGCAATAAATCCAACATCCGCTGCAGGTGACGACTAACTGCCAGAGCCACCCACTGCACTGCCAAATATAGAAACTGACCAAACTGACTTACTAAAAATAGGAAGTCCAGATTTACTAAAATAGGACCCTCAAGACCAAGCGTCAACTCACAAGGGTCGTGATAATGAGCTGACAAAGCCACTACCAATACCTGCTAAAATTGGGGACATCACAGTCCTCCCTCCCCACAATTGCTTGTCCTCAAGCAATCGAATATCTCACTAGAACCCACCCAGATCCCATAAGAATCACGTAACATCCTTGCCATCCCGGAACCAACTGTAAACCCATGACATTAGCAGCACCAGTAACATAACCTGTATCATAACCCCAAGCGCCTGCACTGATGAAGTGGAGATCTGGACATCACCAAAAGATGACTCAACATAGAACTCATCGTACTAAACTTCAATGACTCTCCCCAGTCATCCTGCAGCCAATCCATCTTAGGTACAAACCAGCTCTGCACCTGATGTAAATCCTGAACATGTAAGTCGAATATGAGGTTACAAACACTCATCACAGTATAGACTCGATCCCCCGTAGGATCATCTTTGTCCTCATCCTCATGCTGCTGCGACGACTCCTCCATCTCATCCGTGTAAACCAGCATGTCGCGGTTTACTGCCCCTTTCGGCCTCAAAGCACAAGTATGACCTTTAGAGAAAGGCCCCTTGCACCAAAAGCAAAGTTGTCTCCTCCTCAGGTCCTCTCTGGACGTATCATCAAAACTCCCCGTTGACTTGCCCTTGTCCTCAACAACGGATGGAGACTCCTCATCAACAGGTGGAGGATCAGATGACTTCGAGGCACCCTTGCTCCGAGATGATGACTCCTGTAAAGTGGGTGGGTCCAAAGACTTAACCCGTCCACGAAGTGGCTCTGCTAACCTCTCCAAAAATAACATCTCTCCGCTCAAAAATGTCATACACCATAACTGACAAACGTTGAAACTCACTGATTAAAGCCTCTAAGCTAGTCATCTACCGTAACTGAGCCAACTCTCTAAAGTAGACCTCCGGGTCCTTTCTGTCAAAACGCTCAATTAACCAGTCTACAAACTCTTGATAAATAGTAATCCGGTTGTGGTGTAAAGATCTCAACCCATGGTACCACCAGTCATGTGCAGTCCCATCTAAATGCAAAATTGCAAATCTAATGGCATCCTCCTCAGTCATAGGGAGCAATGCGAGGTAGGTGTCGGGCTTGTGGATCCAAGCTCTAGCAGTGACCCTACCGCTGGCATCAAAATGTGCTAGCATCATCTTGCTAGCCACCTGTCTCAAATCATTCTGCCCCATCCTCTACCTATCCTGTGCCAGTCTTCCCCTCGAGTGCTCCCATTTCTGTGTCAAATATCTGTCAAAGTTCAAGTTCTACTTCAAGGCCTAAGGAAGGGCATCCCACTCAGCATAGTGAGTGACTATATCATCAACAAAAGGGACATCCTCAGCATCAATGCTGACTGTATCGGCCTCCGGTCTAACAAATCTGGGCCCCTGGGGTCTGAATTGATCTCCCCTGTCACCTGCCCTATCTGCTATGTCATCTCTCCAGGCTTTATGCTCATAATCCCTGTGCCTGTCATCAATCCGTGATCTATGTAATGTGACAAAAGCATCACGTAATCTCTCCCTACTCCGATCCCTCGGTAATACCATCTGTCTCAAGGTGTTAGAAAGCTCATGTAATACATCAGTTACATGATGTTGTCCTGCTACTAGGTTCCTGAAGGTCTCCCTAGCCTCTCTGTCTATATCTGTTTCAGTAGCAGCTGTGGGTTGTGCAGTACCTGCTGAAACCACCTGGATTATTAGCATCACCACCAAGCACTGTGCCAAACTGAACATCTTCATCCCCCTCATTTGGTGGGGGTGAATAGCCTCTCCGGTGCTAATGCCTACTGGGAATAAATCTCCTATCATCTGCCATAATTGAATTCCCAAATAATAATAATGAAGAATGAACCCGATTTCCCTGCAGGCTGGCAGAAAACCGCTCTGATACCACTGTAATGAGCCCAACCTGGCTCTTTGATAATTCAATTTGATTTTTCACAAAGATAACAGTTTCTAGCAATAACTCCCTTATTTAAATATTCAATTTCAATTTGACATATCTCAGCCAACATACACAAATATTTCAAAATGTTTATTGGATGAAATTCTAGAAATTACATTCAATGAATTTATTCAAACACTAATTTCAGAATTGAAAGAACCTGATATATTCGCTAAAAAACGTTGAAGTTGGAGATTGCTACACTAATGACTTTGCAAAGATTTTAAATCAAATACCAATGGGATGCATTCGTAAATACCATTCTGTCCATGTGCTTCGAAATCGCCATAAATCCCTAACAATGGCTAATGCCACCTTGAACTCTCCACTTGCTAACTAATCGCGGGCCCTATAATGATTTTTAGAGTGTTGCATGTTGGCCACAAATCACTTGTTCTTTACCCGCAAATGCTCATTAAACGCGCGCAGCACATTGCCTTGGTCACGCTGCTTCCTGTGAGTGCAAATTGATACTAAATTCAGTCCCAGCTGTCACCCGTAATGCAAAAGAGATTCCTCCCCTCACCACACACAGCCAGGATAAATACGCCGCCCAGCTATTAGCCTCCTTCAACACTGTAATGAGATCGACCTCTTAATGCAGGCCTCAGTTCAAATGAATTCAATCCAGCAATTAATTGCACACTCAGTGTGCCAATTAATTATCAAAAATCTCCAAATCCACAGACAAAACTTTCAGAATAAATCAACTTCTCCCTTAGCCAGAGCAAAACAGTAGAGAGATGTAGCAAATGTTTACCTCAGCACATTTACCAATTTGCAGAACTCAGAAACCCTTATACTTCAAGAAGGGCACAATTCAAAAATTCTGGCACTGAGCAGAAAAGTCAAAAGTTTAATCAATAATCGAATGCCAATCCCAAGGAAATGAGCTCATATTTATAATCCATCCTTGGCCACAATTTCCCAAAAAGAGCATCAGCTCACAACTATTTTAATTATCAACTTCTAAAACATTATTATAATAAAGTATTATAACAATATGACTTTAATTAATAATTAATAAATATGAGCTCGTGCAATAAATCCAACATCCGCTGCAGGTGACGACTAACTGCCAGAGCAACCAACTGCACTGCCAAAAATAGAAACTGACCAAACTGACTTACTAAAAATAGGAAGTCCAGATTTACTAAAATAGGACCCTCAAAACCAGGCGTCAACTCACGAGGGTCGCGATAATAAGCTGACAAAGCCACTGCCAATACCTGCTAAAATTGGGGACATCACAGTCCTCCCTTCCCAAAATTGCTTGTCCTCAAGCAATCGAATATCTCACTGGAACCCACCCAAATCCCATAAGAAGCCAATGGAATATCTCACTGGAACTCACGAGGGTCGCGATAATGAGCTGACAAAGCCACTACCAATACCTGCTAAAATTGGGGACATCACAGTCCTCCCCAAAATTGCTTGTCCTCAAGCAATCGAATATCTCACTGGAACTCACCCAGATCCCATAAGAAGCACGTGACATCCCTATCATCTCGGAACCAACTGTAAACCCATGACATCAGCAGCACCAGTAACATAACCTGTATCATAACCCCCAGTGGCTACGCTGATGAAGTGGAGATCCGGACATCACCAGAAGATGACTCAACGGGAGAACTCATCATACTAAACTTCAGTGACTCTCCCCAGTCATCCTGCAACCAATCCATCTTAGGTACAGACCAACTCTGCACCTAATGTAAATCCTAAACATGTGAGTCAAATATGAGGTTACAAACTCTCATAACAGTATAGACTCGATCCCCCGTAGGATCATCTCTGTCCTCATCCTCATGCTGCTGCGATGACTCCTCCATCTCATCCGTGTAAACCAGCATGTCGCGGTTTACTGCCCCTTTCGGCCTCAAAGCACAAGTATGACCTTTAGAGAAAGTCCCCTTGCACCGAAAGCAAAGTTGTCTCCTCCTCGGGTCCTCTCTGGAAGTATCATCAAATCTCCCCGTTGACTTGCCCTTGTCCTCAACAACAGATGGAGACTCCTCATCAACAGGTGGAGGATCAGATGACTTCGGGGCACCCTTGCTCCGAGATGATGACTCAAGAGCTAGGGCCTTCTTCAGTGCCTCCTGTAAAGTGGGTGGGTCCAAAGACTTAACCCATCCACGGAGTGGCTTTGCTAACCCCTCCAAAAATAACATCTCCTCCGCTCAGAAATGTCATACACCATAACTGACAAACGCTGAAACTCACTGATTAAAGCCTCTAAGCTAGCCGTCTTTCGTAACTAAGCCAACTCTCTAAAGTAGACCTCCGGGTCCTTCCTGTCAAAACGCTTAATCAACTGGTCCACAAACTCCTGATAAACAGTAATCCAGTCATGGTGTAAAGATCTCAACCCATGGTACCACCAGTCATGTGCAGTCCCATCTAAATGCAGACCTGCAAATCTAATGGCATCCTCCTCAGTCATAGGAGGCAATGCGAGGTAGGTGTCGCGCTTGTGGATCCAAGCTCCAGTTGTGACCCTACCACTGGCATCAAAATGTTCTAGCATCATCTTGCTAGCCACCTGTCTCAAATCATTCTGCCCCATCCTCTACCTATCCTGTGTCGGTCTTCCCCTCGAGTGCTCCCGTTTCTATGTCAAATATTTGTCAAAGTTCAAGTTATGCTTCAAGGCCTGAGGAAGGGCATCCCACTTAGTATAGTGAGTGACTATATCATCGCAAAAGGGACATCCTCAGCATCAATGCTGACTGTATTGGCCTCCGGTCTAACAAATCTAGGCCCTTGGGGTCTGAATTGATCCCCCATGTCACCTGCCCTATCTGCTATGTCATCTCTCCAGACTTTATGCTCATAATCCCTGTGCCTGTCATCAATCCGTGATCTATGCGATGTGACAGAAGCATCACGTAATCTCTCCCTACACCGATCCCTCGGTAATACCATCTGTCTCAAGGTGTCAGAAAGCTCATGTAATACATCAGTTACACGATGCTGCCCTGCTGCTAGGTTCTTGAAGGTCTCCCTAGCCTCTCTGTCTATATCTGTTTCAGTAGCAGCTGTGGGTCGTGCAGTACCTGTTGAACCACCTGGATTATTAGCATCACCACCAAGCATTGTGCCAAACTGAATATCTGCAACCCCTTCATTTGGTGGGGGTGAATAGCCTCTCCGGTGGTAATGCCTACCGGGAATAAATTTGCTATGATCTGCCATAATTGAATTTCCAAATAATAATAATGAAGAATGAACCCGATTTCCCTACAGGCTGGCAGGAAACCGCTCTGATACCATTGTAATGAGCCCAACCTAGCTCTTTGATAATTCAATTTGATTTTTCACAAAGCTAACAGTTTCTAGCAATAACTCCTTTATTTAAATATTCAATTTCAATTTGACATATCTCAGCCAACATACACAAATATTTCAGAATGTTTATTGGATGAAATTCTGGAAATTAAATTCAATGAATTTATTCAAACACTAATTTCAGAATTGAAAGACCCCGATATATTTGCCAGCAAACGTTGAAGTTGGAGATTGCTACACTAATGACTTTGCAAAGATTTTAAATCAAATACCAATGGGATGCATTCGTAAATACCATTTTGACCATGTGCTTCGAAATCGCCATAAATCCCTAGCAATTGCTAACGCCACCTTGAAGTCTCCACTTGCTAACTAATCGCGGGCCCCAAATGAATTCAATACAGCAATTAATTGCACCGTTAGTGTGCCAATTAATTATCAAAAATCTCCAAATCCACACACAACTTTCAGAATAAATCAACTTCTCCCTTAGCCACAGCAAAACAGTAGAGAGATGTAGCAAATGTTTACCTCAGCACATTTACCAATTTGCAGAACTCAGAAACCCTTATACTTCAGAAAGGGCACAGTTTAGAAATTTTGGCACAAAGCCACAAAGTCAAAAGTTTAATCAATAATCGAATGCCAGTCCCAATGAAATGAGCTCATATTTATAATCCATCCTTGGCCACAGTTTCCAAAAAAGAGCTTCAGTTCACAGCTCTTTTAATTATCAACTTCTAAAACATTATTATAATAAAGTATTATAACAATATGACTTTAATTAATAATTAATAAATATGAGCTCGTGCAATAAATCCAACATCCGCTGTAGGTGACGACTAACTACCAGAGCCACCCACTCCACTGCCAAAGATAGAAACTGACCAAACTGACTTACTAAAAATAGGAAGTCCAAATTTACTAAAATTAGCAAATCTGCCAAATGGGACCCTCAAAACTAGGCGTCAACTCATGAGGGTCGCGATAATGAGCTGACAAAGCCACTGCCAATACCTGCTAAAATTGGGGACATCACAGATATAGTCGTGTCTAACAAAAATATTGTCACAAGAGTATTCATATTTTCAGACCAAAATAATAATATTCATTTCCAATGATAGCCAACATAAAATGTGTGTTTCCCAATAATCTTGCAATTTTGTCTCTTAAAGAGACTTAACAAAATTGAATAAACTTTGTAACAAAGTGAGATACCTAGATGATATCTCCAACTTGAATTGGGTTTTCGTCCAATCCGAGAGTAGTCCCAAAGGTTTTCCTCCTCACGAAACTAAAATCAAGAAGCTACCAGCTCTTCAAAGAAATTAAAAAAACCAAGCATGCTTAAATGAACCTCTCATTGTACTTTAATAGCCCATTGCAGAGACTCTGGCCCTTTCCTGTGCTTTACCTCTTGATCTTCTTTTTCTGTCTTTTTATTTCCCCCTCTTTTAAAATAAATTTAGGGAAATAATAATAAAGTGACTTCTTAAATTTCCACTTAACTAAACATTAAAGTCACTTTATTAAATTAATTTAATAATATCACCCTTATTATTTACTTTTACATGATAATATTAAATAATTAAATTAATCACTTTTATAACCTTATTAAATATTTATTTTTCCAAGGTCACATTAGGAGACATTACAAATGCTAAGTTTACCCACTTTCCTTTTCAATTTAGAATGGTTGTCTCGATTTCCTCTCCTTGGAAGGTGTTTCATCCTCAAATCCATGTACTCCTTAAGGGACATTTATGATTGGAAACCTCCATCTAGCCAATGTTGCCTAAATCGGTCTTGGAGACCACCAATGTAGGTTCCACCTCGTAAAGTTGCTCATTTCTTGAAGTTAAATTTGGAATCATAAGCCTTGAGCTCATACTAGGGATCTTTTGTTTTGGACTCCCATTAGTACATTGGCCTTCATTACCTCTCCTGCTTCCATTATTGTTATTTGTGAAGTTGATTACTACCTGGGTGAGCATGTCCAATAGTTGAGCCATAACATGAGGAAAGGCAAAGAGAGCAACGTTGGTAGCAAATACTACAATGGTACAAAGAAGTACCCACAAGGAGGAAGAAGAGCGGGATATTGACCTACATCGTACCCCTTGCAATTAATGCCCCTACGACCAAACAAGGACCAACATACCACATATAACCAAGAGGAGGGAGGAGCAGTGCGGAGATCTCTCCATTTGAGAGAATAGAGTGAAAGGAGAAGGTGTTTACGAGAAATTATCAAAAGAGCTGAGTGTCCAGCGAGGTCAAAGAGTCCAGCAAAAAGAAAGAGCCGTAGTGTGAGCTGAAGCTATTGTCAGGAGAGGGCAAGACCACGTACGTGGGGTGAGTTGGAAGAGGTTGCCAGAAACCTGTCACTCCTGAACGATGAAGCAAGTGAGATTTTGCCGAACAAGCAAGTTACCAAGAGGCACACTTTGTGTCCAATGAAGACTTTGAATCTCTAGACAATATCAGTACCACAAGCCCATCCATGTAGTCGAACGAAGGAGAGCAGAACCTCCAGACCGAGGTCGCTGAAATTTTTCAAACTACCTTGCACCATATCCAGAACCTGTCCATTGGAGAAGAACCGAGAATAGGTGGACCAAAGCCAAAGATTCCGGGGAGCAGGGAGTACAGAAATGAGGGAGGTGACCAAGGTGTAGACGACGCAGGTGGATGTGTAGAGGACTCGCACGTGGCACTGGGACACGGTTGAGAGAGACACTCCATTCTGGTCAGATACACACGGTGTCTATCGAAGAAGAATAATGGTAAACACACCGAAGATGGGTCGAAGGACCCTCTATGCCATTGCAAGACTTGTGTGACAATATGGGAGGCCAATGAAAAAGATGGCCATGATTGCTGGTTGAAGGCATTTCTTGCCACATTACGGGGAATTGCCATTGACTGGTATACAGACCTGCCAAGAGGGACTAAAGAAACATGGAATGATCTGAAGAGGGCATTCGAGGAAGAATTCAAACTCCTAAGAGGTGACAAGGATATAGTGGCAGAAATCTATAACATCAAGTAGGGGAAGAATGAAAATGCATGTGCTTACAATCATAGGCTCAAAAAGTTGTTGGGCAAGTTGGAAAACCAAGCAGCTAATGAGTTGAAGAAGAGATCACCCCGAGGAGGAAGTAATAGCGATCACCAAACATCAGACCAAGAAGGTAGCATACCTTGAGCCCCGTACTTGGACACTCTTAAAGCCGAAGGGGAGCCACTCTGAAAGAAGAAAAGACAAGAGAATATAGCAAGCACAACAAGCACGTAGGGCGAGGATAGGCGCGCAGAGAAAGAGACAATGGAACTATCATCCTCCGACAGTGAGACTGGAGAGGAGTTTCATATAGTACAACATGAAGGGGAAGGTGAAGAAGTGAAGGAGGCCCAGCCAAAGAAGAAGGGGAAGCTAGAGAAGAAATGACGATAGCAAAAAGGACGGTACCAGCACTGACCAAATGGGGAGCCAATGTAATGAGCCCAACCTGGCTCTGCTATAACATAATAAAATATGCAATCTCAACAATAAACTTGCCAGAGTGTATCTCTTTATTTATCAAATTCAAATATATAATTTTCACGAAGATGCAATTTCTGACACAGAACTTTATTCAATATATTCAGTTTCAACTTAGCATTTCTCAGCATACACAATTATTTCGAATTGCTTATTTGATAAAGTCTGGAATTTGTACTTGAAGGATTTATTCAAACATAAATAAATCTGCACTTGTTTTTAAAGCATATACAAATGGACGTATTTGATAAATACCATTCTGTCTTATGCACGCTGTCAATATCTAGCAATGGCTAATGCCACATTAACAGCCACACAAATACATAGCTGCTGCCGCGGCTCCTCCTTTCTCCCTTGCAGTTGGTGGCTAACGCCACGTAGCACCAAACCCTCACCCACGGCTGGTGACAACACACACGCGCTTGTTGAACACACCCGCAGTCCTGCTTGCTCACGCGGCTGCCTTACTTGCCCACGGTTTTCCTGAATGGCGCCCAACCACATTAAACACTTCTCAATACTTCAGCGTCCAGTATGATATCAGTTCAAAACACTAATCAATTCACAATCTCTGGATCAAATTCTCAACTCCTCCAATAATATCGACCTCTTGATGCAGGCCCCAGTTCAACAAATAAATTCAGATCTCAGAATGAATAACTCCCTCCAGTCACAGGCAAACAATACGAAGGAAGCAAAATTGGTTATACTTCAGCAACCAATTGAAGAAATTGTTCCAGAAGAATCAGTCTTCCAAATGCCAAATCGATTCAGTATCAAACCCTTATACCTCAGGAAGGGATTTGATTTACAACTCAGAACTTCTCCTCAGAGAAAACAAACAAAATATATTATATTCAATCGATGATGAATGAATGCCTTGCCTATTGCTTTTATAATTAAAAAGTGTCTTCTCTCACACACTTTTCACTTGAAGCACTTTTATACTTAGGC
>MU223742.1:2965159-3038259 GCA_018584345.1 Thuja plicata
TTTGAGAGACTTTGAGCTACAAGAGGGGAATTGCTATAATAGTAGTGGCTGTGAATACTGAGAGTTGAAGACTTTGAGCTTCAAGTTTGAGTATTTTTCTTTAAATTTCAGAACTATTAGTGAGAGAGTTTGAGCCTCACTATTAGTTCTCGTTATCATCAAAATAGGATTAAGTGCAAGAGACTTTGGGCCCTTGTTTTAATTCACCAAATATATTTATAACTGCTGCCTTAGAAGTTGTTCTTATGTCAATTGCTAAGTCACCGGTATTATCGTAGCAGTAGGTGATCTTTGTAGAGTTAATAAGCTGTCTTTATTTGTGAATCTTTTTTTAACAAAGAGGAAAAGGTTGAAAGTATCACTCTTATCCAATTACAGTTGAGATCCTGCTGAAGCCACCTGCGGTAAGAAGGGAGCCTCCCCTATTGCTGAGAAGAGAGATTTATCTCATTATACCATTGCCTAAAGTTACAATTTTATAAGGTGTAGTCTTAGTGGCTTACAAAATTTTTAGCCCACATCGATCATATATATTTTATACATACCGTGTATTATATATAATGATCGATAATGTTATCGATGTTATTCATTGTATAGACGGTATTACATAAACCGTAAGATATGTGAGTTTGTCGACGGTATTATTCAAATCGTAGGTTATGCAAGTTGTCGACGGGTTATATAAACTAAGTGTTATATAAACTAAGTGTTAATGATAATAGTATGTAAGAACAGTCATGCCTATGATAGGCGTGACTCCTCAGGGAGTCACGTCTATCATATACGCGACTCTTCTCTATGTCACTATCATATATATGATGCACGAACATACTATTCTTACTCACACAGAAAAACTACAGTGTTGAGTATAGTATACAGTGAGTTTGACTGAATATACATCTTCATCAGGCAATAAATACAAGGGTATTATTATTTACATATATTCTGATTTATTCTTCTGAAATTGGAATTGATAAATATATAATCAGCACTTAATATATATAGATACTTTAAATTGAAATTAGAATCATAAGTTAGAGTAGATTTAACAAAAATAATTGTAAATAACAAAATGTTAAATACAAAGTAAAAACAACTATTCTAAGTACAAAAGAAAGAGAACAAGAGATCTTATAACCCTTTTGAGAACCTCTCGAGATGTCACTTCACTCCACTCTTCGAACCTGCACACACAACACCAAGAAAAATGTTGGGGTTGTTTGTTTTAGAGACCTGTTGAAGTTAGACCCCCATTTGGTGTTTCCACTCCACAGACAACCAAGATACAAATATAAAAAACAATAATCTGCTAATATAGTAGAATGACAATAGATACGATTGAAAACACTATAGATATGCTTTATCAAATGAAAGTAAACAAGTGTGAGTTATGAGAGAGCTCCCCTTCGAAGCCAAGAAGCTGGAGCTTGGTGGAATGAAAGTAAGAACGAGCTGGTACACGGAAGAGATGGTGAAACAACCAAAATGAGATGGACAAAGATTTGTAAAATCACCAAGAAGCTGTGAAAACAATCTAGAAGCAATTCGAATGACAGAGCATATTACAGTGACCCAGTAGTTGCAAAATGAGGCCAAAATGAAGGTTAAAATAACCTTAGAAGAATCTTGACGTCGGTGGCCTACAATAGCAGTTATACTGCCAAGGATAGCAGGTATTACACTCTAATGGCCACCTTCGATCTGCAGATTTATGGGACGAGCGTGCATCGCGCAAATATCTCTGCGAAACGCATGTATCCTAAATCAAACAGTCCACATGGCCAAGAATCCGGACAAAGCAGAGTATGACTATGCAAGCAGGGTGAAGCGGAGGCTAAGGTGGAAATTTGATTTGGGCTAACTCGGAGGCATCATGCAATGAGGAATTGCACAAGCTGCAATTTACGATGTTACAATTAGCAATAGAATGGCCCTCATGCATGATTAGAGCCCTAATCCTACTCCTAATCCATTACACTTAATAATAAATGGTTGAAAAAATTTGTAGTCTCATGTTCCCTTCTCAAGCATAATTCTAAAAAAGAACCTTAGCCTGATATTTTATTTGTCATACGCTAATGGGGTGGTGCAAGAGTAATAATTTAATAATTTAACTTAAATTGTCAAAACAACAAATTTCAATTATATTCAAACGGATAAATCAGCCTAGGAAGAGAGAAGCACAAACTATACTAGTCAAAATTTGCTATGTTGGTTGGGTAAACTATAAATATCTACCTTTGTTGGTGCATAAGGAAGTGCAGATCACACTTTGATCCAAAGTTTGAGCACTTATTTTGTTTAAACACTATGTTTGAAGAATAACAATCAAGTATGCTACAATCCACTTAGAGGGAGTGGCACGCAAATGGTAGTAGCATGGAATGATCACCCAAGATCATAATTTGATTGATACTTGTTGGGTGAATATTTTGTATCAATGTTATTGTTTGATCAGATTTGAGAATGTAATCTTTTAAAATTTTGATATATATATAATAGATAAATTCTCTCTAGAATGTTATCTAATCAAAGTTGATCTTGTAGATAACTTCTCACTTCAAATATTATCTCAATAATATTGATCTCCAATTGATATATATATATATATATATATTAAATTTGCTATTAATATATATATGTATATATATATATATATCAATATATTATTGTTGCTAAAGATTCACCGATATGAAAACAGAACTGATTGTACTTTCCATTGAATGATTCATATATTGAAATTGATATCATATAAATATATATTCACGAGGTCTCATGGAGAGACATATCTCTTCGTTAGACTATGTCTCACGAAGAGTTATGTATCTTCGTAGACCTTACAATTTAATCAAATACAAACCGAATTTGTTATCGACTTTGTTTACATTGTTATTGGCACTCATGGTTACCGATACCATAATCGGTACAAAGAATAATACCATCACTGTTTGGAACAGTCACTACTAATTGCAGGTAATACTTACAATATCACTGATGAGGATGGTTGATATAATTGACTTCAACGCATTCATCATTATTAAGAATAGTCGATACCATAATCGACTTGCATTATCAATGAGAATTTTTGTCAATACCACAATCGACTTCAATAGTATCATTTGTAATTTGATCAATATCAAAACATTAACAATATCAGTTTGATATTGTTATCAACAATATTAATCATTAGAGTTGATAACAATATCAACTATGATTGCTATAAATATATAATCATAAATAGTCGATACCATAATCGACTTCAGCAATATCATTTTAATATCAAGTTGATATTGGTATCAACTTTATCAAACATTAAAGTTGATAACAATATCAACTATGTATATTACTTAAGTAGCATTAGTCATCATTAATGAAAACTATGATAGTTGCCAATAATGACTATCATAGTTATCAATAATGATAACTATTACAAAGATTACAATGATACTTACAGTATTCTAAAAATGATGATATTGTATGTATAACCATATACTTATCTAATGAAGAATAGATATCAAATGCTTAAGGCCGATAGGCCAATTAGGCATTTGACATCATCGGTTAGAATAATATGATCGAAGCTACCAACATTAACACTCCCTCTTAGCTAGGGAAGATTAATTATATTCTTCAATAGATCTGTAAAAATATCAACTTATTTAGGAGAGGTAGCATATCCACAAATATGCTTATTCACTAATACTCTCAAATATGTATCTATATGATATGTGCACTAGCATCATCCCACATGATGCCTATCATAGAGATATCAAATCATGGCATATCCATGAATATTAACCATATAATATCAACCATGATAAATTTAAATATTATGGCTTATCCATAGATATCAAGTCTCATGATATCTACCATAATGTCTAATGAGATATAGGTCATCATGACATGTCCATGGATATCAAGTCTCATGATACCCATCATGATGATAGAATTACTCATTGCAAAGTCATCACTTTACAATATTACTCAAAATACAAGTGTTTCATGATTAAAAAGTCGTCACTTTTCAATGATGATCACAGGGCCCATCAAGTCATGAAAACACACATGACAAAAAGAGTTTACACATTAAACATCTTTGATTACAAGTACAAATGAATTAAACCTAATCTCAAAATTAAGTTACATTTCAACCATACCAAGTTTATCCCGAAAGTGTGCAACTTTTGTCTTAGCTAGTGGTTTGGTGAGAATATCTGCAATCTGTTCATCTGTACTTATATATTCTAATTGAATCACATTCCTTTCTACCATATCTCTAACATAATGATAAGGAATCTCAATATGTTTCGACCTGTCATGGAAGACTGGATTCACTGAGAGTTTTATGCAACTCTGGTTGTCACAATGTCGGATAGTAGGTTCCATAGGTTTACCAAACAATCCCACTAGAAGTTTACGAAGCCATGCTGCTTCTTTTGTTCCCATAGATGCTGCAATATACTCGGCTTCGATAGAACTCTATGCAACTAAGGATTGTTTTCTACTAATCCAGGAGATCATAGCTGATCCTAAATTGAAGCAGCACCCTGGAGTGCTCTTTATGTCTATCACACAACCAACCTAATCTAAATCAGTGTATCCATGAAGATTTAGGTCTTCATTGGTGTATTTGAGACCATACCTAATTGTGCCTCGAAGGTACCTCAGAATATGCTTTGCTGCAACTAGATGTATCTGCTTTGGTTCACACATAAATTGACTTAAAGCATTTATAGAATAACAAATGTCCCGTCTTGTGTTAACCAAATATATTAGTGATCCAATTATCTGCCTGTATAATGTGGGATCTACATTTTCTGAGTCTGGTGCAGTTGCCTTCAACTTGTGCAAATTAGTTTCCATGGGTGTTGACATGGGCTTGCACTCCATCATTCCAAACCTCTTTATAATGTCTATAGTGTACTTTCCTTGATTTAGAATAATGCCATCAGCTTGTTGCCATACTTCTAAACCTAGGAAATAATGTAAAGGTCCTAAATCATTTATGTCAAATTCTGAAGCAAGATCTTCCTTACATTTGGTAATTAGATGATCTCCCCCTGTGATTAATAAATCATTAACATAAAAGACAAGAATCAACATCTCACCATTAATTACCTTGTATTATAAATTTGGATTTGCATCATTCTTGGAGAAATTTAAGCCTAGAAGGTATTTGTCTATCCTTTCATACCAAGCTCGGGGAGCCTGCTTAAGTCTATACAATGCCTTCTTCAATTTGCACACATGTGAATTGTTGTTATGTATAAGTAACCCTTCAGGTTGTTCCAGGTATAGTTCTTCTATTATGCCATTTAGAAAGGCAGTCTTCACGTCCATCTGGTGAATCTTCCATCCTTTGGATGCAGCAATGGAAATAATCGCTCTAACAGAAGTATATCTAGCAACAGGGGCAAATGTTTCTTCATAGTCGATACCTTCCTTTTGGGAGAATCCTCTAGCCACAAATCCATCTTTATACTTTTCAATGCTACCGTCTGCAGTATGCTTAATTTTGAAAAGCCATTTTGAAGATACCACTGACTTGTCTTTTGGTCTGGGCACAATATCCTATACATCATTCTTAACAATGGACTTATACTCTTCTGTCATAGCATCTTTGCAAACTTGACATTTGGTAGCTTCTTCAACACTGGAAGGTTCTGAGTTAATGATCTCACTCATTAAGGCAACATAACTAGAGTACCTATGTGGTCTCTTGCTTTCTCTGATGGTTCCTTCTGATGCAGCATATCTCTCTGCTTCTTGAATCATCTTTCTAGCCCAAAGTGGTCTCTTTTTATTTGCCTCAGAGTCTTTAGGTTCATTCTCAGGATTTATGGATTCAATTTGACATTCATCTTTAAGAGTCTCCCTCTGAATCTCAGGAACATGATTCTCTTCCATATTTGAAGGTAATTCAGGATCTTCTGACTTATGAATGCTTTTGGATTTTCTGAAGGCTATATCTTCCTCAAAGGTGACATCTCTACTTATCTCAATCTATATCTGACAAGGTATAAAGATCCTACAGGCTTTAGATGTTTCACTATAACCTATAAATATTCCTTTTCTTCCAGAAGGTTCTCACTTGGATCTTTTCTCTTTGGGTACATGTATGTAGACTGGACAGCCAAAGATTCTTAGGTGACTTATGGCAGGTTTCACTCCATAGAATACTTCTTCAGGGGTTTTATTTTCTAGACTAGAGTGAGGACATCTATTTTGAATATATACAGCAGTACTCGAAGCTTCAGCCCAAAAATAGGTTTCTGGATTTTGATCATACATCATAGCTCTAGCAGCCTCAACAATGGTTCTGTTTTTCCTTTCTGCAACCCCATTTTGTTGAGGATTATAAGGAACTATGAACTCCCTCTTAATCCCAACATTTATACAGAAAATTTCTGAAGTTATTTGAAGTATATTCCCCCCATTATCAGTTCTAAGGATTTTGATTCTCTTCCCAGATATATTTTCTATAAGAGCTTTAAATTCTTTAAACCTCATAAGAATTTCTTCACTCTTTACATTTTAAAAAATATATCCAAGTCTTCCTAGAGAAATCATCAACAAAGGTAATATAATATAAAAATCCACCTATAGAGGCTACTGACATGGGTCCACATAAGTCAGAGTGAATGAGCTCTAAAATGTCCATAGCTTTGGTTTCACTCTTGTGAAATGTGTTTTTGGTGTTCTTTCCTAAAGCACATCCTTTGCAAACTCCTTCATGATCAGTTTGAAGTTTTGGAAGACGTGTTACCATTTTCTCCAATAAGGGTAGACCACGAAAATGGAGATGCCCTAGTCTTCTGTGCCAAATCTCACAAGTATTTGAGGACTCATGAATTAGGGCTTGAGAGGGAGAAGTACATAGTTTGTAGAGACATCCATGTCTTACCTCGATAGTGAGAGCCTTCTTAATGTTAGAATGCTTGGGTCATGCCAAAACTTTGCCCTCCATGAAGGTGATCCTATATTCTTTGTCTTCAAGTGTTGATATGGAGACTAGATTCCTTTTGATCCATGGTACAAACAGAACTCCTGAAAGTTGAAGAGATGCTTGATTTCAGGTTTATGGTGCGAGTCTCGATTCCTCTTACTGGATACTTTGAATCATCACCAATAGTTACCTCTTTGTCTGATCCATTTACCAAGTTGTCTAAGTGCTCTTTGAATCCTATTATGTGCCGAGAGGCTACACTATCGATTACCCAAGTGTAGTGATTTGATGAAACTTGGCTTGTCAAGGCTAAATAGAATACAGGTCTCTTGATATCACATTCAACTCTAGAGTCTCCTTCAAGAGTGTCCTCCATTCTTATTCTATTTGTCATTTTGATCTTAGTATGAAAATGATACAAATGATAATTTAGTCGTATTTTTATTCACAATTTGATCGGATCTTCCTTAGACTGGCTCTGATACCATGTTATTGTTTGATCAGATTTGAGAATGTAATCTTTTAAAATTTTGATATATATATATATATATAATTGATAAATTCTCTCTAGAATGTTATCTAATCAAAGTTGATCTTGTAGATAACTTCTCACTTAGAATATTAACTCAATAATATTGATCTCCAATTGATATATATATATATATTAAATTTACTATTAATATAGACATATATCAATATCAATATATATATTATTGATGCTGAAGATTCACCAATATGTAAACAAAACTGATTGTACTTATCATTGAATGATTCATATATTGAAATTGATATCATATAAATATATATTCATGAGGTCTCAAGGAGAGACATATCTCTTCATGATACCGTCTCACAAAGAGTTATGTCTCTTCGTGAGACCTTTCAATTTAATCAAAATACAAACCGAATTTGTTATCGACTTTGTTTACATTGTTATCGGCACTCATGGTTACTGACACCATAATCGGTACAAAGAATAATACCATCGTTGTTTTGAACAGTCACTATTAATTACAAGTAAAACTTACAATATCATTGATGAGGATGGTTGATATAATCGACTTCAATGCATTCATCGTTATTGAGAATAGTCGATACCATAATCGACTTGCATTATCAATGACAATTTGTCGATAACATAATCGACTCAATAGTATCATTTGTAATTTGATCAATATCAAAACATTAACAATATCAATTTGATATTGTTATCAACTTTATTAATCATTAAAATTGATAACAATATCAACTATGATTGTTATACATATATCATTATAAATAGTCGATACCATAATCGATTTCAGCAATATCATTTTAATATCAAGTTGATATTTGTATCAACTTTATCAAACATTAAAGTTGATAACAATATCAACTATGAATATTACTTAAGTAGCATTAGTCATCACTAATGATAACTATGATAGTTGCCAATAATGACTATCATAGTTATCAATAATGATAACTATTACAAAGATTATAATGATACTTAGAGTATTCTGAAAATGATGATATCATCACACATATAATATTATACTATGATGTAATAATATAATATTGTATGTATAACCATATACTTATCTTATGAAGAATAAGCATTTGACATCATCGGTTAGAATAATCTGACCGAAGCTACCAACATTAACAATCAACTAAATCAACTAATTACAAAATGGTTATATCAGCCACAGTATACTGAGATTAAATCTCTCCTCTCAGAAAGGGGAGACTCCTTTATTACTACTAAAAACAACTAATACTTAATTGAGCTTATGTACACTAAACTATCAATGGGGTATTACATTCATCTTATTCTTTTTTTTCAGAATAGATTTTCTTTTCTTACAACAAATTTCAAATACAATCCCGTGATAACAATGCAATCTACCACTAAATACCAATTGGAGCAATAATTCTGACATACAATATAGTTAGATGAAAGAATAAATATGAAGATACCAACAAATTTAGTAACCAAAAAGCCCACAAAAGCACAAAGAATTCCGTTACTTCTTATATAGACGAAAGAATAAAGATGTAGTATATGAGTAGCCAAAAGTCTCCAACATACACCACAACCCAATCAAGTAAACGTAGATAATAACATGCAGTTCAATGTCTCCAAATTACTTCTAGTTCGTACGCATAACACAAGTTCCAAATTTAATAATGCAGCTCAAAGACTACAAAATCAGATTTGAGTACCTTTAAATTGAATGATCAACACCACACTACAATTCAATCAGCACAAGGAAATATAACAAGAAAGACATAAGAGCAATCCCACCACATCACAATTCGATCCAAGACAACAATTGGATACGAGCTTGCTTCTTTTATTGATTGAATTTTGATTTGCACTCTATAAACAATGTTCCAACATGCTTTTCAATTTGGCAGAGTTTTGTTGCCTAAGCTAAAAGATCCCATTTACAAAAGAGACCCCTCATATATATAGAGGAGAGCTTATGAGTAAAGAGGGGAAAGTTGCAACTAACTTGACTTATTCAACAACAGAGTCCTATTTGACTTTGGACTTGTCTTGTTCTTACACGTAATTACATTTTTACAAACTACATAAAAAATGTCATAAGCAAACTATATAATGCATATAGAAAAATAAACTAACCCTCAATAATACTTACCATAGGAACATTTATCATCTATCATGATTTGTTTCAGCCATCACAAGATGTCTATTACAATAGAAGGCCATGGTCCTTTTAAGGAACTCAATCCACCATGCAAGATATCATCTATTATGATCTGTTTCAGCCATCACAAGATGTCTATCATGATAGAAGATCAAGTTATTGTAAGATCGTCACCTTCCAATAACTTTAACAAATACAAGTGATAATCATTTGGAAGTCGTCACTTCCTCATGATGTACACAGGGGGCAGGCCCATTAAAAATATGGAGTCACACACATGACATCCACCATGCCTCAGCGGAGAGGGTAGAAACAAGGGATTTCACCTCGAACTTCTCTCACAGAGAAGAACTCATTGAGCAGATATCAATCTGTTGATCTTTTTATCCAAGATTGCTTAAGATGAATTGTCAGACTCCCTCTGAGTCTAATATCAATCTTTTGAACTCCTTGTCCAAAGTTACCTCTTAAGAGTTAGACTCCCTTTGAATCATATATCAATCTTATTTTTCCTGCAAGAGCATCTCAGGAAAAGATCAAGGCAAATATCTCTTATAGTACATATAGAATTACAGATGAGAGAGACTACAATGAGTAGATAAATGTAATATTAAAGGATAATAGATACTTATTTGTGCATCAACATCCTTTACACAAGTTGATTTAATGAAGGTCCATATACATCAAATCAGAATACACCTCAAATTATTTGAGATACATCTCCACTTTGAATTATATCCCCACTAAGGATGGTTCAAACGGAAATGTAACATTGGTTATTATTCCCCCCCACAATAAACAATTCCCACTCTTATATAGTTGCACAATTCTCATGTCTTCTTGTGAAATGACTTGATTGCTCCAAGAGAGGTGACACTCTATAATTAATGCTTGCTTTCTAGATAGAGACACCCTTCCTTGAATACATTCTTCTTTGTTAATGCTTGACCACGATCATAACAAATTAATATATCTCTTTAATGAAAGCCGCTTTCAGGAATTTCACATAGACCCGTACACAGTCGATCATAACTTTTGAACCCGACACTTTCTCGCCAATCGCTCCGGGGAGATTCTTCGCAATTTGTTTATTACCAACATATCCAAAATTCAGCAAAATCCAACAGTGTATTTGTGAAATATCGTCCCTGTACTGATACTGTATTTTCTGAGATAGTCACACATTCACCATCAACAAACTATTCTTACATTTGCAGTTTGGCTTTGATACCATGTTAAGTTTTAGGATTGCTGCAAATGTAATAGCACTTCCTATGTTGTATGTGGTATGTGTTTTCCAAATGCAACAATCTCTCTATTCATTTATATTGAGAATGAGGCTAGGAGAGACATGTCCCTTCATGGGACATGTCTATTCATTATTATGAGATTAATATAATGACAATTGATTATGCATATATATATATTGGAATGTATATATATGTGCATAATTTCATCTATTCTCATAATATTAATATCTCATTCATTTTATCTGATCGAAGCTGCAAACATTAACATCTATAGAGTCTGGCTGACTCAAAATCAAATTAAATGAATTTAAATGCTCAGCTATTGTTTCATCTTCCTTCATCTTAAGAGAAAACAACTTTTATTTAAGTAGAGTTTATTCACCAGATTTTTTGCTTGGTCGATTTCACCTATCCAATTCCACGAAGCATATGCAGTCTTTTCCTTTGACACATTCAAGGGGGCAAAATTTGCAACACACAATTTGACTATTCCTCATGCCTTTTTGTCCATCTCCAAATCCTCACCACTCATTTTGTAGGTTTCTTTTCATTTTTTACATCTATCCATTGATCTATTTCTTCAAGGAGATCCTCAATTAGTAGCTTCTACAACTCATATCCCATTTCATTAAATATTTCTATGTTTGAATGAGGAGTTGGAGCCATGGTTTCAACAAAAAAATTTGCAAAAAAATAGATTAACCAAAGCTCCCACTACAACTCAAAAAACCTTAGAAAACTAAAGGTGAACAACAATAAAAGAAGCCTAATCTGAATATTGTCATAATTCAATTGTATCCTTTCCTTCGGTGAATTGGCAATTTAAGAAACCTAGGAACTCTTTGTCGCCAATATGGCGAGTTCGAAAACTTACAAACCTGTCGAGAAAAGTCTATCATTTTGGCCTATCGACGAGTTGGTGAACTTTCAAATTGGCCGCTCATGTTTTCCTTACGCTTTCAGCAAAATTATCCCTTCACCAACCCAAACATTTTCCTTGCCTTTTCAGCAATTGGCAACTCGACAAAACCACAAACTTGGAAACCTTCAAACTTCACTTTCTTTCCATGGTCAACAGTTCAGCAAAATCACAAATCATGAACTCTTTTTGTGAACCGTACAATTCACGAACTTTCTAACTTTTTAAAATTGAATGTATTTCAGCGATATGGCCTTCCGGAAATCCTAGTTTGTGAAACAAAATTTTTGCCAAAACACAAACTCAATAACTTTTCTTCCTCCTTTCTTCAAGAAAGTCTTCCATGGGTGATCTCTTCCATCGGCATTTAACCATTTCAGTGAACTGAGCTATCAACAAAATTGGCTTTCGATGAACCAAGCTTTTAATGAATTGATTCATCGACGAATCTAGCTTTAAATGAATTTAGTTGTCGATGAATTGAGTCGTCCACGAACCAAGTGGTTCACAATCTTGAAAAACCGTCCAAACTCAATAACTTGGACGATACTTAGCCAGTTTTCACCAAATTTTAACCATGAATTCTTACCTGGTCATTCTACATGATGGAAACTTCACTTGGTCGATTCATCCTGAAAACCCTACAAAAGAAGACTTTGCAAAAACTAACCAAACTAACCAAAAAACAATTGAACGCGCACCAGGAATTGAACTATAGGTGAAATGAAAACAAAAACTAACCTCAAATATTTTTTGTTGATATAAGATTGCCTGTGCACCCAGATGCTCTTGTATCAATTTCACTTCATAATTCTTACCTCTTTGGGATTTAATAAGCAAATTTTCTACCACATAAAAAGAATTGTAAACTTTTATAAAAACAATAAGAAATACAAGTCTATTAGTGTTTTTGTTTAGTTCTTTAAACTTTTGTCAGCCACATGTCAGCATTTTAAGAAAATCCAATGTAATTTATGTGATATATTTGAGAGACTTTAATTGGAAGGCTTCTAATTTTCAAGGGATTCCTATAGGATACAAATAGGAGATGCAAAGAAACTTCATCTAACATATTCAAAAGTTTGGAGAGGTCTACACGTCTCCAAGACAAAGACATATTTTTAGTATGGGAGGCGAGTGCCAAAGGTCAAGATACAAGTATCCAAGTGACTATGTAACAAGTGCATAAGCTGAGGCCATTGTACATTCCCCAAAATTCAGTGTTCAACACAAGGTGGTAGTTGTAATTTATGAAATGGACATAGCAAAAGGTCATTATCGACTTCCATTGGTGGCATTGGGCGGAGAATCAATGGAAAGTAGTTCAACTAAGTTACATTCCAACTACTATCTCTCTATCCAAATAATGACCAAAGCACAAATTGCATTCAATCAGCATGTAGCATTCAGATGTGCCCACTTGAGTGAAAGTAGAGATTTTATGTGATATTTTAATTATTTGGGGTTATCAAAGGTAAAATAACTTGAAGATTAAACACTTAAGATTGAGGATGTTTTGTTTGAGAGCTAAATATTTCTCATAGGTTTTAGAACCACGAAAAAATATTAACCCAACTAAATATATTATGGGACAATAGAAATTGTGTGAATTGCATGTGAATACCTTCTTAATTATATTAGAGTATGTAAAAAAGAAGTCATCATACAAAGTCAAACTTGTGTCCAAATAAGCCAACTCTGTGAATGAGTTGCTATTCATCATGTATCGATATAACTATATGATTTACAATGAAAATGCAGAATCTGACATAGTAGTAACATTATAAACTTCCAACAGAAAATGGTGGCTGATGTTATTAAGAGTTGAGACACTTTGCCAATCAATGAAATTAAACTTCAAGAGATGCAACAAAATTTAAGATTACAGCCAACTAGAATTCTTCATGGAAATGAAACAAATGCAAGACCCATTAGCATGAAGACATCCTTTCCATAAACCAATAACTGTATGGAAATAATCTATCAACTTGCAAGTTTCACTAGTTGCATCACCTTTGTAGAACAAAACTTGTTATCTTCACATGCAAATTGATTATATTCTAATTCAAATTGGAATCAAATGTCAACACTACAAACCAAGAGAAATACATCGCTAGAAAGGACTATGGAACCAAAAAAATAACAAACATGTGCCAGAAGGCCAGAATGACAACTAAGAATATGTAAAACAACCTGACATGCAAGATCACGTCCATTCCTTCCCAAATGTATGCCTAAGTTTGCAACACCCTTACTCATTGGAAAGCCATGACAATGAAGGTTGTCATCATCAACTTGTTCTGATAACAAATTGTAACAGCAACCAATGCTAATGAGTGTTTTTACCTCTTCGCATTCCAAAAATGCTCTGTCAAACATACATGCATACATGGGGTTTAATTAATCATCAGAAATGAAAATGTATATTTTCTAAAGAGTAGTAAATAAAACCTACATATAAATTATGACAAACAAGATCAAATTCGGATAAGAAATTTTTCCAAAGAAAACATCCAATAAACAATACTTTAACTATGTCAATATTATAGCATGAATTGATCTAGAAGGGATGACAATCTAGGCAATGCATGCCAACACCAACCTAAGCATTGTCACTGAAAGATCCCCACAAGCATGAAGCCCAGAAAGAACTACTGAGGATTCTTCTGCATTCTTATTGCATGGAACAGTCCCTCCACTCTCTGTTACTCCAAAACCTTTTAGTGAAGATGTACCTTTAAACTCACTTGTATCATCATCAATTGGAGACTTTTTCCCATAACTTTTTGATACTGTGGACAAAGATGAGCCTAGTGATTTGCTCAAACTTACTAATGATTCACTACAAAGAACCTGTGTGGTGACTGTTTGAGGCACATGTAGATGATGATGATCTGCCATGTCAGGAAAGCATATTGCTCAATCAAAATAGATACTTCTTAGTAAGAAAATAATTAAGGAAACAATCTAAATGCTAGTTGGACATTACAAATTCTTACCCGGATGTGAATTTCGCATCCTAGCTTGGTAGTGCCTCTTAATTCGTTCTGCTCGTTCATTTGTAACAGTTGCATGGTGAAGAGAAGCATCCAAAGCTATTACGGGAAATTGATATTCAAATGATAGAACTTGTGCAAGATAACCCTAATATTAATCCCAAACAAAACCTTCAAAATGTGAGCAAAAGAATTAAACCAAAATTCTTTAAAAAAATTAAATAATTAAAACTAAAAGTGATGAGCAGTTAGGGAAAAGTATTGCTGGCATCCAGAAAAATTAGAACCATCATGCAAGAATCAATCAAAGATTCAAAAGATTACTTGGCCAGATCCCACATCAATTATGCAATGTGCTCCAGCTTCATTTGCAATCCTTTGAATTACTGAAGCGAGGACTTCAACCTACATGTAGCACATCAATATTATGTGTTTCATATTATAGCCAAAAAGGATGTGTTTACTACCTGCCACAAGATAGAGATACAGATATAGAAATTAAAACAAGAAACTCACTTTTCAACCAAAGCAGCTATGATAAGAAAGGAAAATGAGCTCTAGCTGCCCATGATGGCATTCTAAGATGTTTTCCTTCTTCAGAAAATTAGGAAGTTTGAAAGCATTCACTTGCAAAACGACAAAGAAATTTTCAAGTGTTCTTTAAACTGAAGGAAACATACCTCATGTCATTCTAAGATGTATTCCTTCTTCGGGAAATTGGAAAGTTTGAAAGCATTCACTTGCAAAATGACAAAGTAGTTTTCCAATGTTCTTTAAACTGAAGGAAACGTACCTCATGTCTCTTCTTAGAATTCATGCCTTGAGCCAAAACATTGCCAA
This sequence comes from Thuja plicata, assembly GCA_018584345.1. NCBI lineage: Eukaryota > Viridiplantae > Streptophyta > Pinopsida > Cupressales > Cupressaceae > Thuja > Thuja plicata. Next base: position 2,980,765 of record MU223742.1, read on the forward strand.
TAGAAGGTACGGACAAACCAGGAAAGTGCTGCAAAATATGAAAAGAGAGAACAGGAAGGATGAGTTGGTCAAGTTGTCTCTCTTGATCATTCAATGATAAATTTCAAAGTTAATGCCAAAGAAAACCAACATTTGAAATATAAGTATCTACAAGGAAAAACCAATATTCAGGTTGGAAATATTATGAATCCTTATTAAAGGAGCCTTCCAAATGACATCCATGATTATCTCTATGGAATACATCCCCGTAATTTTACTGCATTATGTTGTTACATCATAAACAAGATATACACAAGTTGTCTCTATGCTATCCAATCAACATTATGCACTGTGGTGCCATACTGTAGCAGTATACATTATTATGCTTCGAAACAAACATGGTATGGTCAATAATTAGTACACACATTCCAGAAAATGGAAAGCGGTGACAACAATAAGTCCACTATGCAAACACTCAAGAGTGTTACAACTTGCAACCCATCCTAAGCCTTTGCTTCACAATAAAACAATTTATTATACTTTCAGGATAGTGGAGAATTGTCTCAACATGAGGCCAAGAAGGATACCTATGTCAAAACACAGAAAAAAGTGATGACATCAAATAACATCACAATCATTCATGCGTAATAACATTGCAATTATACCTGTTTTTCATAATTAATGACATTGATGATATCAAGGAGTCAAATCCAGTCAGACTTTCTCTGCCTTCAGAAACCTACTCCTACCTGCATTGAAATGGCTAACTGGGTTGGTCAACACTTTGTTGACTTATATCTCATACCTATGATGAAACCTTATCATAATTCAAAATTCTTATAATCAATTTAAGATATTCTCCATTTCATGTTGTCTATAGAAAAGCAAGTATAGGATGAAGCAAGCACAAATTAAGAAACATCAAAGGCCAAAACAATCATTAAGAGAATAAGTACACATCAATGTGCAAAAAGAACTCCCTAGAGGCTCAAATCATTGTTGTACAGGATAGTGTACATACACAGCAAACACTCTATAGTGAATATATAGCTTAGAGTGCCCAGTTATTTGAGCACCTTGAATCAATGTCTACACAAAAGGGCTCTCGATTTATCAACAAGAGCATGATCAGCATAGAAAACAATATCGTTCCAAGTTGGAGACATGATTTAGCTATCTTTACGGATAGTCTAAAATGCCAAGCAATGAGAGAAAAAGATACCAGAAAATACCATTGATAAAACATTCAAGTCAAATATTTGTGCCCCAGTAAACTATCCATGTTGGAGACATAATTTAGCTATATTTATGGATAGACTAAAATGCCAAGCAATGAGAGAAATAGATACCAGAAAATACCATTGATAATACATTCAAGTCAAATATTTGTGCCCCAGTAAACTATCCATGTTGGATGGAAAGGAGGAAGAGCAAGTATTTCCTTCTACTGAAAACTTTTCACTAGACACAACAATAGATTTGGAAAATGTTTACAAAAGAAGTTCAAAAATGTTAAAAAGAGAGATTTAAGATTGGTAAATTGTTTACTAAGGAAAAATTCACAAGCAAGAAAAAATAGTTCTCAATAGAAGAGATAGAGGAATTTGTTACTCGTCCTCCTCATAACCAAACTTTTGTGAGACCAAGAACCTTCCCCTTGGGAGCTATAATCCCAAATTGAAAAATATCATCAACACAAATGTGAAATGAGATGGAAAACATGATGTAAAAGGACACTTGTCAGTTGAAGCCACTCATTTGAGATGCTAACTAGATTAGAAAGAGCTGAAAATCATTTCCAAAAGGCTAGAAAATCCTACCTAAATGTTTAGGGGACATCAAGGATTGGTATCCATGGGAGCTATTCCAACTGTCAAATTGAGAAAAGAAAGAATTTTGACAACCCTATCTCATAGTGTTATCTTAGGCATGATTTCAAGAGATCATGTCTCTATTAGCATTTCCATTCGCACTTTTCAATGTGACACAAAACGAAACAAATGTGTGATAGAGCCAATCTTCCAATTAGAAGAAGCTCCTTGTAAATAAAAACTGAAGTAAAACTAGACAATATGCACTTGCTATTCACAATATTTGTTATGTATTTTATGTGGTGATTTAGACTCAAGTATACAATGTACACTAACTAAATAAAAGGCCTATCTTTTTGTTTTCTTAATCTAGACCACAAGGCACCTCCACCCATCAACACTAGAGAATATTTTTGGGTTTAATGATTGAAAGAAATCCCTACAACTACACGCTGCATTGTTCAACTACAAAGTAAAGATCGTACAATATAATGACACATACAGATTGAATAGGTTAAAGGGAACAATGCCACGATCTCCAACTTCGATTAGACCTGTGTTACAAAGCTTGTGGATTTGACAAAAGCTTTTTAAACTACTTCAGCACATATAACAGGGCATCTCAATACACAATTTAAAATTAAGATAGGTGCAATAAATTTATTGAGTGAATGATTTATTCTAGATAACAATAACACTTGGTGAACAGTAATTTGAGCAACAAACAAACATGAGAATTACCATCTTATCTAAGTACAAAATAACACTTATTAATACTGTTTACAAAACAATGTATGAAAATAAAAGAAATTGGCTAAACTTCAAATCTAGCTAAGATTAATGTGGGTCAAAATCTCAATTTCAAGTTGTCAAGTTGGCATTGGTGAGGTTTTTATCAAACTCATGGTGGTTAGGGTTAAATTATCTGTCAAAGGATTGGCATATCATCATGCTAGGGTTTTGTTGTTCTTCAAAAGGCTCATAAATTTCAATGTTGAAATTTCTTTAAAATTCAAAGGTTGCTTACATGCATATTGCTATTTTTAGCAATGACCATATCCAATAGTGCCTATTATGACTATTCTATTTCCAAGTAGTGGATGACAGCATGTTTTGGGATGTTTTTATTTTACTAGTTGTTTTCGAACAAGTTTGCTTTAAAGTTGTATTCTATTAGTTGTTTTAGAACATTGTCCCTAGATCCCAACCCATGGCAAAGCACAAGATGGAGGAAAATATTCATGGATAGCTAAGTAAAGCAATATAAACTTTTAATGTTACTCAAACATCTCATTCAACATTGTTTGATCGCCTTATTGGCAAGCCATGGTTAAAGCCATCGCTATTTGGGGTCCGAGACACCTAGAGTTGACAGGCTGACATAGGAAATACAAAGTGTTAAGCATCACGAGCAATGAGAGACTACAATTTGCAGTATTATGCTCAATCGGTGGACTAATAGAGGGAATAGTACATTGATCAACTTTCTTGTTGCATTAGAAAGTGGCTTGATTTTCCTAAAATCAATAGTTGCATCAGATAAAGTGCAATCAGTCCACTTGTTTCAATTTTTGATGAGGTTGGGCCACCAAATGTAGTCCAATTCATAACTAATAATGCAGAAAATTGTGTCGTTGTAGGAAAACTTCTCGTTCAATTAAATTAAATCTATAGCAAAGTAGGGTACATCGACCACCAAATTCATTCATAATGACACTAAGGTGTTATGCATGGTAAGGAAATTCACTTAGGGAAAGCAACAAGTGAGAATAGGGGCATCAAGGTTTGCCACTAATTTATTAGGTACCCAAAAGATGACCCTCAAAGGCATGTTTGTTTCATCAGATTGGGTAGAGTGCTATTTTTGTGCTCAAATGGATGGGATCACTATTTCATGTCTCGTGTACTATGATGCATTTTGGAAAGATGTAGAAGAGATCGTGCAATTTCCAGAGCACTCAATTCAAGTGCTAAGATTGGTTGACACGGAAACATCCCCCATGCGCTATTTTTATAAGGCCATGGATAGGACAAAGGCATCAATATGGTCATGTTGTGACCTTTTCACACCATAGCCCCATTGCAAATGGGGACCCCCTCTTTTTGTGTGGCAGGAGTATTGGTCTTAGTTGGCCTTGGTTGGTAGCAATTTCGGACTCTCCCAGGCAGTGAGATGAGTTTGAGCAACTTTAGGAAAGAACATGCCCACTTGAGAGTCAAGACCTTGGAGTGGTTGAGTTAGAGATGAGGAAAGGGAAGTTGAATTAAGCTTGAGATCTAGTGTAACAGATCTAGAGAGTTGAGATCAAGATGACAATGGAGACAACTTTTTGGTGTAGAGTCAACATGAACATGCAAACCAAGATGCCAATATGAGGTGAAGTTGAACATGAAAGACATGAAGTTTTGGAGGTTTCATGAAGAATAAATGAAAAGAAAACGTGAAACAAGTGTGAAATTGCTAAGGGAAACAAGTGTTTTGGCATGAAGGGATTAGGAGCCTGGACATGGAGTGGTCGAAATCCGACCACCTCATGTCCAATCTTGGACATGGGCAGGTCGAAATCTGACCACCTCGTGTCCACATTTGGGGACGACAACCTTCAAATTTTTGCTCCTTAGTATTGATTACATTCTGATTTTGTTTGACTTCTTGCATTGAAATATGATGGATTCAAGGTGTAAATTAACTCTTTTCCCCAAGATAAGCCTGAATGAGTGAACAAAAGGATCAGTTTGCCAATGAAAACATCATGACCAAACCTGCAATCAAAAAGAAAAGACGTCATTAAGTCCAACATTTCAAGGTGGAATCAAGATCCAAGCTATCACAGTGATCAAACTTAATGACCAAGATACTTGAGTTGAAGATGAAATTTCATGCATTACATTACAAGCACAATGTATCGAGAGGGAAATCAAGGAAGCCATGGAATATATTCAAAAAAGAGAAACTGTAGCAAGGATCAACATTTGCAGGCACTTGAGGATGAAAAGCTACAAGTTATTGTCACAATGGAAAGTCACCCGAGATTTCAAATAGAAGACTTAGCACAAGGAAGAGAAAGTGATTTCAATATGCCTCAAGACAATGAAATCCTTGGTGAATTATCGTTCATGGTACAAAAGGAGGCGCTCTTGAATTGCAAGAAGTTTCAGGCATCCTTGAAGAGGCTTGAAGAGGAAGACAATCAAGGAGACATGATGAATAAAGAATTTCAAGCTATCATAGGCCAGCCTAAGTATGAAGAAAAATTTGATAGGGCACTAAAAGATGTTATCACCATAATGCTTTTCGAGGGGGGCACTGAAAGACCTCATGGAAGAAGTACAAAAGAAGTCTTTCCAAGGACATCTCAAGACAAACAAGTTGCGGCAAGAGCCATGATCCATCATCAACTTTGACCTCCCGATGCATTGCCACTTGAGATGGTATTTGACGAGCAACCCATAAAGATATTTGAAGATCCACCTATAGTGAATCCTTAGTTTGTAAGAGCATCATGCTTGAGGAATGTATAAATGAAGAATGGCAAGATGTTCTTAAAGAAGAATTGATCAATGTCCCCACTCTAGAGGGGGAAGTTTCAAGCATCCTTGGTGAGAATATGCTAGATGTGTTAAGTGATGACCAAGTTGCTCACATAGAATAGGAGAATGAAGAACAATTTGGGTTGGTGCTACAATTTGATATTGCATTCGAAGACCAACTTGGAGAAATATTTGAAGATCATATCATCAAGGAGTCCTTGATTTTTCAGGACATGCTGACAAAGAGACACAAGGATGCATGGTTTATGTTGCACAAGGATAAACAAATCGAGGAGAAATTCCATAGATCTAAGTTCATGATTGATCCTGCATTCTTCACTCACGACTTCAATGTTGGTGTCAATGCGAGAATACACCATCAACTTCAACCTCCTGAAGTTGTGGATAAGTTATAAGTTCCATTTGAAGATGACACGCACCAGGTTGTTTCCTTACCTGCTCTCAATTCTGAAAGTTATTATTTTGATTATGGCGGTTTAGGAAAGACAACTTGTATTTGGATTGATGATGGACCGTATAAATTGCCTCAACTATTAATTTTGCACGATGAATTTCCTAAATTTGAATTTGAGGCAACAAAATTTCTCAAAATACAAGGATGAATTTGGGAGGTTGAGAACCATCACCCAAGCCTTGTTATTGTTGAACATCTTGAGAAACTATATTCAATCAAGTATGTATATAGGTCTCTTGAGTGTTGTTCCTTTAAGGTTTTGTGCATAGTTGGAGTAGGTTTGTCTTCAATCATTTGGTTCAAGAAGTTAGGATAGGTTTCCTTTTTGTTTGTTTTAGTTTAGTTATTTTGTCAAGCCTAGTGGTTAATTTGCCTTGAATCGGGTGGCTTGAAATTCATTTGAGGCTCAGTTAGTTGTTTTAGTTTAGCTTGCTTTCGAGAGTTAGTCTGTAGATATGTCTTGAGTCATTTGACCCAAGTAGTTTAGTCGTTTAGTTAGCTTTAGTTTAGGTGTTCCTGCTTTAATTAGTTTAGTTTAGAGGGATCCCAATTTGCAAGAAAGGCGGTATGTGTTATGCACACTTTGGTATACCCCCGCTAGGTATGTTTAGTTCATTTCTTGGATATCTCTCTGCGAGGATCTCTTGAATTGGAGATTGTTCCTAATAACCTCATCATTTGATTAGGATTTGTCCTAAACTTGGAATGGAGACATACATTGTGCACTGAGTATTTGAGTCTTTCGATTACAACATTTTACTCACAGTTAATTGCTCTAAGTCATTGGAGTCTTCTAGGAAAAGTTGGAGTTAATGAAAAATCTTTATGCCTGCTTCAGCGCAACTGTAATTCTCAAACCCAAGCGAACTTCATTGCTTGCAAGCCAATTGGAATTGACGAAATATCTAAAAGAAAAGAAAACAGAAAAATGTGAAAAGAAGCAATATAAAATTAAAAATGAAAAAATGAGGTAAGAAGAAATATCATGAAATTACTTGGCTAAGGGAGTTTGCGAATATATCTACCAAGGCTATGAATGCCTAGCTGGTAGTAGAGCAATGTTCATGGAAATTACAGTGATAACTCGTCAGAGCTATGGACGGTTGACTGGTAGCGAGGCTCTATCCAGGTTGCTTTTGAAGTATGGATATCTTACGTAGCTAACTACAATGGATCCTAGGAGATTTTTAGTGGTCTTGTTGAGCGGGGAATGAACACAATTGTAGACACGTGAGTAATCGTGGATGAAGGCTCTTAGCTCAATTCGTGGTTCCTTCCATTTTGAGTGTGTTTCTTGGTTGTTTCATTGGTGAAAAGGAGGATTGATCAAAGATTCAGAGTTCCCAACAAGTTCTATCCTTAAAATGTTTAGGAACATTTCTTTTGAGTGGGTGCTAAATGTTGTGACCTTTTCACACCATCACCCCATTGCAAATGGGGACCCCCTCTTTTTGCGTGGTAGTAGGAGTAGTGGTGTAAGTTGGCCTTAGTTGGTAACAATTTTGGAGTCTCCCAAGCAGTGAGATGAGTTTAAGTAACTTTAGGAATGAACATGCCCACTTGAGAGTCAAGACCTTGGAGTGGTTGAGTTAAAGATGAGGAAAGGGAAGTTGAGTTAAGCTTGAGATCTAATGTAATCGATCTGGAGAGTTAAGATCAAGATGACAATGGAGACAATTTTTTGGTGTAGAGTCAACATGAACATGCAAACCAAGATGCCACTATGAGGTGAAGTTGACCATGGAAGACATGGAGTTTTGGAGGTTTCATGAAGAATAAATGAAAAGAAAACGTGAAACAACAAGTGTGAAATTGCTAAGGAAAACAAGTGTTTTGGCATGAAGGGATTAGGAGTCTGGACATGGAGTGGTCGGAATCCGACCACCTCATGTCCAAGCTTTTGGACATGGGCAAGTCAGAATCCGACCACCCCATGACCACATTTGGGGACAACAACCTTCAAATTTCCGCTCCTTAGTATTGATCAAATTCTGATTTTGTATGACTTCTTGCATTGAAATATGATGGATTCAAGGTGTAAATTAACTTTTTTCCCCAAGATAAGGGTGAATGAGTGAACAAAAGGATCAATTTGTCAATGGAAACATCATGACCAGACCTACAATTAAAAAGAAAAGACATCATTAAGTCCCACATTTCAAGGTGGAATCAAGATCCAAGCTATCATAGTGAAGAAACGAAGAGAAATGGAGTTGTTTGAGACCCAAGTAACATGTGAAGTCAAAAGAAGAAGTGGCATGGAGCTTGGACTCGAAGAGGTCGGAATCTAACCTCTCCAACTCCAAGCATGGACACAAAACCCCAAGATTCTGTTGTCAAGCCTTGGGCAAATTCCAACTCCTTGGGCATTATGGCATTGAGAAATAAACATTTCAAGGTGAAAATCATCATTATTCCCCCTAAGCAAAGTCTGATTTGGGCATGGAAGCACGGAGATCAGATCTGTGCTAAAGGAAAATACATGATCAAGACTTGACAATTGAAGAGAAACCATGGCAATTCAATCAAGAAGAAGAATTTGAAATGAAATCAAAGCTGAAAACAAAGAAAGAGAAGCTAAATTATAAGCCATTGTTAGAGACAAGGAAATGCAAGTGTATAAAAAAGGCAAAAGAGCCTTGGACATGGAGTGGTCGAATTCCGACCACCTCCTGTCCAAGGCTGGACATGGAGGGGACGTAGTCTGACCTCCTCATGTCCACTTTTGGGACTTTGGACCTCAAATCTCCGCCAACAAGTAAACCTCAAGTTTAACTTTGAAATCAAAGGGCCCTTCCCAAATTCGATGTAGATGCTTGTTCAAATTGGCCTTAGAAAAGAAGAATCAATTTCAAGTCAATTTAAAATTCAAATTTAAAATCAGAGGGGAATAGGAAGTTGTTGGGTATCAATACAAAGTTCGCATAGATATAACTTCAGTATCAAATTAAATCTGCCATAAGAATGCCTTAATTCTGTTTTATTTATCATTTTGCAAAATTAACACGAGTTTCTTTTCTTGTGTTACAACATGATTATGGAAAGGAGATGCTCATGGACAAAGGTGGATTATGGCAATATTAAAAGAGATAACCACGAAGAGATATTCAAGCGAAAGATTTCTTCCACTTCAAGACTTAAAGTAAAGGCAGAGTGGAGGATTCAAGAGTTCAAATATCTGCAAATGGCAACTCATTCATCAAAGGTTCAAAAAAGAAGATGGATCAAGGACAAAGCAAAGATGTAAGACCAAGTTCATGATTAAAATAAAGATGGAATTCAAAAGAAACAAGTTGTGAAAAGAGAACGAATCAAGGCTGCAAGTAAAGGGAGTTATCACAAACTTGAATTCCCTCAGAAATGCAAGTTCACTTTGAAGGATCCAGCTACATGAAGCAGTTCATCACTGCTACAAGGTCCAGGAATCAAAATTTCAAGTTCAAGCAACTTCAAAGCCACTCCAATGAGAAGATTTCCAAAAGATAGAGAAAATTCTAGAAGATGAAGCTTTGTGGGAGTATATGCCATCATAATTTATTGAAGATTGGAAAATGTTGAGTATCAAGAGATATTGATGAAGTGTACAAGATAAGCATGCTGAGGTGGCACCCACTCATCTTCAACCAATCAAAACGTTGCACGTGTCCAAGAGCATCCAATCAAATCGTGCCAAGTGTACATGTGGAGTCTACTTAATGTCATTACTTAGCCTATTTTCTCATTGGTCTACAAAAGCAATGTAATTATCTCATTGGCCCACAAGGTGGTGTTGCATTGTAATTGGACAAGCATTCAATGCTTGTAGCTATTAATTAGATTAGGGCTTTGTTGGCATAATCTTGGCCCTTGATCTTGAAGTGATCTTGGTCATCCATTTTAATTGGACAACTGTATAAAGCAAGGCCTTATCATTTGTAAAGGGAGACTTATTGAGATTGTTGCTATAATACTGCCAAAATTATCCATAATTCATTGTTGGTCTTCATGGTGGATTACTTGTATCATTTTGGAGTATTGCATGGTTTCTACATTTCCTCACTTATAATAGGATTTCATTTATGTTGAGTAGAAGTAGGAGTAGTTGAATGGTAGATATTGTTGAATGGTGATTAATGGTGGAGCTAGTATCCATACCTTTTGGTACTTGTTGATTGTAAGTAACAATGCAAGGTTAGTCTGGGCCTAATTGCGAGCGTTTAACTTCAATTGGAAATGTTCATTTTGATTGCGCCATCATTGGGTATTTGAATGAGTATTGGCAATGTGAAAACCATTCCCGCATCCTTAGAAGATAGCACCCTCCTTTGCGTAGTTGATTTGGCAAACCAAGAACTGGTTAGAAGCTCACCTCATCATCAACATTGTCTTGCATTGTTAAAGCTAGATTAGTTTAGATCTCTAAACTCTTGTATTTTTGTAGTTTGTATGGTTAGAAGTAGTTGAAAAGCATAAATTGTCAAATCATTTGCATTTGCAAAGTTGATTGAACAACGTAAGTCCCTTTGTGGTACCAACAAATCACATCACAGAACTGAGTAAAGTCCATAATAAGAAGGAACCTTGAGGTTGTCTTAGTTGATCACACAATCATATACATTGTTTAGCATCTAAGATTCCTTATTCAAGAGAGGATTTGATATTGGTGTTTCATCCTGGAATACTAAGTGTTTCATTTTGCATGTTGTCATGGTCACAAAACTCACATCAACAAGTCCAAAATGCAAAATGATGGGAGGACATTCATGCCAATTTGGAAGATCATTGATGCTAGATGGGATCACCAAATGCATTGCCATATCCATGTTTCATTCTACTTCTTGAGTCCCTCTAATATTATAATTTATTGTCTGAAGAGGATGGAAACGTGAGCACGAGGTTGTTTGAATGTATTTCCCCATTCTTTCCCAATATAAAGAAAATATGAGCAGCCGTAGCGGAGTTCCCATTATACAAGCAAGCTAAAGGCTTCTTCTCTGACATATGTGCAATGAAATCAAAGAAAAGAGTACTACTTTCTAAGTTCATAATTTGCAATCCGGTTCATTATACACTAAATGGAATTGAATAATCAAGCATTTGGCTTTATTAATAAAATCTGATTTTGCTACTAATACATTGTCAATGTTGGTGAGAGTCCATAGGTCATGAGGCCAAATCATTTCATTGGATAGCAATGTGAGTTCTAACCCAACCATACAATTATTTTGCTTGTGAACATTCTTAAAGTGAATTTGAGCAATACACTCTAAGAAATGCAACTGATTGAGCCAAAAATCGATGAATGACTTGGTCATCTACTACAACCTTCGTCCTCACTTCAAGAAAATTTGAGGTTAGAAACTTTCCAATTATGACTTTCAATAAATTTTTATTTATTGTAGTAGGCACTAATTGGTTAAGAGCTTGTGTGTTCATCATTGTTAACCTTTGCTAATGTTGAAGATGGTCAGCCAGTTAATCTAGCTGAGATTGATCTTGATTCTAAACATATCACAATTGAGGAGCTGTATTGTCCCCTTTTCCGAGATAAAACTTAATAATAATAAAGCTAAAAATACAAAGATAAATAAATAATAAATAATCTGAAATAAGATTTAATAATAAATAATAAGAATAAATAATACAATAATAATTAATAATAAAATGATAAGCAATAATAATAAAAAAATAAGTAAATAATAATTAAATAAATTAAAATATAAAACATTGCTAATATATTAAAAATGATTAATAAAATTAAGTGATTACCTAAGATCACTATGAGCAGCCTCCTGTATGAGATGGCATATACAAGGTACGATTTCATGAGTGAACAATGATAACCATCAGTCAACTTATGTCGATTGGCAAAAAAGTCTAACAACACCACGAATCGATTTGAGATTGGTGATTAATAAAAGGAATAACCAATTAATGAAAAACTAGTCTAACGATAAAGGTGTGAACTAATAGTCATTATGAAGAGACAGGTTTCTTATGAGAAGACATGACCGTTCAAATACATGTTACTTTAGTATAAAAGAAGTCTCAAACACTTTGCAAAGGGTGAATTCGAAAAGGGAAGTCAGGGAATTATATATGACTGGAGGTAAATTGAAGACACCACCTATCTTGGATGATATTGCTGATAGTACACAAGAGCATTATGATTCATGTCGCATTTGTGAGCATATGAGGATTAACCATCAATTCCTTACTGCTGAGATTAAGTGACCCTCCACAGACAGAGATATCAGAACCAATCTGTATATTAGTAATTCCTCTTGAATATTAACACAACACAGCAGCGATATATCCCTCAGGGGCTCGATGAAGACATAGTCGATGTTAATAGGAATCATACGCCAAGAGTCTTCAAACTCAAAAAAGTAATAGCGATGGATATGCCGAGTAATCAAATGGCCTCTTTGAAGGTTCTATTGAGGAAATAATACAAGGTGTTGAGTATCGATTAATAGTTAAGGTTTTAACATGGCATCTCTATGTTCAGCAATGCTACACATACCATATCCTAGTCGTCGCCTCGACTTGACATAAGGATTGGCTGACAGGAGATATTCGATAAAAGGAGATATTGTAAACATCAAATTACATATTTCATTATTGATAAGATAAGACTAATAAATAACAATGACTAAAAGGAATGTGAGCAATATTTCAATAAGCAAAGATAATTGACATCATCTATTCCATTATCCATCCGTAATATCATGGGCAACGATAAAAACAGATACAATACAAGTGATCTTATGCTTAAGAGGGCCGTCTATATTAATAAGCATACAAACAAACTCATAAGCAAACAAACTCCTCAAGAAGAGTTGCGATTAATTTTAAAGTATGTGTTAAAAGCAACGAGAGTCAATTTTATGTGCTAAGAGGTGCTATTAGTAAACAAGTAATTTGTTATAAAGAGATTGTAATGTCCCCACTTAGGACCAATGAAATATATATGTTAAGTTGCAATGCTCTGATACCACTGTAATATCCCTAATAGCCTTTCCTTAGAATTTTGACAAACAATTTGCTTGAACGAGCACTTATAAAGTTTTGCAGAGATAACGACAATTAAGAAAGTTTACAACTGAACATCAACTCAAGAAACAACTCCGCAATACGCTTCGATTATCAACTCCTCCAATATTATGATATAGAAAGAGCTAGCTTTGATAGTCAACGATCCTTCTATCGGAAATATACATGTGCCAGCTTCAGATCAAGTATTTAAGTCAATGACATTGAGAAATGTCCTCTTCAATCTTCTTCACGACACATGTATAGATGATATCCAATACAGCAATATGCTTGAGCTCCCAATCCAACAAGGAGGGCAAATTCAACAAAGCTTCATACACAACAAATACAATGGTGTCTTCGATAGTGTCTAATGAGTTTGGTCAATAGATATAATGTCATGAGCCCTATTTTTCCATTCCTTGTGTAAAAAGCATAATTTAATTAATATATGTTATAAATCATGGATTTATATATTTAGCAAAAACAAATATTTAACGAATAACTACACACAATGTAAAGAGCTTGAATTGCTCTTTTGAAAATCAATAGATATTGCAACCACAAACAATAAACTTTGCCAATAGGTATCCTTTTATTTATATATAATCAATTCCAAATTGTAATTTTCAATCCATAGACATATTCAGTTCCAGCATATTTATTATGGACAGAGTCTAGAAAATACATTCATCAATTATTTAACAAATGCAATGATGAGATAAAACCTGGTATTTGCTATATATACGTCTGGAGTTGTGGTGACAGCCAACCACACATCCACGTCCTCACGATGTAATTACCAGCATGCGAATTGCCACAAATTGTCACACGACCTGCATTTATGCCTGCGTTTGACGCTCCAGCACGCCAAACAGCTACTCCACACATGGCCAGCAGAGATCCCTCCAATCACCCGTGTATGCTCTGCCCAGAAACGGCAGACTTGGTCGCTTGGCCAAAACCTGACCACCAGTCCTAACGCGGGCCCAAGTGTATCCACGCGGCTCTTCACTGTGCATTCAGCCAGCCCAGAATAAATGCGGGCCTCTCCTCTTTCATACGCAGCTTACCCAGACTTGATCAATCCTTCCAGAAATGAGTTGCGATTTGATACAACTCTCAATTTCTTGCAAGAAACGCCTCTTCCAGACAGGACTCAATTCGATAATGATAATATCTGAAACAATTACACCCTCAGTGTGTAATTGCACTCTTCAGCAAACTCCAACCAATAATGATGAGACTCGTCATAGATTTCCTCTCCTAGCCACAGATTCAACAGTAGAGAGATGAAGCAAATGTTTACTTCAGCACATTTGCAAGAATGTAAAACTTAGAAACCCTTATACTTCAGCAAGGGCACAAGAACCAAGAACTCACAAACTGAGTCACCAGACAAAATAAGTTTTATCAAATAATTGGATGCCAATCCCAATGAAATGAGCTCATATTTATAACCCATCCTTGGCCATAGTTTCCCAAAAAGAGCTTCAGTTCACAGCTCTTTTAATTATCAACTTCTAAAACAGTATTATAATAAAGTATTATAACAATATGACTTTAATTATTAATTAATAAATATGAGCTCGTGCAATAAATCCAACATCCGCTGCAGGTGACGACTAACTGCCAGAGCCACCCATTGCACTGCCAAAAATAGACTTACTAAAAATAGTAAGTCCCCAGCCAAAGAACTGCACACTGAATATAGTCTGGAGCACTGACCACTGTCGATACTGCCCTGCCAAAAATAGAGACAGACCAAAGTGACTTACTAAAAATAGTAAGTCCATACTTACTTAAAATAGCAAGTCTGCCAACTGGGACCCTCAAAACCAGCCGTCAACTCACGAGGGTCGCGATAATGAGCTGACAAAGCCACTGCCAATACCTACTAAAATTGGGGACATCACAGTCCTCCCTCCCCAAAATTGCTTGTCCTCAAGCAATCGAGTATCTCACTGGAATCTCCACCCGAATCCCATAAGAAGCACGTGACATCCCTCCCATCCCGGAACCAACTGTAAACCCATGACATCAGCAGCACCAGTAAAATAACCTGTATCATAACCCCAAGTGCCTGTGTTGATGAAGTGGAGATCTAGACATCACCAGAAGATGACTCAACAGAAGAACTCATCATACTAAACTTCACTAACTCTCCCCAGTCATCCTGCAACCAATCCATCTTAGATACAGACCAGCTCTGCACCTGATGTAAACACTGGACATGTGAGTCAAATATGAGGTTATAAACACTCATCATAGTATAGACTCGATCCCCACTAGGATCATCTCTGTCCTCATCCTCATGTTGCTGCAATGACTCCTCCATCTCATCCGTGTAAACCCACATGTCGCAGTTTACTGCCCCTTTCGGCCTCAAAGCACAAGTATGACCTTTAGAGAAAGGACCCTTGCACCAAAAGCAAAGTTGTCTCCTCCTCAGGTCCTCTCTGGAAGTATCATCAAATCTCCCTGTTGTCTTGCCCTTGTCCTCAACAATTGGTGGAGACTCCTCATCAACGGGTGGAGGACCAGATGACTTCGGGGCACCCTTGCTCCGAGATGATGACTCAAGATTTCAGGCCTTCCTCATCGCCTCCTATAAAGTGGGTGGGTCCAAAGACTTAACCCATCCACGGAGTGGCTCTGCTGACCCCTCCAAAAATAACATCACTCTCCTCCGCTCAGAAATGTATACCTAGAGTTTGGACTTATCGAGCCCAAAACCGCTGCAAGGTACAAAGGTTAGGACTAGTCTCCAAACTTCAGAGGATATGTATACCTAGAGTTTGGACTTATTGAGCCAAAGAGCCCCACTAAAAGATATTTCTTCCTATAATAAAATAAGGGTGTGTTAGGGACGGCAGGCACCCACTAGAGCTATCGAGGAGGGGAATTTTCGAAATATGATAGAAATTCTGCCCAAGGGCTCCTTTCAGTCTTCTTGGCCCCTTCCGCTAACCACCTAAATAAACCACATCATTATTAACCCATAAAGAAACCAATGATCATATTTATCTCTAGATATTGTATTTTCCTAGATATTCTAGAACCTAATTTATATGTATATATATTAATGATGTTTTCATAGGAAATATATATAGGAGGACAAGACAGGACATTTCATATATGCTAAGATATCGCATGGACCTCCGTGATCGTTATGTGCCAATCTCACAGACATGGATGTTGATACAAACCTCTTGCCAAGTAATGGTGTTCAACCAATAACTTATGATGTAGGTATGTTATTATGATCAGGTGCCCGAAGGTCTTTGTTGAAATTGCTTAATCTTTAGGTATCACTGAAGTCAATGTCCTCCATGAATCGGTGATATAAATTTGCTCCTTAATAGCTCTCGATATTTGATTGACAAGAATTGTTGACACAGTCCCAAACACCCAATCACAGCATATGTATGACAGAATGGTATGTTGAAGCCTTTTGTTGGATATTGTTAGCAAATTACAACACTAGAAACGTACACCAAATAATATTATGAGCATGTGCCTTGCTATAAAATGTGTATTGTTTATTCCCTCAGTGATGATTTAATTGTAATCTTTTGCCTTACTAGTATTCTCCTACTAGTAATCAAAGAACAAAACATGCAAACAGGTGCACAAATTGATCACCAAATATCATAGTCGCCAAATGGATCATTTTATGATCAGGTGTAATGTCCCAACAACACAAAGAGAGTTTTCCTGCAATCGATTTGTCTTCTTCTGGCAAATTAAATGAGTTCGAATAATGGTAAACTTTGTCTGTGGACCTGTACAAATTGATGGTTTGGTATGTCGATTGTGACCCCCTACTCCATTCCCTTCAATTGATTCTTGTTTTATGATTAAATACCTTCCACATACCCCTCCGTGAGAGGTGGTATCTCTCAAAAGAGATAGCCTTTCGAATGGACACAATCCTTGTTGATTAATGTAAATACTTATTAATTTAATACAGATCGCATCTTTTGCAAATGTTAATACTTATTTGTAGTCCTCTCAAATACT
The DNA here is from genome assembly GCA_018584345.1 of Thuja plicata. Classification (NCBI taxonomy): domain Eukaryota; kingdom Viridiplantae; phylum Streptophyta; class Pinopsida; order Cupressales; family Cupressaceae; genus Thuja; species Thuja plicata. Next base: position 2,997,598 of record MU223742.1, read on the forward strand.
CCATCGGTGATGATATAAATATTATATCATCTATTAAATTATTTTTATCTTCTAATTATCTTGTATATTAAATTATATTATATTATAACTTTTTTTTTGCTCTGTAATACATAATTTTATTAATAGTAATAAAAGTTTACATCGTGAAGAACTAGGAATAGAAACATCATCACCAAAAACACATAGCTTCCCTCCATTACTGTTGCATCCCATAATCCAACCCTACACTTATCACTAAACTGCTATTGACTACAAAGACTCCATTAACATCATTAGCAAAATTTCCTTCCTCGAGGACAGCTATAAGCATCCACACCCCCGCATGCCTCAGCCAAACTAAAAAGAGACAGAGCAATGCTATCTACCACCCCTAAATACAAAAAGACCCATTACATATTTATACAAACAACACTACACTGCTAAAAGGCAGAAAGTTGACACTCCATCACAAAAAGGTCAAAAAAACTTGAATTTTGGGACTCTTTATCCTTGTCGAGCTCTTGAAGCAGCTTTGGTTCTTGGTCAGCATGGCACTCCATGAGGAAAAGCTAGAGCCCCATCATTCATTTCATATTCATGCCTCCAGATCTCCGCCTTCAATTCCTCCCATTCGAACAAGATCTTCCACTTATATTCCTCTTTATCAACCTTCCCCATCCAGCGAATAAAGGGGATAATTCCAAAATCCCTAGCTTCATCTTCATCAGCAATACTTCCAAAATATCAATGCCAACTCCCGGCACTACCCATTCTAAAATTGAATCCAAACCCAGCAGCAACTCTTCGTCAAACAATGAGTTTGCTACCCAGCAAACAGTATCCACCTCTTCAGCAAGTTCTAAACCCCAAGCAAGCACCATTGAAATGATGTCCAAATTCATCCTCCATCTCATTTTATTTTCTTGAGCCCTAAAGCACCCAAAACCGCATCGATCATTTTGTACGTTTTAATCTTCAATAAGCCATTTAATCTTTCCTGCCTCACAGGACCCGAAAATCCCTTATGTTGTTTCTTTGTTGACACTAAGAAATTGGCTTCCATATTCACCCAACTCCAAAATCGTCACCGTCAAGTGCACAAAAAGAGGAAAAGAATGCCCTAAAAAAACAACCGCAGACGCTATATAATAGCTCCATCCAACTAATTGAAGCAAAGAGTAATTATTGAAATGACTGTCGCCACCAAATCCTTCCTATTACATGCCTTCAATAGTCATTTCACATAAAATGGTCTACAAATTCTGATTTGTCATGCCATCCTCACACGCACGAGCTCATATTTCCCAAAACCCACAATCTTCATCATGATTTGAAACACTTTCATACAACCTTCAACTTGCGGGGCATTAATTACCCCATACTCATCCCATTTAAAAACATCATTGAATACTGTCATCACCATCCACTTATAGGAGCAATTAAATATTATTAATCTACCCGCCTTTAAGGCCTTTAAAAAATAAAAATTTGAAAACTAACCATTATCTTTAAAATCTTCGATCCTTAGTTCATCCTCATTCTCAAATGTTAAGGGCCATTTAGAAAGAGAATTGGCCTCTATATTACCTTCTTTGCACACATTGCTAACTTTAGAATCCTCAAGTTGCCCTAAATGTTCTAAAATTGCATCAATGTAAGATTGTAAGTGCCACGCCATCGTCCTGTCTTTCTCAATGGCTTGAACTAAAATAAGAGAGTCCCCCTCCAGATGTATTCATTTGAAACCCATAGACCTTCCAATCTTCACTGCCAACAGGGCCACACTACCTTCAGCAACATTATTAGTCCCATCAGGTAACTTTTGTGCACCTATGACTAAGGTTTCTCCATCATGATCCCTAACAATGATTCCAACACCTGAAGGCCCCGGGTTATTCCTTGCAACACCATCAAAATTTATCTTAACTCAACCGATGTCAGGCTTTTCCCAACTAACACCCTTCTGATCCATCTTTTGCACTTTGCCAACCACTGCACCCGTGTTCATCTTAATTCTGATGCCTGGCCAATTTGCCTGGATTTTCTGATCCGCCATAGTGAAAGGAACGTGTAAATGTAAACGTGCAGTAGCAGCACACATGACCTCTTCAATCATATGATTGATCCTATGTTTAATTCTCTCAATAAATTCCTTCTCATCTAGAAAAATTCTTTTGTTCCTTTCTTTCCACAATTCCCAAATTATTATCGAAGGACAAACAGCCCAAACACATGAAAACATAGATTTCTTCTGGTTTATAAGTCAGCTGTCAAAAACCGCCCTTAAAGTGTATTACAATGGACCATGCCAACCTGACTTCGATTTAATCATGTTCCAACATTCTACTGCCACCCTACAATTCAAGAGCAAATGATCTGCATCCTCTTCCTCATCTTCACACAACACATTTAGTAGGACCACAAATTCCAAACCTCTTTCTCCTTTCTCCAGTTAATATTCTTCCCTTTACTACAAGCCACGCAAATGAACCTGCCTTTGGAAGGCAGTCTTTGCCCCAAAACAACTTTGTTGGCCACTTTTCAGCCTACTCAATCCTATCCAGGATTTGATAACCTAATTTCACTGAATAAGTGCCACTTTTAGCTGCACACCACACAATTTTATCCTCCTTTTGAGTAAGTAAGACTCCTGTTCTGAAAGACAGATTTCGTTAAGTCCATTTGCTGATCATTGAGACCTAAACCATCCAAACTCCTCCACTTCCATTCCTGGCCGAATTGACATTGTTTCACCTCCATATAATTACATACTCTGCCCCCATAAATGTAAAAAAGATTTCTGAGGTCATGTAAATCTGCAGAATTCTTTAAAGCTGGGAGACCGCACCAAGAGTCATCCCAAAAATTAGCACTTTGTCCATTACCAAGTTGCCAAGTAAGATGGTTAGTTATAACAGACCTACATTCAACAATGAAATTCCATATTGCAGATCCTTTAGGTGGATTTCGAACAGTCAAGATCCTATTTTCCTCCAGACTATCTAAATATTTTGCCTTAACTGCCTTCACCCACAACAGATCAGGCTTCGAATAAATACTCTAGACAAGCTTACATCCCAGAGCCTTATTCATCAAATGCCAATCTCTAATTCCAGCACCACCATTGTCTTTAGCTTTGCAGATTTCTTTCCAAGCAAGAAAAGGACGCTTTTCCTCCTCACTAGCCCCATTCCAGAAGAACTTATGCATTCTTTATTCAATAATTTTTAGCACCTTCCTTGGAACTTTTAAACACATCATAGAATAAACCGGATGGCAGAGATTATTGATTTAAGCATAAGGATTCTCCCAACCGATGTGATCCATCTGCTCTTCCACCCATCCATTCGCTTAATGCATCTGTCAATAAGATCTCTCCACAAGTTAGCTTTACAAGCACCCCCAAAGAGCGGAATGCCCAAATATTTGCCTAGAAGGCTGCCAATCCTCATCCCTAAAATATTGCAAATCTCCTGTTGTTTATGAATATTTGTGTTAAAGAAATAGACTTCAGATTCATGCCAATTAACACATTGACCCGAAGCAATACTATATTTGTCGATAGTAGCCTTTATCACTCTGGCTTCTCTCAAGGAGGCTTCTCCCATAAGATAAGTATCATCTGCAAATTGCAGATGAGAAATAGGATCAATGTCATCTGCCACCTTACTACCTTTCCATTGCCCTTCCATTCTCTTTCTAGAAATCAGCCAACCTAAGGCTTCCACCATGATGATAAATAAGAAGGGTGACAAGGGGTCCCCTTGTCTGATGCCTTTATTGGACTCAAAAAAACACTGTGGACTGCCATTCACAAGCACTGAAAATCTAGGAGAGCTAATGCAGCTTTCAATCCATTTCACCCACTCCATACAAAAACCAGACTTCTCCAACACCTTTAGGAGGAAGCTTCTATTAACTTCATCATAAGCCTGTTAAAGGATATAGCTTCAGTCGGATCACTCCAACAGATATTATCAAATGTATAAATGGCCTATGGGCCTTGAAAATTTGATCTCTATCCTAATCCTATCTAATTATGAGTAATGAAAATATATTAATCATAATATAATAATATTATTATTATTGTTGTATATGCTTAATTATTGATAGAGATTAATATGATCAATTATATATATATATATATATATATATATATATATATATAATAGGTTATACTATTATTAAATATATATATACAAATATTTTTATATATATAATCAATGATATAATCGATTAATAATCATCGCTGAGTTGTGTTAATAAACATATTATTAATCGATAGTATAATACCGATATACTGCTGCGAATTGCATATTGTTTTGATTAAATGTTGTTATGGTTAATGCTGTTAATAATATGTGCCTCGTGTAGAGGCACGTCTCTACGTGAGACCATATTGGTCTCACGTAGAGCCGTGTCTCTACGTGAGACACATTGAGAGCATATATTATTGATGACATCTCATTCATTGGGATACACGGTGAACAATACATTAAAAAATACACAGCAGCATATCAGGATTACCTATCGATATTGAGTATCGATACTTGGCTATCAATATATATATATATAAATCAATATTGCTCAGGACTCATAGATCGATACCATTACATCAGTGATACTTGAGAAGCATATATATCAGTGATACTTGAAGCATATATCAGCAATACTTGGAGAACATATATCAACGATACTTGTGAAAGTATACACCAGCAATATTTGTGAAATATATACAGCATCAATAATCAGAATCTTATAGTTCTATATACTTATTATGTTCCTGCACATCAGTTGAAATAATTTGAAATTCTTCACTTATATAAATCTGTTACATTTACAAAGCCTTCCTAATGTCTAATTTAATCGTCATCTTCTCTGTTTTTGCTGTCCTAACTGAATGGATCGCTTCATGGGCAACAATTACCCCTTCATAAATAGATCTATTTGGAGAAAACCCACTCTGTTCACTTGAGATAACTGAGTCTAGCAACCCCTTTAATCTGTTTGCAATGATTTTATAGATTGTATTGCACAGGGAGATCAGTCTAAAGTCCCCAAATGAGGTCGTTTCCTCCTTTTTCAGAACAAGGGCAGTGAAAGTGTCATTAAAATCCTTTAGAATAAAACCCCCACTCCCTGATTCTTCAACATCCTCCCATATATCTGAACCAACAATGTCCCAGAATTTTTGAAAAAAGATGGCAGAGAAGCCATCTGGGCCTAGGACTTTCTCACCACCCATGTCAAAGAGACCCCTTCTAACCTCCTCTATGGAAATGGGATTCATCAACATAGCATTTTGAGCATCTAAAACACACCGTGGGATAACATCTAGGATCTCCAAATCAGTCTCTAATCGTGTTGGATCTCCAAGGAAAATCTCCTTAAAATATCTCACAGCCGCATTGTTAATTTCATCAGAAGTTTGTAGCACTACACCACGCAGGTCTCTTATAGAGTAAATTTTGTTAAAGGATCTTTTGACTTTAACTGAATTATGAAAAAATATTGTGTTCCTATCACCATCCTTTAACCAGGTCTCACAGGACTTTTGACACCAATGAATCTCTTCTCTAGCCAACACTTCTGATTCTCTGAATATTGCTTGTTCAAACCCTTTTCAATCTGAAATTCCTCTTCCCCCATTCCCATCTCAATTGCTTTTGAATGAAGAGCAGCCAACTCATTCTCAATCTTAGATTTATCTATAAAAATGTTTTTAAAAGTGTATTATAACTTTATTACTATTTATATTCTAATTAAATAATTATCTTGTAATTCAATTATATTGTAATTTTATTATTATTTATCTTTTTATTTATACTTAATTATCTATTATTATTTATCATTATTAAATCCTATTTCAGAAAGGGGAAATCACAGTCCGCCCTTCCCCAAAATTGCTTTTCCCCAAGCAATGCCAATCTTTATACGAATCTTTCAATGTGAGTAGCTCCCATTGTGCAACTTTGATATTAACTAGTTTCTTCTTTATCTTATAATTTTATTTCTCCATTATGTCTTTGATTAAGAACCCCGAGGTGTCCTACTTAACAAGATGCTTGTCCTACTTTACAATAGTCCTCAAGGATGAACCTTCAAAGATATAGAGTTTATGCCTTAATTCCTTTCTAGGAATTTCAACATTCACCAAGAATGTCCTTGATCTCATCCCAACAGTCACCAATAATGTCCTCAATCAAGTCTCAACATTCACCAAGAATGTCCTCGATCAAGTCTCAACATTAACCAAGAATGTCATTGATCTAGTCCCTAACATTCATCAAGAATGTCCTCCTTCAGAGATATGTAATTTGTACCTTGTAGTAGGGTTCCTTTAGCGGCTTTCCCTTAATCACAATGTAGTAGGGTGCCCTAATAGCAGTTCTCCGTTAACAGCCACTACAATAGGATGCCCTTAGCAGTTCTCCCTTAACTACTTCTACGATAGGGTGCCCTTAGTGGTTCTCCCTTAAACACAACACAATAGGGTGCCCTTATAGCGGTTCCCCCTTAACTGCCACTGTAATAAGGTGCCCTTCGCGATTCTCTCTTAATGGCAGCCTTGGAAAGGTGCTAGAAATAGGGTGCCCTTGGCAGTTCTCCCTTAATCGCAGCTCTTTTCCCCTCTATTATGGATACCCCATCAATGTTGCTTCTACAACGGATGATGGATGACCTTTTTTCTCCACAACTTTTGCTATGGATCTCGTCTTCAAATTGTGATAATCTCTTCTTGAATCTGCTGTAAACTTCTAGTTAATTTTTGTTCAACATATGCCTTAATCTTTGTTCCAAATTTGACTTATATCTTTGCTCAAGTTCACCTCATACTTCTACTCCAAAGCTTTCTTTTCTATACAAGAATTAGAACCATATTCTGAAACTGATTGGGATTTATTAATGTTTGCCAATAATTTCATATCTTTGAGTTCACTCTTGTTATTCTCTTATTATTTTTAGGTTCCTTTCTATTGACTAGAATGATTCCTTGTTTTATCTTTTACCCTGCAAGATGACAAGATCATGCTCTGATACCACTGTAATGTGCCCACTTAGGAACAATGAAATATATATGTTAAGTTGCAATATTCTAATACCACTGTAATATCCCTGAAGGCCTTTCCTTAGAATTTTGACAAACAGTTTGCTTGAACAAGCACTTACAGAGTTTTGCAAAGGTAACAGTAATTAAGAAAGTTTGCAACTGAATATTAACTCTGGAAACAACTCCGCAGTATGCTTTGATTATCAACTCCTCCTTCAATGTTATAATGTAGAAAGAGCTAGCTTTGATGGTCGACAATCCTTCTATCGAAGGTATACATGTGCCAACTTCAGATCAAGTAATTAAGTCAGCAACATTGAGAAATGTCCTCTTCAATCTTCTTCACGACGCATGTATAGATGATATCCAATACGGTAATATGCTCGAGATCCTAATCCGACTCAAAGGGAAAATTTAATAAAGCTTCATATGCAGAAAATACAATAGTGTCTTTAATAGTGTCTAATGAGTTTGGGCGATAGGTATAAGCTCAAAGATATTGCACGGACCTTTGTGATTGTTATGCGCCAATCTCGCAGACAAGGTTGTTGATACAACCTCTTGCCAAGTAATGTTGTTCAACCAATAACTTATGTAGGTATGTTATTATGATCAGTGGCCCGAGAGTCTTTGCTGAAATTGCTTAATCTTCAGGTATCACCGAAGTCAATGTCCTCCATGAATCGGTGATATAAATCTGCTCCTTAATAGCTCTCGATATTTGATTGAAAAGAACTATCGACAACTAGTCCCAAACACCCGATCACAGCATAGTGTATGACGGAAAGGTATGCCAAAATCTTTTGTAGGATGTTGTTAGCAAATTACTACACCGGAAATGTACACCAAATAATATTATGAGTATGTGCCTTGCTATAAGATGTTTATTGTTTATTCCATCAGCAATGGTTTCCTTGTATTCTTTTGCCTTACTAGTATTCTCCTACTAGTAATCAAAGGACAAACCATGCAAACAAGCACACAAAATGGTCACCAAATGGATCATTTTATGATCAGGTTTAATGTCCCGACAATACGGAGAGAGTTTTCCTGCAATCGATTTGTCTTCTTCTGGAAAATTAGATGAGTTCAAATAATGGTAAACTTTGCCCATGGACCTGTACAAATGGATGGTTTGGTATGTTGATTGTGACCCCCGTCACCATACCATTCAATCGATTCTTGTTTTATGATTAAATACCTTCCACATATCCCTCCATGAGAGGTGGTATCTCTAAAAAGAGATAGCCTTTCGAATGGACACAACCATTGTTGATTAATGTAAATACTTCTTATTTATTTAATACAGATTGCATCTTTTGCAAATATTAATACTTGTTTGCTGTCCTCTCAAATACTCCATTGGTGATGATATATAAACATTATATCATCTATTAAATTATATTTATCTTATAATTATCGTGAATATTAGATTATATTATATTATAATTATCTTGCAATTAAACTATAATATAATTTTATTATTATTTATACTTAATTATATATTCTTATTATTTATTATTATTAAATCCTATTTCAGAAAGGGGACATCACAGAGATGTGATTTTCTTTAAGTATGCTGACTATTAAAGAAGAGAGGTGTCTCTAAGAGGAATTACTCCCTTTGAGAAGTTATAAAATACACTTGCTATAAGAATAGAAGAAAAAGGGGATAAGACTGTGCTGGGTAAGACAAAAAAGTTATATCATTCAAGCACAAGAAAATTTAAGAAGAAATTGATACAGATATAAAGAAGAATATATTACATATATAAATGAAAAGATTATGTCAGGTATAAAGGAGATCTATGCGAAGACAGAAGAGAAGATTGTGCACATATAAAGAAGATCGTAAAGATATAGAATTAATGGATCTCAAGCAGATATAGAAGAGAGAATTATGATGGATCTTGAAAGAAATATATAGACAAATATGTGAAGGAGAGTATGCAATTGTGAAAAATATTTGCGGATTTGAAAAGATCATTTCCATCATTTTTGTTATCATTGCAATATAAGCAAGGAAGTTGATATGTGCAAATAGCATATTGTTATCATTTTTGTTATCATTGCAATATAAGCAATTGAATTTGAAGAAATCAGTCCCAACTCCTATAGGACCAGACAGGGGACATTATAGGAGCCTACGTTCAGTGAAAAGGATTCGGATATCGTTAATGAGGTTTTGGATGGTCGTTAACATACTCATTTGAACAAAATGGTTACAAATACAAGGGTTGTGGGTTCATCAACTTCTACTTGACATATCCAATCATGGCTAGCTTGGAGGCTATTTGAATTTTGAATATTGAATTCTATATTCTTCAATTTTGTTTTGTAAATGATAGTTGACTTATGAGTTATGAATCTATAACATTGACAATATGTAGCTATGCTCTAACACTGAAAATTTGATATGAGAATTCGAGAGTAATTTATAACATTGAAATTTTGACTCTTTATTTATGTCTTATAATTAAAGTTCGGAATCTCCTTCTTTTTCTATGCACTCTATTTGGCATAAAATGTCATGTCCCCTTTTTGAGCAATCAAACTAATTTAATGTAATATTTTGTTGCTCAAAATAACTTTATTTCATTAATAAAGTGCAACTAATAATTTATTATTAAATTAAATGGGTTTTTAAGGATAAAATTTTACTATGTGGCAGCTATGGGTACAAATGGAAAATTATTGTATTTAAAAGTGATTTAAAAAATATTATCCAAAAAATGTTCCACGGGAGGCCTATAAAAGAGGGCTGAGGAGAAGAGAGAAGTGCATACTAAAGATTGTTTATTTCTCTTTTGGAGATATGTGCCTATGGCCAAATTTCTTACCAGAGGGATGAAAACCCCAACGGTTTTCCTAACGGACAAAAACTCAGAAGGCTATGCAGTTCCAATTAGGGATTGATGGTGCACTGAAGATTGGGGATTTGGGGGCAAAACCTTAAGAGTCCGCTAGTGCAATTTCGTGCAGAAATTGCCCTTGTGCTAAAAAGGGAGATTTAATTATCCAAGTTTTAATATATTTGCAGAAAGGTAAAATTTATTGAAAATTTATATTCAAATAATAAATTTTGAGCAATATGGGAAAATTCAGGAAGTTCGTGCCTAAGTAGCAAGCGTTTTTCAAGTGTCTGCTGCCACATTTATTTGTGATTAAATCCAATGTTAATATTTCAAGCCACATGTTGGCTGTGTGAAGGGAACACTAAGGAGGCTGTCGTAGATATAAGAACAGATGAAATAAGTGAATGCATTTCAAGAAATCAAGGCCATTCTATGTATGTATGAGAATTAACGACCACCATTTGTATTTAGAGTTCCTATTACTCAAATAAAGGAGTCACAACAATTCATTCCTAGGCACAAATTAAATAAGTATTGTGAATCTTTTAAAAAGAAGAATCAATGTCATTGAACATTATATTGTGCTAAAATAAGGGGTAGGATGAATAAATAGAAGTGACGGGATGGATTTAGAAGGGAAATTCAACAATTATTTAAGCTTTTAGCTACCACCTATGCGTTGACATTTATAGAACTTTAAGGAAGGCACCAACTTAGGAGGTTACAAGAAGAAGTTGCTTGTGCTATTTGAGTTTAAACTTTAGCCAGCATTCTATTTGCACTATCAAATATGTCACTGTAAAGATTAATTTTGCAAGGTGCAATTCTCTATACGGCAATTAGAGGAGGTCGTGGAGATATGCTCTCCCAAGTTTCTGGGACGAGGACGGTGGGACATGTTTCAGGTACGGAGATACTTTTAGGCCATTTTTTTTTTGATGAATAGTGCCTTTTCAATTAATAAAATATCAAAGTTACATATCCACAAAAAAGGGGCCGGGGGATATAGAAATCACCCCACAGAGTTCACACGGCAAAGCCGGAAACAAAATACAACTATTCATCAAAAAAAAAGGCATAAAGCCATTAAGCAGCAAGAGCAGTGGCAGAAGGAGGAGGATCTTTATCATCAGAACCCCACACATCATTGGGGTTAACAGGAGGGTCGGGGAGCGACCATCCATCATTTTCAGCTTCTTTATCTTTCTCTTCCGCCCTGGGCGGAGAAATGGCTAAAGCCAGGCGGGGAAACTTGGAAGAGGTGGCAGGATGCCAATCAGAGCCACGACGAGAACCAGGAGTATCAGGAGGGGCAGACTGAGCCGGAGCTGGAGACCACCCAGAAGTACGGCGAGGCGGAGAAGCCGAGCGGCGCCGCCAATCGTCGCCGCAACCTCTATTAAAAAAAAAATCATATGATAAAAGTGATATAGCATTCTTCATAGACATTATAGAGCCTTTGTAAGCATGGTCAATTGAACAGGAACTATGATGTTCTTTATATATGCATATGAGCATGAATTAATAAAGACATTGTAAACTCAAGTGGTGGATTTCGTATTAAAGCTTTCCTAAAGCGTTCAAGGTTGTCGAACTCATTACCAAAGAGGAATTGCTAAGTAAAAAGATAACTGATTATGTTCTAGTTTGACATTAGATGTGATTGTTCTATGAGTCGTTTGTACAAATACATTTTTGCAATGTGAAAATAGCATTTCCTGCACACTATGACTCGTATTCAACAATCTAATGACTATACAATGCCAACTTTTCCTATAGCAGCCCTTGCATGCTAAACAAGTTCTCCAATGTTTGAAACAAGACAAACCTTGATTGTGAGTTTAATTGTGAAGATGTAGAGATTTATAATAGGGGATTTGTACTTTGTAGATTTTGTGATTATGATTCATTAGTGGCCTACTACTTGGTTAGACTTATAGTTTGATGGGGGTTTGGGGGCAGCATACCTCACAATGTCTAGAGGTAACACCCCTAGCATGCCCTATTAAAATACATGGTGGAGTCAAGAAGTGTAGCCCCTGCCACGAAGCTCAAATTACCATCTTAGAAAAAACATAGACCTTCATGGAAAACAAAATTTTCATATTTTTTTAGTAGATCCTAGTGAACATGTCATAAAACAAACAAACATTCAAAGGTTGTAAGTTTTTATAAAAATTAACTGAAATTGTCCTTAAGTATGTTAGGAGATGACTAGCCATCCTCAAGACAAATGGAGGACGTTTGGACATCCCCTAGCCATTCCAAGAATGGCTAGCCATCCCCTATTATATCCTGCAATTTATTGAACTCCTCTGGACGTTTCCGAAATTTGGCACAAAAAGGGGATGGGGAAGGGACGTTTCCTAGGCATCCCTGAATCCCCAAAACATCCCCTATAGGGAACAAGGGTAAAGAGACGGGAAAAGTAATTACAACAATTGTTTGTGAGACTCGAGCTGCTCACTACTGTTAGATGACCAATTTAAGAGTAAGAAACCTTGTTGTGCTGGCATGGCAGCTTCAGGGAGTTGCATTAGACCTGGAACATGATTGTTGCCCCTTTTAATAGCTTTGAAGAAGGTTATAGCAGACTTTATAAGGATGTGGAGTTTTGTAGGGGTCTTCTGGAACAAAGCACAGCCTCTTGTTATGCTACAGGCAGGAGATAAATGGAGCACGTTGGCCTTGGTGAAAACTTTCAAACCTTTCAATCTTGGTGACTCATTTTGCTAATGGTCAATGAATATTCAAATCTGCTATGACAGAAATTTCTGAGGTCAGGAAAGCAGAATAACCAATGCTCTTGTTCATTGACTTTTTAGTCTAGCAAGTGCATTGTTCAAATTTTCATCATTCTTAGCTATACTGAATGAATGCCAAATGTTTGACAAAATGTCTTGTTCAATGAATGAATGAAAGACTGAGTTTATGGTGCGAACATGTTTTTTAAAAAATCTCTCTTATTCTGAGTAACTGCAAATCAGAATTTCCTCCTAATGAATTATAGACAAGTGTTTGACAAAATGCCTGCATACCATAAATTGTAAAAATTGCAAAATTTGAAATAGAAACATTTTCAACAAAAAAAATGTATGTTTTTATGAGTATTTTAGTGCTGTGCTGCCATTCTAGGGTAAGTATAATGTAACTATGGTACACACTGCACACCATTCCGTTTCGCGTTGTTTTGGAAGAGACAAATTAAAATGCTAACAATATTATTAGAATATTTTAGATTCTTTTAAAATTTTAGTATCTTTTCCTATTTTTGGCCAGCTTTGTAGAATCTTCTATAAATGGTCACTTAGGTGTTTTATTTTAGTCTTCTATTTTTAGATGACTTTAGCTTCAGTTTGAAGCTCTTGTAAATTGCTATATGTACCCATTGATTTCATTAATTCAACTAAGCAATTTCGATTTTCATGGTACCAAAGCAGGACCTAGTCTAGGTCTGACACCGTAAACAAATTATTTGTTGGGTTTTCTAAATTTTCACCATAAACATTAGTGATGGGTTTTGATCCATTTTTCACCTCAAAAATGGTGTCTGGTTTTTCGATTTTTCTCCTTAAAAATCGTTTCCGGGTTCTATAATTCATGAAGTTGCTTGTTCGCGTGGGATTTTTTTTGTGGGTTTTTGTATATTTCTTTCCACCAAAAAATATATATATTCTGGGTTTTATAATTTTTTTCCTTAAAAAAATATTGTAAGGTTTTACAATTTTTTCCTAAAATATTTGTTTCGTTTTTTGCATGATTTTGTCCTCAAAAATCATGGGATCTCATTTGGTGGGTTCTCTAAATTTTTTCCACAAAAAATTATGTCAAGTGCTCCTGTTTTAGGGTTTTTACTATTTTTTCGAAAAAACGATGCTTTGTAAACTTCAATTTCAGGGTTTGGTAATTTTTTCCACAAAAATTGTGGTTTCTTGCAATCTATTTTGGGTCACACTTGGAGTTGCTAGGGTGAACATCTGCTAACGTTTTTTTTATGATTGTTGACAAAATCGTGTCTAGTGGGTTTGTCGATTTTCTACAAAATCATGGTTTCAGGTTTTTGTCAGTTTTACCAATTGAACTTAGAGGGACAGGTTTTTGTTTACCCAACATCAGGTTGGACAGATTTTGGTACTCTGTCATTTACATTTTGCAGATGTAAGGAGGGTCTCAGTAGCAGCAAAGAGTTCTTGTTTTAGGGTTTTTACTGTTTTAGGGTACTCTTGGTCATTATGTCAAGTGTCCCTGTTTTAGGGTTTTTACTATTTTTAATGAAAAAACAATGCTTTGTGAACTTCAATTTCAGGGTTTGGAGATTTTTTCCACAAAAATCGTGGTTTCTTGCAGTTTGTTTTGGGTCACACCTAGAGTTGCTAGGGCGAACATCTGCTAACATTTTTTTTTGGTGGTTTTTGACAAAATCGTGTCTAGTGGGTTTGCCAATTTTCTAAAAAATCGTGGTTTCAGGTTTTTGTCGGTTTTACCAGTTGAACTCAGAGGGACAGTTTTTTGTTTACCCAACATCAGGTTGGACGGATTTTGGTACTCTTGATCATCAACATTCTGCAGATCCAAGGAAGGTCTCAGTAGCAGCAGAGTATTTTGAAGAGGAGCAACCTTCTTTGCATTCGTGACCAAAAGACCTGCAGATTGTTTTTTGTAGGGTAATTGATAGAATGACCATTAAGGGAGGGTATTAAAATATTTTAGATTCTTTTGCTATTTTTAGTCAACTTTGTAGAATCTTCTATTAATGGTCATTTAGGTGTTATATTTAGTGTTTTATTTTAGTCTTCTATTTTTTAAAGACTTTAGCTTTAGTTTAATTCAATTAAGCAATTTCGATTTTCAAATATCATTCTACCTTTGGTTATCTTTAGTTTCAGTTAGTTGTCATTGGTAAGCATGGAAAGAAGAAATCTTATACTAGAATGCATTGCAGATTAGCATTCACTTCAATGAGTATATGCATACACATCACAAGGAATTGATAGTTCTCATTTCATTTTTTAAATGAAGCTTGGCATATGTGTTGGAAATGTGCTTTTGCTCCCACAATGTCCTCTTGTAACACTTAAAAATGAACCATGGCTAGAAATATTGAGAATTCCTCCTCCATTAGAATGGTTTAGTGCTAGTACTTAGTTAGCTTTCATTGTATCCATATTATTAGATTTTATAAAGCCCTTTTTATTTAGAGATCTATGTTTGAAATCAAGTCACTGTTCGTATTCTATGGCCATAGAGCATACAACTTGGGATCATTTAGCTTATTAAGGCAGCAATTTGTGAAAAACTCTCTCTCTCTCTCTCTCTCTCTCTCTCTCTCTCTCTCTCTCTCTCTCTCGATCATTTAGCTTATTAAGACAGCAATTTGTGAAAAAATCTCTCTCTCTCTAAAATGCGTGCAAAAAAACCTTGAGAGTGCTAAATATGGCTTCACAATTATGATGTGGTTTTAATATTCTTCAGAATACTATATATTTTAATTGTTAATATATGCTTTGTAATGAGTTCACGGGTGAATTGATTTTAATTCGTTAGCAAACACATTCAACAACATCAAATGTGTAGTTCAACATTGGTTACCAAAAACAGATACTAGATTTTTACAACTTCACCACTGTTTAATAAATGTACATTAAACATAATTAAGCTTGTGTGAATCTTTGAACCTTCAAGAATCAATAATACACCCATCAATCACAAAGCATTCAATGACAGATAGATACACACCATTTGTAAACTTGTCCTTGCATTTCGAGGAAAAGCAAGAGACTCTGCAGAATGAATAAGCTCCTTTAATGAAGTTGGCCAGTTGTCCTGTCAGAACAAAAAACCCACGTAAGATAACCAAATAGTTTATCTATGCTGCAGCTTGTTTAATAAATGCTAACACCAAACTACAAATTAAAGTTATAGGCAAAATATCTAAGTTCAGTATAACATTTCCTATCCAATTTGTTGGCATTACAGTTGAAAACTGGCTGTACCAAAATAATATCAGAAATTCATAAATGTACATAATTTGAGCAAACACAGATAAAATAAATGAAAATATCAATAAGATGAATCAACCCTTCTAATATTGAGATTTATTTAACTTAAATTGATAAGATGGATTATGCAACTTCAAACAAGTTTTTTTTATTTTCTACCTGGTATTGCA
Source organism: Thuja plicata (assembly GCA_018584345.1). Taxonomy (NCBI): domain Eukaryota; kingdom Viridiplantae; phylum Streptophyta; class Pinopsida; order Cupressales; family Cupressaceae; genus Thuja; species Thuja plicata. Next base: position 3,013,652 of record MU223742.1, read on the forward strand.
ATATCAGTCGTCAGTGAAAATATTCACAAAGCCAAGGAGTTTCAATTTTAATTTTTTGATTTTTTGTTTGTTGATAAGGCATCAACGGTCTATTAGGCACAGTAAATAGGCAAGTTGGTTTTTCTTTTGATATAGTAGCTGTTGTAAACTTTTATTTCGTTGCAATGATATATAAAATTAATACTCATGAAACATGGGTCGATGAGTTTGACTCAAAAAAACTACACAGTTGAATCCTGATAGCAATATCATAATTAATACTTTTGTCAATGGAGCACATTAGGTTTTCTAGTAGAGTCCATTCAATACCAATATTATAGGAACAGTTTTATGGATATATCAGATATCATCCCACAGCAAACAGGTAACTGAGCTTAAGTGGAAACGATGTTATTGATTGACTCCTAAAGTATTAAAAATAGGACATATTTGGAAGAAAGAAGCTCTTATGCACAATTCTGAAGACTGCATTTGACCAAGACTACATCCATACTGCCTGGAATCACATCAACTTAGGAAAGTTCTTTTCTATGTTTTATCTACTTCTGAATATTTTTCCAGTTAAAAAAAAAAAAATTTCAATGTCCTAGAAAACAAAAAATTGTTCAATTGAGATTTTACAGTATCAACAAATTTGTATCCCTATGTTCATATTGCAGATTTATTTGCAATTTTGCAGTGTTCGGATATTTTCTAGCACTTCCAGTTTTCAAATGTGTTCAGCTAATTTATTTCAGATTTTGCAACATATCAGCTTTCATGCTTCTCCTAATACTTTCAGTTTTCAGAGTGTTCAATAGTTAATTTTGGTTCAGATTCTCATTATTTCAGTTTTCAGCATTTTCTCTTAAGTTACAGTTAGGTTTCTAATATTAGTACTAGATTCACTTTCTTTTTCTATGTAAAACCTGATTATGGATTCAAATTTAACTACTCATGGAAGATAGAAGTTAAAATCAGAAATTGTGTTATTGGTGGAAGAAGTCTTAAGATCTAACTTTAAGAACTAAATCACAATATGGAGGAAATAAATCAAACCCAGCAAACGTTGATGTTAGATAGGATAGAGAAATAGGAAGTCCTGAAGAAAAGGATAGGCAGAGACCCTACAATTGGAGAAGCAAGGTCCAGAATCATTATCATGAGAAATGCTGTGTTACAAGAGAACATAATAGATAGGGCGCAACCCTTTTAATCAAAGCAATCAAGTGAACAACGGTAGAGAATATTAGAATAATATCTTCTTCAGTTATTTAGTTTCTATTTTAATGGTCACTCTAGATATTGTAAATATCTTATTGAATAGATTCTTTCTATTCTTCAAATGTTTCTTTTTAGAAACATCTCGTTTGTACATTCTATAAGAAAGTTTCCGTTCTTTGTTATTCAATTATTTTACCAATTACCTCTTGTAATATGTTATCAGAGCTAGATTAATTTTTTCAGAAATTTATAATTTCTTAATTGAAATTATCTGCTAAAAATTTTCGAATTTATTCTAGTTTGTCTTTTGCAGAAATTTGTTTTCCAAATCCAGACTGTGGTTTTCGAGTTCAGATTAACGTCGTTTTTTGCAACTATCTTGGTCGTTTTTTGGTTCCATGACCCTATGTAATGGCCCATGCGAAGGTTTTTTAAAACCCCTGTCTACAAATCACGTCCGTTTTTGGCTGTATTTTCTTCTACAAACATGTTTTGGTTCGCGCCTCTTTCTGGTCTCCATTTTTTTCTACTAAATCTGTGCCTGGTTTCCATCGTTTTTCTCAAAACGTGGCCATTTTGTTGGCTTCTCTACCACTCGCGGCACCTTATTTCATGCTCCTAAGTCGAGTCAAGGGTTTCAGAAGGGATTTATGGGCTCGTTTGTGATTTTTGACAACCCTTTGTTGAGATTTCCAGCCGTTTTTCTCTGTCAACTCCAACCAGCGACGAGCTTTATTTCTGCAGTTTGTGGCCTATTTTTGTGTCTGCAGCTCGTTTTTGTCCATCATCTCAGCCTCAACCATTACCTTGGTCGTTTCTCTCTACAGACGCAATTTTCTTGTGTTATTGCAGTTGTTTGTGGCTCTACCTGTGATTTTTATCACAGATTCGTGGTGGTATTTTCTTATCTACAGCTCTTCTCATCAGTCAACTAGAGTTTTTGCCAAAACCCTCTGTTTTTTGGTCAGATTCAAATCTGATTTCAGATTCCTTCTGGGTTTTTCGGGAGCTTATTTGGGTTGTTCACAAAATTTTCTGGGTCTTTCGTCAAATCCGTCTCGAGATCCGTGCCAGCCATTTGCTATTCAGTCTCCAAATCTGCACCAGTTCTCTACCTCAAACTTGTTCTACTTCTTCCTCAATATTTGTGCCTTCACTTGGTCAACCATCTTTGACCTCGGTTTTCATGATGGTGACTTTGACAAATATTCTGCTCCAAGGTCATTTTCCAGAACACAATGTGCAGAGCAAGTCTGATATTTACGCCTTCATGGCTAAAAGATCTGCAGATCATATTAAAACCTCTACCTGGTACATTGATTCTGGTGCCTCCCGCCATTTCACTCACCGTCGAGATTGGTTCACCGATTTTCATCCGTTCTCCGATTCAGTTATTTTTGGAGGGGAATAGTACACCGTTGTCGGAAAGGGCAACATTCAAATTAAGTCTGGAGGAAGGAACCTATGTTTCCTCGATGTGTACTAAGTTCTGGGCATGGAACTCAATCTTCTTTCTATTAGTCAGATTATAAGACAAACCTTCAGTTCACATCAGTGTAGAATCATTGATCGCACGACTCAATCTACTATTGTTGTCGGTCTAGAGGATCATGGTCTTTTCAGACTTGTTGACTCTGTTGATTCTCTGGAGCTTGCTATGGCAACCAAACGCACATCTGTTAGTACACTCTGGCATCAGCGGTATGGGCACTTAAATGTGCATTCTCTTTCACAGTTGTTCGGGAAGATCTTGTCATTGGCCTGCCAGAGATTTAGACCCAAAACCTCAGAGTTTGCGGAGCCTGTCAAGATGGGAAGTAGCATCGGACTCCGTTCTCAAATGGCGAAGCTTGGAGAGCCTCTAAGGCATTACAACTAGTCCATGCTGATCTTTGTGGACCTATGGCTACTACTTTTGTTAATGGGTCCAAGTATTTCTTGCTTTTTGTTGATGACTTTAGTAGAAAAATGTGGGTGTATATCCTTCATCAGAAATCAGAAGTGTTTGTTTTCTTTCAAAAGTTCAAAGCATCAGTGGAAAAAGAGTCTGGTCAACATATTGTTACTCTTAGAACTGACAATGGTGGGGAATTTTGTTCTTATGCTTTCTCTCATCTCTGTGAACATGGCATAAAACGTCAATTAACAACACCCTACACCCCTCAACAAAACGGTGTTGTTAAGCGGAGAAACCGTACGATCATCGAAATGGCCTGGTCTATGCAACAACACAAGCATGTTCCAAAGAAGTTTTGGGCTGAAGCAGTCCACACTGTCGTCTATCTTCTCAACCACTCTCCTACAATGGCTGTAAAGAGGATGACTCCGAAAGAGGCCTGGTCAAGCCGTAAGCCCAAAATCAGTCATCTCAAAGTTTTTGGCTCCACAACTTATGTTTGGATCCCTGATGCTAAACGCACCAACTTAGATGCCAAGAGCCAGAAACTCATGCTCACTGGCTACAGTTATAATCACAAAGCCTACAGCCTAGTTGACATCGAGACTAATCGTCTCATCTTCAGTCGTGATGTGGTCTTTGATGAGGAACGAGGGCCATTTCAGCTCTCCTCCAGTTCTGAATTCAGAGGATCAGTCTCTCCAAGCCCAAGACTTCGGTATCCGTCTTCCATTACGTCCATCTTATAAGAGGGCTTCAGCTGAGAAGGCTCCAGTTGTTCTTGTTCTTGCCTCTCCACCAGTTCCTTCTCCTGCAGGCTCACCTAGACATGCAGCCACACCTCCTAATTTTGCTTAGGATTCATCTGATCTTCTATTTGATGATGATGATCCCATTGCACCTCATGCTTCTGATGTTAGCACTTCTACTCTCCAGCCCAAATGTGGGCTAAGATGATTTGCGATCTTCATGATGATGAGCTCATCGAGGGTAGAACTGCTCGGAAGAAGAACAAACCTTCTGACTCAGTAAATTTAGCTCTCATGGCCAACATTCACAGTGCGTATGAACCTCAAACATACATAGAGATGAAAGGGATACCTGAGTGGGAAGAAGCTATGCAGACTGAGCATCATAGCCTGTTGAAAAATAACACTTGGGTTCTGTCCAATCTTCCTTCTGGAAAGAAATCCATCGGCTGTAAATGGGTCTACAAAGTCAAATACAAAGTTGATGGTACTTTAGATAAGTACAAGGCTCGTCTTGTTGTCAAAGGCTTCTCTCAGCGGGAAGGAATTGATTATGAAGAGACCTTTGCTCCCACTGCAAAGATGAGCACCATCACATTAGTCATCGCCATGGCGGCTCAATGTGACTAGAAGGTCCATCAAATGGACGTAAAGAGTGCGTTCTTGAATGGTGAGTTACAAGAAGTGTACATGACGCAACCTCTTGGATTCAAGGTTGCCAGTAAAGAACACCAGGTACTCAAACTGGTGAAAGCACTCTATGGCCTCAAATAGGCTCCTCGAGCATGGTTCATGAAAATTGATAAGTACCTCACAGATCAGGGTTTTCAGAGGAGTCCTTCTGACTCAAATCTATATGTCAAGACTATTGGCCATGATATCATCATTCTAGTTATATATGTTGATGATTTGATTATCACTGGCAGTTCGGACTCGTTGATTCAGGGAATCAAATAGAATCTATGTCAGTCTTTTGACATGTCCGACCTTGGACTTCTCCACTACTGCCTAGGTGTCAAGGTTTGGTAGCAGTCACATGGCATCTTCATCTCTCAGTCTACGTATGCATGGGCTCTGCTGGACAAATTCCGAATGCAGGATTGCAAACCTGCATCTACACCTATGGTGTTTGTTCTAAAGTTATCAGTCAAATTTGGTTCTCCTGTTGAGAATGAATCCGCATTCAGACAACTAGTAGGCAGTTTGATATATCTCACTGCCGCTAGACTTGATCTCAGCTTTGCAATAAGTTACATATCTCGCTTCATGACGGCTCCCACTTCAGATCATTGGGTTGCTGCGAAGCGAATCCTGCGCTACGTCAAAGGCACTCCTGATTTTGGCATCCTATATGGATGAACCAAAGATGCCCGACTCATCGGTTACACAGACTCGGATTGGGGAGGCTCTATTGATGATAAAAAGTCTACTTCTAGGTATGTCTTCAGTTTGGGCACAGGTGCTATCACTTGGACCAGTAAGAAGCAACAGGTCGTATCTCTTTCCTCAACAGAATTTGAATATCGGGGAACAGTCAAAGCAGGTTGTGAGGCAGTTTGGCTTCATAGGATGCTTTTTGACATCCATATGCCTCAAGCAGGCCCTTCACCCCTCTTTTGCAACAATCAAGGGGTCCTCAAACTTGCCAAAACTCCAGTCTTTCATGAGTGCACTAAGCATATTGACATTCATTGTCATTTTATCCGTCGGCTGGTTGAAGATGGATCCGTAGATTTGTAGTTTGTTCCTACAGCTGACCAGACTGCTGATATTCTCACCAAGTCCCTACTTTCAGAGAAGTTTGTCAAATTCAGGAGGCAGCTTGGTGTAGTTGACTGATTGACCATTAAGGGAGGGTATTAGTATAATATCTTCTTTAGTTATTTAGTTTCTATTTTAATGGTCACTCTAGATATTGTAAATATCTTGTTGAATAGATTCTTTCTATTCTTCGAATGTTTCTTTTTAGAAACATCTCGTTTGTACATTCTATAAGAATGCTTCCATTCTTTGTTAATATTCATTCAATTATTTTACCAATTACCTTTTGTAATAGAGAACATATTTATCAGAAGCTAATGAAGAAGATTCCTGCTTCTGTTAGGAATATTGCATCAAACGATGCATAAAATAAATATTTGTTCGGTTTGTTATAGTTTGTCAAATAGGTTAATATATATGTGATACGAATGTTTGTTTGTATTGAGTTGTTAGAACTGCTCAATATATTTAGGGAGGTCATTTATGGAATCTCCCACCAAACAAGATATGAGAATCCTATAAATATATAATATGATTGAATGGGAGTAGAATATTATTAGTGTGTAAAATTATTTTAATTCCTTTCATGGTATTAAAGAACCATCAAATCTTCTTCATTGCATTGGTGCATGGCAGAGCCTTTATGTGATCACTGAAGTTGCATCTTCCATGTCAGAGGGCTGAGTAGAAAGGAATGCCAACATTGAGTATTAAGAGAGTTGCTTGAATATTTGGTAAGTGACAGTGTACTATGCCTATGTTGGTGAAGTGTTATTAAAAGAAATTTAGAATTTGATGATCCCGGTTTGAGCTTCTTCCACTAGATCGTGAGTTGCACATGTTCAATTTCCTATGCCTAGATATTGTGGCTACTTCTATAACGCTTTCTTACTGCAAAGATACTCACCGGCTGCATCTTTGTCAATTGATTTGCTCAGAGGAAGAGAAACTTGGTCTTGAAAGTAATCGCAACATTTTATAGGTAATTTTAGTAGATTGTGAGTTGTATATCTTATAGGGCAATTGATGAATTTGTGAAGTTACAGCCCATTGTAGAACTAAAAAAGTATGTAGAATGGGGGTATCATGAACAATAGATCTGACAAACATTGGCATCCAGATTAGCAAAGAAGGGTGTGATTGATCTGTGCATCCTTTTGCAGCGCTTATCCAATGCCCTGTTGGTGTTTTGTCTCTGCCTTTATTTGCTATGTCAAGAGGAGACTCTTCCTCACTAACCATTCAAGCATAGAGAGACACATTAAAGCGTGTAGAGAGGAGAAATCATTGAGCTTCTCATTGGGCATGGAGGACTAATTGCACTTCAAACATCCATGCGTTGATCTATTATCAGTTGTTATGGTTGCAGATGTCAGTCTCTTCATACCTGAAAATTGTTTTTCTTGTCTTTAAATTTTATTGGTAAACCACAAAATTAAATGAAATTTCATTTAGCTTGGAATTATATTGATGGAAGCAATTATAAGTGAGGCCTGCAGGATGAAGTAAAGCTTTCTTTTCTTTTTTCTTTGACCGCATAACAATAGCTGCTGCATATGGCATCATTGAAAATAAAATGTAAATGCAAAACAGTGAGACTCAATGCAAGCAGTGGATTATTTATAAGCGAGACAATTTTATTTCATGTCTGAAAGGTGAATTTGAATTTCATGTCTCAAAGTTACGTTTATTAAGTAGCGAATCCATAAGAGGTTGGAGGACATTCAGCGACCTCTCGTCTGTCACTAGTGACAGTGTTGTGAAATTGCATTAGTGACAAAATTATTTGTCAAAATGACTAAAGACAAGGTCGGTTTCTAGGTGGCAGCAACAATTGTCCCATGTCAATTGTGATTAGAATGACAATGATCTATAATGGTGGTTGCATACGCAAGAAGGCTTAGATTCTAAAGCTTTTTATGTTGTGGTTGGATGTGTACAGCCCCAAACATAATTCTTGGCTGTTTGTGAATGGATCTGTTTGTCCCCATTCATAAGATGGTGTAAGTGATTGAAAATGTTTGTCACCAATCGCAGGAGTTGGTGATTATGATCGGATGTGTTTGTCATTGATCATAATTGTTGTGAGCAAATATGGGTGTCCCTGTTCATTGACAATAAAAGGGGCAGTCTTTATTAACTTTACAGTCCCTTATTAATAATGTTGTTAAATGTATTTATTAGTGCAGTTGGATTATTGGTGAGTATGGTCGTGTGCCATAATGTCACCTCTCTTCTAAATATCTATTTAATAGATGCCCTGCCTCTCATTTCATCAAGGCAATTTGGGGCTTTTGTATAATGCTTGTTTTGTGATCATCTGGTCACCATTGTTGTGTTTTTATGCCTTCATCTGGTATCAGAGCCTAAACAAAGAGAGAGCTAATGTTGAAGGAGGAGATCCAGAACAGATCGTGGAAAGGAAGATCATAAGCTCTGTTAAGAAAGACCAAAATCCATAAAACGAAAAAGCTCGCTGCCTGCAAGGGAAGAAACATCCACTATAGTCAATGGAGTTCTAAAGTTCCTGCAAGGCGCGCTAACTAAGTCTCATAAAAACTTTGATTGCAGCTGTTAAAGCAGCAAATAAAAATATAGGAAACTGTTTTCTGTATGTGTTTTTTGTTGTTGGTAGGTAGAAAGAAGATTGGTGTGAAGTACTGAACTATTGACTTTTCCTTCAAGGAGGCGACTGTATAAAAGAGGCAGCATCTAAAATTTTGAAAAGATTGCAGCATATAGAGGCCATCAATAAGGTTTGTAGCTCTTTGAAATCTTAAATGAGACAGTGTGTGTGAAAGCTATCCCATGAGAGGCGTGCAGTTAGTGAAAGGAGAAAGTTGAGTGAGAAATTTGTTCTCTACAAAAATTTGTGTGAGAAATTTGTTCTCTAAATTTAATGCAAATGTCTAAGAGCCTTAACTTTTAAAATCTTTAAATGATAAAGTTTTAAGAGTTAATTTAAAACCGGTGAGCTTCATATTTATTAAAAGTTTGATTTAAATTAACTTATGGTATGTGAAAGTCTTTTCACTCATTTAATATTTATATATTTAAATTTGTGAAATTTAACTATGAAAAATAACAGATTATAAGATAAACTTTTTAAAAGAAGTCTAGATTTGAAAAGTGATAAATAAATATTTTGTACTTAAGTGCATTATATGTTGCAGCTGACACTTATTTTTCAATAAAACAATAAAAAGAGTTTTTTGTGTGTGGGGTCCCATCTGAAGGGACAGGAGTATTCATGTGCAAGATCTCTCCAAGGAATCTATGCTGGGCATTTGGGTCATATTTTTACAGCAAATAAGGCAGGAAATGTAATGTTTAACATGTTAATTCTTGCCTTTGAAGGAGACAATTTTACATAATACTTAATAGTGTACAAGAATGCAAAACCTACTCAAATCTAAGGATTTGTGGGATATTGTTCAACAAGGGTATGTAGAGGTAGAAGATGTAAATGCATTAATTGACCAACGGAAAGCGGAATATAAAGCAAATATAGACAACGGCAATGAAGCTTTATTTTTTATTCAGGTTGCAACCAATCAAGCCATTTTTCCCAGGATAAGTGTTGTTGTTCATTCTAAGCAAACATGGCATATACTTAGTAATGCGTATCAAGGTGCACAAACTGCCAAATTGCAAACAACGAGGAAAAACAGAGAAAATGTAAAGATGACTACTAGTGAATCTGTCAATGAGTTTCTAACAAAGGTAGAAGGTCTAGTGAGTCAAATGAAATTATTAGTGGAAGATGTAGATGGCAAGCATGTCATCAAAAAAATATTGAGAAGTTTGACTCCAAAATTTGAAGGTGTGGTCTCTACAATTGAGATTTCTATGAATCTCTCAAGTATGAAAATAGATGAATTATAAGGAACAAGAAACACATTCTTCAAGAATCATAATAAGAGTGACTATGGCCAGATATTTCGGGTAAACTATTTTTTGATTGAATCACATAATGGATAAACCATCTGGACTAACCTGTACAACTTATGTTAATGCCTTTTTATCGCATCAACAAGCTGCGAGTTATATGGGCTATTTTACATTTTGAAAAGGGATGAAATTGTAATGTCGCAGCCAGATATTTAGGCTAAATTGATTTCTTATTGGAATATTCTGCCATACCCTTGCAAAAACCCGGAAATCTATTTGCATTTACAGCAATTATAATGCAGATTTAATATTTTTAACCAAAACTGGTAAAATCCTGAGTTTCTCCTCACTTTTCTGATTTAATATGAATGACTTTCTGCTGTAAACAGTCAACCTGAATCTAACATTAATGTTAAATACCCATTATTTTCCCTTCACAGGTTATACATTAATAACCCAGATTTTCACATCAACATTCATAGCCATTCTAAACCCTCTGTAAATAATTTCTATATTTTAAATACGTAAACCAAATCTAAAAAAATCCTAATTCTTCACAATTCATACAGACTTTGATAGCCTAGATTCCAATTGGGCCCACAATGGAAGGAAACTACAGAACCTTTACTTCTGTTAAATGAAACGGAAATACAATACCAAAACACTGCTACAACAGCCACTATAGCATGTAAATACAGTATGAAACTCTATATTGAATGAATTGGAAGTCCATTATAGTACACTGCAATAATAGCACAGAGAACACTGAAATTATACCACTTGGATTCACAGCAAACTATGATCCCTACAAACAAAGTACACTGCGGTAATAACAGCAGTAACAGCTGCAACTAACAACAACAGCAGGCTGAAAATACCACACTTAAACAACAACCACTGCAACTCATACAACTAACTAAAGCCAAGATTCCACAGGCAAGCATCTCATGTGTAACCTCCAGGTGAGATCGTTCTTCTAGACCAAAAGGGGTTTTATCCTCTGGCTTATAAAACCAAAAGGATTTCTATCCTCTAGTTTTCTGCAAATCTCAAAGTTTTCATCTTTAGCTCTGGCCGTTTGAACAAAAGAGCTCAAAACTTTGTTGGCTAAGGTTTAGGTGTATAAAATGATGCATAACCCCAAAATAATGAAAATTTAGAAATATACCTCCTTTGGCATATTTGAATAGCCTAGGTAAGATATCCATCGCAACTGGCCCTTGACACCATTAGCATTAATGATGTCCTCCAATCTATGAGTGCAGAACAGCGAAGAGCCCATGAAAATCTCTAAACTGGCAACCAAACCTCAACAACTGCATAAATATGGCTATTAGTCATGTAAACCCATGCCCTTAATTTTGAATGATGTTTTCTAGACTGAAGAATACCTTCTAGAGAAGTTGTGTAAAATGGCACTCTCAACCAATATAGAGGGTAGGTAAGATGAATAGTGTAAAAAGGTGAGAATATTCTAGTTTGGGGATCAGGGTTACTGTTATCAAATCTGATTGTACCCTTGAGAGAGGTTTAAAATGACTTTCCTACCAGTTAATACATGGAAACACTTCAAGGTTGTGGGTCACCTAAAGCTGAAGAGAATCTCCAGAGAGGGCTGGTTCCCTGCTGCATATCACCTAAATCCTAACTCTAGACTACTGTTTTGATGAGAAAAGGGGGAAGAATGACTTTAAAATGAATCCTAAATGTTACTAAGGTGATGCACCATATTTTTAATCACCTGTACTACTATCTCTTAACAAACAGATACCTCAATTTTCAGCTGTTAATCACACAACTCATATGTTCCAGATATTGATGCTCTAGTGTTTTTGCAAGGAGATTGAGATTTCACAGTTTTTTGAGTAGGAAAAGACGTAATTTTCAAAATTACAACTGCTATTACTAATTTTACAGCTTTCAACCTGCATAAATATGTGTTCTTTCTGTTTTAAAAGATACTAAATGAGACACAAAGGTATTAAGACAAGCAAATCACGTGAACTTTCATCAATCATCTTGTTGTACACAGTAAGAGCCATTGAGAAGGTAAATACTGAACTTTATTGCTGTAAAAAGTGCTATTGCAGTGATAAATAGTCTGAAAATGCTTGGAAATGATCAATTTTACATTGATTTCAGTCTCCAAAGACTGAAAAAGAGTTACAGAACAGTGTTCATACAAGCAAGAGCCTTATTTTTGTTTGGCTACGGTACTTGTCAAAATGGAAAAGAACTCACTCCTAACTCCTGCTAGGTGTTGATATTAGGCCTAAATTCATTCCCTACAATCTAGCAATAGTTGGAACAAATGGAGTAATGTGTGCCATGCCTTTGTAACCTGGTCTTCCATTCTTGGGCACTGGAAAACTGCTGCTCCTTATTTGTCTGCTGAGAAGTCTCCTAGGTGGCGTTGAGGGAGAGAGGTTGACCTTTTCTAACTGCAAAGTATGAAGATGATGCTTCAACAGCTGTTTGTTGCCTTCTAGATACTTTCTAATTGCTCAGAACTCTCCAAACTGATTCCTAGATGGTTGTGAGTTGTCTTCATGTCCCTTGAAAGAAGCCATAACCACTTATTTAATCTTCCACTTGACCACAACTAATCATTAACTCTGCCAAACTGCCTTTTTCTTTTATGCCTTCCACACAAGTGGCATCTATGCTTTTAATAGGTTTGAAGTGGGAAAGCTTCTCTGTGGTGTTGAAGGAGAAATCAAACTAGGTTAAGAATCAAGAGCTTCTTCACCCATAATTTAAATACCTTATTGTGTTGTGGTGACTGTCTTTCTTCATGCTTACTATCATGACCCTTCCAAGCACAGTCTTCAGCCCATATTGCTTTCACTGTGCCTATGTCCATTTCTTTACACTGTACTTTGTCATATGTTTTGACCTCTCTTATGCTTATGCCTGCACTGAGGTAATTTTGCTCAGACTGTCCTTTTGATTTTGTCATTCATAAACCCCTTTTGACTCTAATATATTGTCTTCTTTGCTAGGCCTGTCCTCTATTACCTTGGAACAGTCATCAGGCCCAACACTAGCCATTTCATCCACTGTCCATATTGCTTTCACTGCCGCTCACTTTCACTCGCTGCTCACTTTCCTCTGATAAAGACTGTATACATTCTTGTGTCACTGGAAACTTTATAGTTTGACAGTCCTCAATCTTGTTCATTGGTTTCTACCTAGACTCTTAGAGTTTGGGCAACCTTTTCACTTTGCCTTCCGCTCTTAGACTGCCCCTTCCAACAATCTTTAATTATTTTCCAGCAATAATGACTGTGGCAGAGGCCTGCAGGCTGTCTTCTTTTATGACTGTGTATTCATTTTTCAAGTTTTTATGTATCTCAGCACTTCACACAATGTTGGAGATAGGGTCTTTGTCACTGAAGGTTTGCCTACTCTCCACAAGATGGTCATTCTCACATTACTCTTTGCTTCCGTTTGTGGTTTTGTGAGCACTGTCCTCTCACATAATGATTGTTCATTCTACCTTTTAGATCATTGGCTAGCATCACATAATACAATCGCCCCTATTGTCATTCTTGAAGGCTTCAATCCTCTATTTTTGGTATCTCTTCATTTGGCTTCGAGTGCATTCTTTTGTATAATGGCTGTTATATCACTTTGGTATGGACTGTCATTCCTTCCCCTCATGATATGACAGTCATATGAACTGCTGTTGCTTTGAAAAATCTTTTCATGGAACTGTCCATGCTTTCCAGTAATCTTATCTCTGCAACTCATAAGCTGCCCTAATTTGCTAGTCTTTAAAGACTGTCTACTGGGGCTAACTGTCATGTATAGCTGACAGGACTTACCTTTATCTTTTTCCTTGCACTATGCACCCTTGAAAGGACTGTTCACCTTCTCCACTTGAAACGTCATCGTTGGCACCTTCTCATAGCACTGTCACTTCATCATTTTCTCATTTTTGTTAAATGCTCTTTGACTCTTCACACGTCTGCTATCTGCATTTTTTTATTTATGCATATCACTGCTTATGCACTATCTAATTCCATGAGATGTACTTTCCCTTTTCACGTGTTCAAATGATCTTGGAACTCTCCTTGGTTAATGAAAATAAGCTCTAACAGAGATGGGCAATACAAATATCACTCAGGGTTAGAAAATTATAGAAGCTCTTATGTTTGGTAGTGATAACAACATTGATGGGGTTTAACACTCTTGGCAAGGATATTGACACCTAGGTAGGGTTTACGTGCTTCATGAGGGTCGTGGTAGCAATAGCAATAATCATTCTCTTCATTTAAACTTGGACAAAATCCTTAAGGTCAAACTCATTAGTCTGTCCCATAAAAATCTTTGAGGCATTAACAGTAAGAGCAGCTTTCACCATAACCAAGGTAAGCCCATACATCAACGATTGAACAGATACAAGAGAAGTAACAAAGAAGCTTCGTGGCACATGATTTCCTCCTAATACATTTTACTTCACCTCTTTTGAATTCATTGCCACCTAGGGACTTTGACATCTCATATTTGGAAAGCCCAATACTATTTTGGTCGGGACAAAAAGGGCCTAGACTTTGGTCAGGGGTCAATTTTAAGATGAGGATTCCAAAAATGTGCGCAAAATCGAGGTATGATCAAGCATAATGGGCATAGAAGCCCTGGACACTAAAATAGGGCCTAGCTAAGGACCAAAATTGTAAGTGCTTACAATTTAGGACGCTACATTTAGCCTCCACTTTAGCAGGAGCATGAACCTGCTTCATACTCGCAGTAAAGTAGATCAGAGCATTAGAAAGAGATCATGAAGATAAAAGAGACAAGGAAAACACCAAACAGACACAGAAACTGACCTACACACTAATTTTCAGCCCGAATTGTCTGTACGTAGTGACTTGGAGTGTAGGGGTGAATGGACTCGACCCTGATGGTGGGAAGCGCCCTTGATCTGGCAAAAAGTGATGAAGAAGCAGGGTATCCATAGCAGACTATTAGACCTTCATGTAGCCCAATCCATAATTCCGTCACCTGCCACCTGCACACAGAAAACGAGGAAAATGTTGGCATAAAAGGGTTTGCCTCAGTCAAACCTCTATTTGGGAATTAACCTTGAAATCGTAATGAAATTGCATAAAGGAAAAAAGCGTGTTGTTAGTAGCAGAGGCTTGACAAGATGTTATACCTTCACAAGTGTCGAATTGGTCATAAAGATGCTTGAAAGTTGTCTTGATGTAGTCTTGACCTTGGATCTAGAATAGGAAGAACATGAATGCCTTCACACATGCTAGGATCTAGACATTACTCCATATCTTCCATGCTTGATGCTTGAAGGAACCTGAAATTGACTGCTCCTTGAAAGCTTGAGTGCTTGAATTGACTTGTAATGAACTTGATTGCAATGTCATGGATTGAATCCCAAAATGAGGGAGGTAGCTTTGTACCTATACCTCACCTAGTCATTTTGGGGCTCAAAGCTCAAAGGAGGCTGGCAAGGAATTGAAATCCTGCCTAAAATCAAAAGATCGTCCTCTAATTTAAATTTTGACCCCATTTACCATGTAAGGGGCAACTCCCAAGGTAGGGAACAACCTAAATCGCCCCCTACACTCCAAGTCGCCCTTTACGGGACAAAAAGGACCTAGATTTAGGTCAGGGGTCAATTTTGAGATGAGGATTCTGAAAATGTGCGCAAAATCAAGGTATGATCAAGCATAACGGGCATGGAAGCCTTGGACACTAAAATAGGGCCTAGCTAAGGACCAAAATTGTAAGTGCTTACAATTTAGGACACTACAGATGGATGTTAAGACAGCTTTTCTGAAATGTCTCATTAGAGATGAAGTGTATATAGAGCAGCCTAAAGGGTTTGACGTCAATGGGAAGGAATTCCATGTTTGTAGGCTTAGGAAAGCCTTATATGAACTCAAATAGGCACCCAAGGCATGGTATTCTAGAATAGATGGATATTTGCCAAGTACAGGCTTTCGTGAAATTGAAGCAAATCCTAATCTATAATACATAATTCTGGATCTGGTCTACTTATTTTGAGAATGTATGTAGATGATTTATTTGTAGGGTCCATGGCAAATTTATTTGCAGTGTTTGAGATGAAGGACATCAGCTTAATGCATTACTTTTTGGGGTTAGAGGTTTGATAGAGAGTAGGAGATATTTTTCTTACGCAAGGTAAGTATGTGATTAAGATC
The DNA here is from genome assembly GCA_018584345.1 of Thuja plicata. NCBI lineage: Eukaryota > Viridiplantae > Streptophyta > Pinopsida > Cupressales > Cupressaceae > Thuja > Thuja plicata. The sequence goes on from MU223742.1 coordinate 3,029,338, forward strand.
CTAAAGCGATTTTGATGGAGGGTCACACCTATGAATCACTAATCTAAAAGTGTGTAACATGTTCACATTTGAGGTGATTGATCCCACATTGTACAAGCAGTTGATAGGTTCCTTGATGTATTTGGTCTAAGTTGTCAGTTTGGGTATTGCTGATACAGGCAAAAAAAAATTGCCCTTGGGGATGGTAAGTTTGGGTACATGTGTGCGTGTATATCTAAGTTACCAAGTTTGCACCCTGGACCCACGCACCGGGCACAAGGGTGTTCAAGTCCGAGTGCACATTGGGTGCACTGTGGGTACGCAAATTGCATACCCAGAGCGCACCTGGGGTGCTTGGTGTGCACCCAATGCACACTCGGGCGCACCCCAAGCGCACCCAGAAGGAACCTGCGGGGTGGCCAACAAAAAGTAAGTTAAAACACAACAAAAAACAATATTTTTTTGCTTTGTTTTTGCCAAAACCCTATAACGGCCCTTTATGAGGCCATTCAAACCTAAAACCAATTCATTTTGTTCTCTATTTGCTCTCAACTCATTTTTTCTCTATTTTGGCATTTTGAAGGGAAGGTGGCTTTTTTCGAAGGGTATCGTTCATCGAGTGCCAGCTAGCTTCCACAAAGGAGATTTAAGCATCTAAGGTAAGCATTTAACCCTATTCTTTAGTCTTTTAACGATTGTTTTTAAGATTTTGATGAGTTTTAATAAGTTTGTGATGAATTTTTTCAAGTTTATTTATAAAACTTTTTTGAAAACAAGAAACAAGTTTAACTCTTTGTTCTAATGTTTTGCATTTGTATGCTTGCATTTATTTATTTTTTTATTTAAAATTATGTAATTTCTTAAAATAGCAAAACATCAGATTGCAAGAATGGCCAGTAGTCAAAGTTCAGTGGGTGGGGAAAGAAACCAAAGATTCAAAATTGATAAAGGATCTCCTTTATGGAGACATACAAGAAGGATTGAACAATTTCCAAGAGGTGGGAGATATAGTTGGAAGTGTAATTTATGTAATACACAATTTAATAGCTCATATTATTGAGTGAAACTTCACTTTATGGGCCCTTCTAGGAAAGGGATTGGAATGTGTGAAGGCCCAACTAGGAAGAGGTTCCCTATCGTAGAAATAGCGGCATTCATAAAAGAACAAGATGTTGATAGAATGGTTGCAAGAGGAAAACAAAAAGCTCATCATTCCGCAAAGAAAAAGATAATGAATTTACCCACTGATGGCCTCCCAACATCCCCTCTTGCATGTACCCTCTACGGAAGTCAGAGGAAGTAGAAATTCCCACCCGTAAAAGAGGCCCATTGGACAAGGCATTTAAAATAGAATCAAGAGATATTATTGAACAAAAAATTGCACATTGCATCTATGTCAATGGTCTTTCATTCAACTTGGTGAGATCACCATATCAGCGACAGATGGTGTCGACAATCAATAGTGCACCTCCTAGTTTCACAAGTCCTACATATAAAACGGTACGTACCACCTTATTGCAAAGAGAGAAGAATTCTGTAGAGACCTCACTGAAACCAATTAGAGGTTTTTGGGTTGAATTAGGAGTTTCTATTGTTTCTGATGGATGGAAAGATTGCGAAAAAACGTCTATTGATAAATGTCATTGCGATATCCCCCAAGGGGCAATGTTTTTTAGGGCGGTTGATTGTGAGGGGCAAGTCAAAGATGCGAAGTTCATTTCCAAAATCCTCATTGAGTCCAAAGAGATGGTGGGTCATGATAATGTGGTCCAAGTCATTACAAACAATGCGAAAAATTGTACGGCTGCGAGTGCTTTGGTTGAGCAAAGATATGAGCACATTTTTTGGAAACCATGCACCATACACTCTCTCAACTTGGCGATGCAAGCAATTGGCACTCAAATAGAGTGGGTGAAAAAAAAATACCAAGATGGTGAGGAGATCCATATGTTTGTAACAATCCACCAAATGTCACAAGCAATTTTCAGAACTTTCTCGAGATTGGAATTGTTGAAGGTAAATTTTATTTGTCATGTTCAATGTCTCTATAAATTTTAATTTATAATATATTTTTAATGTGTTTTTAACTTATTAACATGATCTTGGGTTGTTGAGACCCTATTTGCATCTCATATAATTGTTATTAGACGACTTTTGAAGGTGCGAGAAGCATTGGGTCAAATGGTTATTAGCAACCAATGGGGTGTTTGGAAGCAGTCAAATTCAAAGAGGGCCCAAAAAGTCAAGTCATTGATCTTGGATGACAATTGGTGGGCTCATGTGGAATATATATTGGATTTCACCAAGCCTATCATGACTATGCTTCAGTTTGCTGATACAAATGCACCATGTTTGGGGATGTCTGTGATGGCATGGACACGATGATAGAGAAAATAAAAGTGGTAATACAAAAAAAAAGAGAATGACCTCGAAGAAACCTTTTTCAAAAGGATGGAATCAATCATTCTTCATCATTAGAACAAGATGACCATGTCATTGCACCTCCTTGCATATGCGCTATCTCCAAGGTATTATAGCAACAATGTACTTTCTTTGCCAGGGAGATTACCACCATATAGAGATTTTGAAGTGGCTACTAGGTACAAGCAGGCATTTAGCAGACTCTTCCAAGATCCAGATTTGGAGGAAAATGTTAGGAGAGAATTTGACTTGTTTGTCTCCGGAAGAAATAATACTCTAATGACCAATTCAAAATGGATGCCACTACATGGTGGCACCTCCATGGTCAAGATTTTATGTACCTCCAACCTCTTGCAATCAAGATCCTCTCACAAGAAAGTTTTTTTTGTTTTTTATTTTACCATATGTATTGTAGAAATTAGCACTTACCATTCTTTAATTTATTTTGCATTTTTTATTTTTAAATTTTATTGGTTCTCTCTCCAATTTCAAGAGGTTGCAAGTTCGTTTGCCACTGAACGGAATTGGAGTACATACTCCTTTATCCCCTTAATGAAGCGTGATCGGTTGGTTGCAAAAAGAGCAAAAGACTTGGTTTATATCCATTCAATTTTCGTCTTTTATCACGTAAGGATCCCCAATACAAGGATGGGGCAGCGAAGCTTTGGAATGTAGCCCCTGAGTGTACCAACTTGGATCCAACCATTGAAGATCTTGCTAGAGTCGCTATGGGTGATGATGAAGACATACCTACACATAGTGCATCTTGTTGATGTTATCTAGCGTCGGGAGTTATCTTTCTCCTGAAGATGAATCACTTGTCCAAGAAATGCGAAGGGTCTTGCATTTGGAAATTGAAAAGACTTGCATGGAGATGTGAAGAGACATCCATTTGAAATGAAGAGACTTGTGCTTTGAATGTAAAGAGTCTTCAGTTTCGAAAATGAAGAGTCAAGTCTTCTATATATTTTTTTGTCTTGTGCATTGGTTGGGTGTTAGACACGCATTATATTGCTGGTTTTGTGTGTAGTAGATGGATTGTTGGTTCAATTTGAAGCAATTTACACAGATCTCTAATATTTTATCAATAAAGCATCATTTCTTGTGTGGTTGGGTTTTTCACCTCAAGTTGGAGGATTTTCCCAGGATAAATATTAGTGTCTTTTTGTCTCATCTATTCTTGCATGTTTTGTGTTAAGAATCTTTTGTTTCTCTGCTATTCTGGTTCAAAACATTAACATGGTATCAAAGCAGATCTAAAGAAACGATCTGAACCAGAATAGAACAATTGGATTCTAGAAGAATCGTAATGTCTAATGGGAGTCAAATATGTTGTTCAAAATGAGGATTTCATATGAGAATGTGTAGTTGAAGAGCCTTGGAGGGTAGAATCTCTAATGAAGCTTCTTACCTGGATAGGGAGGATGTTGTCATGTTCGTATATGCTTACATGTTTGGCATTCATGTCTATGAGGATAGCAGATGTATTGGTGTTCAAATTTTTCATTCTCTATAACTGTGTGATGGTGAAAGATCTATTGGTGGATTGTGAGGAAATTTAGGCAATAAAGAGAAGTATTTGAATATTGATCATGAATTTTATGTAGTTAATTCATGCTATAATATTGAGAATAGTGAATCACGTATGCTTTTAGCATTGATCTGTATATTTTCTCTTTATGAATAGTTTGATTCTATGAACTATTGCTAATCTCTCTAAAAATGCTTCCAGGATAGATCGAGAAGCAATGGGATGATGAGAGATTACATGCAAAGTCATGAAGGCTATAGAAATGAATATGGGAACGCTGCTTGCAGCCAATGGACTGAATTGGTGGCCCATAACTTCATTAAAGATAAAGAACCTATTCAGATTGTCAATGCAATTAGTTTCTTCAAAGAAGAAGAAATGACATTCAGAGGGAGACTATTCAGCTGCAGAAATCAGATTCAGAGGGAGCTTGAATGGCAAATGTAGAATGCCAAGTCCTTTGCAGAGGATTAGCAAGCTTGTGTAGCAGTGTGACTGCAAAAGCTCATTGTTCGACAAACATTGGAGCCAATTTCCTAGTATTGTGATAATCAAAGCCATGAGAATGTTGCCCCTGTTGAGAGGGAGTCTCAGCATTCAGATGATATTTTATGTGTTTTAATGAGTTCTTCTATGAGAGGGAGAAGTTCGAGGTGCAATCCCTTGTTAATGAGTTCTTCTCTAAGAGGGAGAAGTTCGAGGTGCAATCCCTTGTTAATGAGTTCTTCTCTGAGAGGGAGAAGTTTGAGGTGCAGTCACTTGTTAATGAATTCTTCTTCGTGAGGGAGAAGTTCGAGGTGCAATCCCTTGTTAATGCATTCTTCTTTGTGAAAGAAATTTGAGGTGAAAGCCCTTGTTCCACCCTCTGGGAGTAGCTATGGTGGATGTCATGTGAGAGACTCTATGACTTAGCTCTTGTGTTATTCACCCTCTGGGAGTAGCCATGGTGAACGTCATGTTGAGATGACAATATCACATTGAGAGAATCCATGATAAAGTTTTTGGATTTCTCACAATGGGTGTAGCCATTGTGAGGATCATGTTGAGAGAATCCATGACATGAGAATCTGGAAAGATACCTCCCTAGCTAAGAGGGAGTGTTGATGTTATATAGCGTCGGGAGTTATCTTTCTCCTGAAGGCGAATCACTTGTCCAAGAAATGTGAAGGGTCTTGCATTTGGAAATTGAAAAGATTTGCATGGAGATGTGAAGAGACGTCCATTTGAAATGAAGAGACTTGTAAATGAAGAGACTTGTGCTTGGAATGTAAAGAGTCTTTTGTTTCGAAGATGAAGAGTCAAGTCTTCTATATATTTATTTGTCTTGTGCATTGGTTGGGTGTTAGACACACATCATATTGCTGGTTTTGTGTGTAGTAGATGGATTGTTGGTTCAGTTTGAAGCATTGTACACATATCTCTATTACTTAATCAATAAAGCATCATTTCTTGTGTGGCTGGGTTTTTCCCCTCAAGTTGGAGGGTTTTCCCAAGATAAATATTAGTGTATTTTTGTGTCATCTATTCTTGCATGTTTTGTGTTAAGAATCTTTTGTTTCTTTGCTATTCTGGTTCAAAACATTAACACATCTAGTGTGAGTGGCACTCATTTGGATTCAAATGGTCTTGAACTTGCAGCAGCTGAAAATGCAATAGATGATGATTTTTTTTATAATCCTTTTGATGATCGATGGACTACATCTAAGTTGTCAGTTTGGATTCGAGTTCAGAGTCGGGTGCCAGATTCGGGTTTGAAATTCATTCAAAAAAAATTGGGGGTAGGTTTGGGTTTGTTTTGGGTTCATCCGTACAAAAACATATTTTTTTTTTAAATGTAAGTGTGTGTATGCAAAAGCAAATAAGTTCATACACCACTGTGCTAATAGTAAAGCAACATAGCAAAATACACCACCATATATATTAACGTTTTAGTCCAATTCACATAACAAAATGCCAAAATACACCACCATATCTATGTTTCAGTTCAAAAATAATAATATCAACATTAACAATCAGCCATCACTGATCAAATATCATCACAAATCATCAAACATATCATCATCATCCGGCTATGGCAAATAAGAAGCACAAGCAGTGCCACTGGCATCGGTACTAGCAATGTCAGCCCAAGGCAGCCTCAATATCACTAGGTATCTCGTGATCATCATCATCAACAACAAGTGCATCAAGGCAGGCAATTGAATCTTCCAACTCCGGACACTCTAGTTCAACATCTCAGTGCTTTGCCTCCCCTTTTTTGTAGGTGCTGTCTTTGTGTGTTAGGAGCATGCAACAATCACTTTTCAACACTCCTTGAGCAATGGCAACCAAACAACAAAATTTAGCAATGGAGTCAAGAAGTTTTCTTTTTCATTCACAAATATACTAATGACATATAAAACATCCTTTTTGGCCTTTTTAGTGGTCACTTTTAGGGTTGGAGGGTCAAATAGACCAAATCCAGCAAAAAAAAACTTTAAAAAAGACAAAAAAGTTTGTTTCGAGACCAAATTCGGTCTGGGTTCAGCTGCTGGGCAGCAAATTCTTCCAAATTCTGCCCAGGTTCTTCTGACAAAATTTGCAGCGAATTTGTGGCTCTGCAGTCGAATTTGGGGCGAATTCGACAAGGACCAGACTTTGTACTAGATCGAACCCGACCTTTGAGGGTTGCTGGAGCGAATCTGGTAACTTAGAACTACATTGAAGATAAAAGACAATTACTATTTTTTATTGTCAATTTTGTAATTGTACCGATTTTCATTTGAATCGTGAACATAGACATATATGATATGGCATATGACAAAATTTGCAGCGAATTTGGGGCGAGTTCGACAAGGACCAGACTTTGTACTGAATCAAACCCGACTTTGAGGGTTGCTGGAGCGAATCTAGTAAAATAGAACTACATTGAAGATAGAAGACAATTACTATTTTTTATTGTCAATTTTGTAATTGTAATGATTTTCATTTGAATCACGAGCATAGACATATATAATATGGCATGACTTAATAGTGAAATTCTGAACTATCAGTTGGCATTTACTATTTATCTTTGGCATTTGGCATTGATCAATGATGAAGTATCATACTATCAAATGATTTAGTTTTACAATTCTGTATATTTCTTTAAATAAAAAGAGTGTGTGTGTGTGTGTGTGTGTTTGTATGTGTGTATGTGTGTATATCTATATTTATATATTTATAATTATATACATAAATACATTTATATTTATAATTATATATTTTTATATGCACGTACCCAAACCCACATACCCAAACCAAAAAAAAACTTTGCACGTACCCACATACAAGGTTCTCGTACCCATACCCCAACTGGAAACTTAGGTCTATATATATATATATATCTATACAAAATAAATTAATCAAATTTCTTACAAGAGATCCCAATAACTAGTGGATATTTGGGAGTGGAGACCCTAATGGGTTTGAGGGGCAGCAATGATAAGGTGCACAAGGTGTTAGATGTGAGAAAAACCCAAAGATAGAGAAAATGAGAAAAGCGAGAGTGAAGAGAGCAAAATGATCTTTGTATTGGGTGAAATGATGCTTTTAGGGGCATTTTAGGGTCTTCAAATGTTAAAAAAAGTCAAAAAAATGTCTTTTTTGTTACTTTTTGGTGGTCAGCACCTTTAGGTAACCTAGTATGTACCCTACGCATAATCAGACACCCAAGTACATGCCCTGAGTGTACCTAGCCCGAGTATGTACCCTGGGCTAAGTAGCCGAATCGCTCCTTGGTCGCTATCGACTCCGGGTACGAATCGTATCCGAAACGGAATCGGAGTCGAATCGCCTGTGGAATCGCACAGGGTACGATTTTTTCTCTCTGATACGATTCAAGAAAACCGAAATCGCTTCCAGTCGATTCCGAGGCTGACGTGGCAATTCCAAGTCGATTCCAAGTCGACTCCCGGTCGTGAGTTTGACTTTGACTGGAAAACCCTAAAATCTTTTACGTTTTTAACGCGGACAGCTCATTGTTTATTTCGCGCGGCACAGACGGCTCAGTTTTCGTTTTGCAAACATCCGACGGCTCTTTTTTCGTTTTTTACATACAGCTCCTTTTTCACAGACAGCTCGTTTTTTACAGACGGCTTGTTTTTGAAGTCTCGACCAGCTTCGACTTTTGATGGCGACGGCTTGAAGTCTCGACCAGCTTCATTTTTCACAGACTGGCATTCAACTTGACGGCTACTTCTGCAAGACTGCAAACATCCCTGGACCGCGATTTTTTGGACTCCCACGAAAACCACTTTGGTATTAAGTTAACCAACTGCTGATACTATTTGGTGTGCATCACGTCCTCAAGGTTTCAAGTCTTTGTTGTTTTGTTTCAAGTCTTTGCCTTCAACTCTTTCATACTCCTGGAATTAGTAAAACTGGGTGTTCTCCATTGTATGATTAAAATTAAAAATTGCTAGTATTGTTGACAAATAGTTATACTATCGATTGGAAATATATTTATTATTTTAGCATACCAAGTAAAAAGGAGAGTGTTTATTGTATATACTATATGTTATTCTTTTAGATTAATTAGTGTCTAATTATAATTTGAGAAACTTTGTAATCTTGGTGTCTAATTAGTGTCTAATTATAATTTGAGAAACTTTGTAATCTTAGATTAATTAGTGTCCAAAAAATTCTGTACACTAAATTATGGCTACACAAGTTTTAACAGCTTTTTTTATATAAATTGCAGTGTGCTACTGCTATACAAATTTTTCATGGCAAACACTACTCCATTCACTATTGACCCGGCTTCACCACTGTGGAGGCATGTGCAAATATTAGAGCATGTTCCAGGTGGAGGGACATGTGTTTGGATATGTCCTGGGTGTGACGTGCGCTATACAAGTTCCTACAGCCGAGTGAAAGGGCATTTGTGTCAAATTCCTGGAAAGGGAATCAAATTTTGTCCAGGAAAAGATGATGTACCTATACCAGCTTCTAAAATAGTAGCATACATTAAG